>JBAMNC010000557.1:0-329218 GCA_037902135.1 Cetoscarus ocellatus
TGATTTTATCAGTATCAGTCATATTTACCATTGTTGTCGTTCTATTAAAGAGTTCTTAAAATGTCAAGCTGAAAGTTGTAGTGTCACGTTTATTTTTTCTGTATTCTTCAAAGAAAATATTTGAGATATATTTTAAAAGTATAGGGATTTGTAAGCAGAAGAGGTGACTGAGTCTGTTTCTTGTTTGTATTAATGTGTTGAAGTGTATGTTGAGAAGTGAGGTGGGGCTGATGAAACTATTTTCATCTGCAAAAGGGGACCCTATTGGAAAAAGTTTGGAACCACTGATGTGAGGGGTCATTGGTTATAAAGTTTAGGAAGCTCTGTTTTAAATACTGAAAATGAACGTAAAGCTGTAGATACACTTGCTGGACACATGTCCTGTGCAGATCTATCACATTGGTTGTGCACATCATGCCGAATTAACGCAATGCAGACGCAAGCTGCAGTCTACACCTGACCAGTAGGATCAGTAGGGGCAGAGGAGATATGACATTGATCACAGCAGCAGAAACAACTCCAAGGGAGAGTTTCAAAAGCAAGCTGATAAAGCAAGACCACAATCATCAACATCTAAATAATGAGAGAGACTGTCCTGACACAATATGTCTGATCATCTGTCTGAAGTCACAAAACAAGGACATGAGGTTATGTATTAATTCAACTACTGACAGTGTAAATCAGTGACTTTGGGTTGACACCATGGTTGACTTTGTCCATGGATGTGTTGTGTAAGCTTGATTTCTTTGGTTATATTTTTTCACATATAAACTACTGATTGGAATATTTTGATACAATGATCAATAAGACACTTCACAACAAAGCAGCCATTTTTGCTGGTGCTTTGACTACACCATCTATCAGCACGGTACGCTGCAAGTCATCAGTTAACATGCCCACGCATTACACCGAGACAGTTATGAAAGTTTGCAGAGGGAAATATTGTAGAAACAGACTGATGGTAAGATCTGACCATTGGTCATCAGTTGCTAACAAATATTTGATGATAGTATTGATTAATAGCATTTATTATGTTACTTTCACTCTTGGAATCACTGCCATGTTTGTTGTTTACTTCAAACACATGAAGTGGTTGCATACAGCCTAAGGTCTTTTTAGTCCCTCTAGCAGTGTCCTCCTGTAACACACGTCGCATACAGTTGAGACACCGAAGGACACAAATGCAAGAATATCTCTGGCTTATAGAAAACTTGCTCACACAGGAACTGGCTCTCATCATTTATATAAAGAGTCAGCTCTTTGAACCACATCGTTCACAGACTACACATCAGTACTTGTCAAGTGCTTGTCAAAGAGTTCAACTCTGCAGCCAAAGAGGACAAAGTAAAAAGAAACAATCTGTGCTTTTCTTCCTCCATTACAGACCTGACTGCCAATTCATTACCGTCTCCACAGGGTTTGTGGGATACACAACAACACACTCTATATTTTCAGAGTTCGTGAAGAGCAGCTCAGTCCAACATTCCCCCCTCCCCTTCCCTTTCTCTCTCTCTGTTTCTCTCTCTCTCCCCTGGTCCTCCAGCACATGGTACGATCCATTTAAAAGGCTGCATGTCATCTCAGTGTGTGCTGGGTCCTCTCTGGGAGCAGCTGCTCACAGCACATTCTCCTCGGCGGGAGTGCTCACTTTCCCTCTCTGCCTGCTGGGGCTGCATGTCTTCTTTTTTCCTCTCTTGTCTTTATTTCCTCTGCTCACTTTGCCTCTCCTCTTCCTCTGGCTCTCCTCTTGCTCACACGTGCTTTCTCTTCCTCACAGACTGTCTCTATGCAGTAACAGGTAGACATCTCAGCAACAGAGGGACCGGCGTTTTTGATTTTTGTGTATATGCATGAAGTAAACTGTGAGAGAAGAAGGAGGGGTGGAAGGAGAAGAGGGGGATAGAAAAAGGGGGAGAGGGTCCAAGCCTCAGCCACCCCTGTAATGCTCCTCTTGACATCATGCTGCTCTGCTGTGTGGATTTGCTCCTCAGGGGAAAATCCTTAAAATGATGGAGGACAACAAACAGCTGGCACAGAGGATTGATGGGGCCATCCAGTCCGCCAGCCAGGAAGTGACCAACCTCCGCTCTGAGCTCTCCGCCACCAGCCGCAGACTGGCAGAGCTGGGTGCCAGCAGCCCCCCTGGCTTGGAGAACCACCATCAGCACAATCACCACGATGACAGCCTGCACTACCGGGGTGAGTGTCACAGCATGTTTTGTGAATCTGTGTGTGTGTGTGTTCATGCCTAATCCCACGCCTCATGAACATGTGTGAGTGTTTTGAAATCAACAGTGGGAAGTATGTAGGGAATGTGCAGCCGGGTGACTTATTTTTCCCCAAACTCCACACCAGGAAAAAAGCAGTAGAGTGAAGAGAGTCAGTCTGGGTGTTTTTATTAGACTGGAGGGAGAAAGGGAGGAAGGGGGAGAGGGCGGAGGGGGGGTTTAGGGTTAGGGAGCGTGGGCCAGAGCCGGTTCAGGGTTTGGTTTCCCAGGCAGCAGCTGAGCTCCTCTAGGGCTTCACTCCTCCCCAGCTCTGGCTCCTTTCTCCACTCCCTTCCCCAAAGTCTGGCAAAAAGTGTCAAACTCATGAAGCCCAGAAACCGAATGCCAACATCTCTGACAGAGGCTGGAGACAGCATGGCACCATCACTTAGCCGAGGAAGGGAAGTGATGAGGGAGGAATGAGCTTTAGATTGAAGTTTTTGTAGATGTAGTTTTGAAAGTTTTGGCCTCATGTTATTGCATTCTTTTGTGTATCACTTTATATAGAGGTTATGAATTCAAGTTTATGTATGAAGAATTCAAGGGGGAAAGAGTAGAAAATACAGTATCTTACTCAAGTAAAAAAAAATAGTCACTCTCAAGTGGAAGTAAATGTAGCACTGTATGCAATGTTATCAAGTAAAGGTCAAAATAACCTCATTTAAAATGCAGTTAAGTAATTTTTAGTGTCTTGCCAAAAGGATAACAGCTTCAGAATGACGAGTCAACCAATCATTTGCTTCTGTTTAAGATATATAGAGTATCACTAAATTTAACCCAAATGCAGCCAAAAAAATAGATTTTAAAGACATTGATCAGATAACTGGAGATTTTATATCTGGAAAACATTTATTTCAGCAGCAGAACATCGTTTGATTTTGGCATTTTGGCTCCATCCTCATGAGGAGTGATGTGATAGTGTCTTAAACTTCCTGTCTGCTGGAGCAGGTGGAGGATGGGGTGTTTGAGTGTGGAAAGTAAGAGTGCTGTCCTAATGCAGGGCAGAAAAAATTAGAGGTGTTCCGAAAGCACAAACATCCGCCAAGGCATTCTAACATTGTCGACCGAGTTATTGTCAAAAATATGGAAAACTGCCCTATCTGGTACTGTTAAGAATTCCTTGAAAATATTCCTGGATCCACATCCACATTTGGATCACCACCAAAAATGTATGACTTTTTTCTTGTGCCATGACCAACATTCCATGAAAATGTCCTTAATGTCCATCGAGGAATTATTGATTTATTAGTGAAAATCTGGAAAATGACCCTATATTCCAATGTTGACAAATCCTTGAAAATATTCCTGGATCCGCGTTCAGATTTGAATCACCATGAAAATGTTATCAGGTCTTTCTTGTGCTATTCCCTGTAAATTTCATCCAAATCAGTTCATGTCTGTTTGAGTTATCCTGCTAACAGTCAAACACACAAACACATAAACGCCAGCGACATAATCATTACCTTTCCTGAGGTAAATTGTTTTCAAAGACACCGTTCGGATTACTGGAGATTTTATGTCCAGAAAACATTTATTTCAGCAGCAGAACATCATTTTATTTTGGCATTTTGGCTCCAATCTCATGAGGAGTGATGTGATAGTGTCTTAAACTTCCTGTCTGATGGAGCAGATGGAGGATGGAAACCAAGATGGCAGTTCTGATGCATGGCAGAGCTGGCAGTGGCAAAGCAGCAGATATAAACCATAAATCTTGCTGCTTGAATAGCCAATTAGGAGGATGCTGTCAGGTGATTGAATCATGATGCACATCTGCTGTGAAATCAGCATATATTAAATTGTCTGCTTGAATAGATTTTAAAAAATGTAACCAGCTATTATGGACACTGTTTCTAATTGATCAAGCATCAAGACATTTTCAGTGTCAAGTATCACTTAATATTTTACTGTCAAAGTTCAATTTTTGTGTTTGTGACAAAAATTGATGTTCTAAAACTTTGATTTGTTCAGCCTTCCATTACATTTTTGTACTCAGCACTTTTATGTTATATGAGATGCAGTGAAGTGCAGTCCTTTTGTTTAATCAGTTACTCATGTAAAGTAAAATTACTGCATCTAAAAGCAGTACTTTTAAATGTTCACAAAAAGCTGCTCAATTGCAGCAACATAAGTGAATGTAATTAGTTATTTTCCACCCTGGGAAAAACAGAAAGAGTGAGGAAGATATCACGCTATGCTGCATCACAATCTGTACTGGTTTGCCTTTGGTTTGATCCCCAGCTGTTGGGTGTTTGCTGGCTCACACACAATCAAGACAGAAAGAAGAGAAAGAGAAATTGAAAGGGACAGTTATGGAAACAAATCATTTTTAATTGCAAAAAAAAATGTTATAGGAAAGTGTTGTTTGATGAAAGAAATTGATCGATGTGAAACAGCAGGTCATAACGTGGTTACCAAAACTGAATACCACCAGTCACACCAGTCTCTTTGGACTGAGTGCTTTACACTTGATGATGTTCAAAAGTTATGAATCTGTGGAAGCTCACACAGTTAATCAGCATATGGGTGCAGGACTTACAAATTCACAAGCCAGAGAACTGCGACAGCACAGTCGTATCCTCTATGTGGCTCTGAGCAGATAAAATTCAAAGCTATAAAAAGTAATCTACCTGCACAGGACAGATATGTTCAGCAGTTGGTTGTAAGGGTATCTGCAGCCCATTAAACCCCAATAGCAGTCTTTAATGGTGCAGCAATGCTCTACCATGTCAGTTCATGGAAGTTTTTCAGCAAACAGCACAGGTCAAATGCCAGAGACAGACTTTGTTTTATTTACTAATCCAGATGGCAACCATGGTGCAACTTGCAATGTAAACCTGACCTGTCTTATCCTTCTCTCTTCTTCCTTCGCTCTACTGTAATGTTCATATATACATTATGTTTGCTTTATCCTGTATTAAAAGATGGCCTGGTTCTAATTTTGCCCTCTGACGGCAGAGTCTTGCAGCTACTTTTATAACACAAGCATCTTGGATTCATTAATGATGACTTTATATTTTGGAACGGCTAGAACAACAGTGAGGGAAAGTCCCTGATTTTGTTTGCATGTCCTTCTGATGTGTAAACTGAACAGCAAAGACATGTTTTTCTGGTGGAAACAACACATCAAATGATGACATGATAGACTGATCTTCTCATCACTTTCTTGTACAGACAGTGTGTTGGGGTGAAACAGGAAAGGTGCTGATAGAAAGACTAGATGTTGCCCCTTTTTTGCCTTACACCTGGATATACTTGTCAGCATTGAGGTTATTGAGAGCATACCTCTGCCAAGCAGCATGCTGTCAGTGTAAGTTGAAAGCCTTTTTGTGTTGAACATATGCAGTTCAGCACCAGGTGATTCCTCACATCCACAGCTTGCCCTGAAGGTAAACGGCCAGTCTGTGAGATCTGGAGTCAGTGCGCTGATGTGCTTACTTTTAAATATGCCATGAACCATGGGTCAAACACATTTTACCCTCAGGATCTCAGTAAAAGACTTGTAGGTATCAATGCAATCCAATAAATATATTATCAGAGGGATTGCTGTAAAGTTGTACCATGTAGGACACAGGCTTAAAGATTAAATCCCTAATTTCTCTGTTGATTGGATAACTTTTTTATTTTAACTCAGTTTTATATCCCTCAAGTTTTAGATGTTTAAGCACTAGATATGATTTAAAGATAATCTAACTAACCAACTAAATGTCAAACTCTGGTGTTTTTATTGTGCTTTATTGCGCTTTAAGATATTTCTGGTAAAATGCATCATATAGCAACATTTAAATGTATCATTGTACAGACTCCCTGACTCCCAAACTTAATTTATTAAAGTACATTAATTTAGCATGGAGCATTAAGTCACATGGATTTTGTGCATATAGGAAGTTCTTATGGAAGACTTGAATACCATACTAAACAAGTTTGTTTGAACTTTAAACATTCATGCTCATAAGAAACAAAAAGTAATTTCAGAGCTCATAACAGAGGATTAAAGGGATTGCTATTTTCAAAGCAGTTCCTATGAGGTACTCTTTGATACTGAATACATTAACCACAGGAGATGCAAGTCGACATGGCCCTCTCTGAGAAGAGACCAAACAGAGTGCCCCCACGGGAGCTTGGCTATACATCCCTGCAAATGGGATGGGTTCACATAATTGAAGTAATTTTAGATAAACTGTCCTAAAAAAACTGTCCTGTATATTTGTTTATTTATTTTTTTAACTTTTCTTCACTTTGTCATCCACTTTGCGGACCTACAGGCTTAAGAAACACCAAGCTTTCCCTTTCAGGGCATGAGGAGCTATGAGAGTGTTAAAACATAAAGCAAATGTAGAGCTAGAGATGCAGTTTGTTGTAGCATTTGCATTTGCATCTGCTGATTTCATGCACAGTCCTGTATATATACTTGTCTGTGTACAGCATGTGTGACAGGAGGTTACCAGAATGCACATTTGAGGGCTCAGGCTGTATACAGCTACCTAAGTGATTAGTATACTACAGATACCACAGTAATTGTGCAGATTCTGTCATCAAAATTGATCAAATAAACTACAGTTGTTTATATTGTCGTCAGAAAAGCTCTGGCAACTTAAGAATGGTGGACAGACTTTCAACACTGTCAGGTCCAGTGTTTTTTCAGTGCACTGATGTAACTGTCTCTGTGTTGTGGTTTAACTGAACTGCGTTTCCACCAAGTGGTTCAATATGGCTCGGTACGGCACTCAATTAGAAGTAGAAAAGGTACCCAAATAGCCAATCTGTGCTGTCTTACTTTTTGGCACCCATCCAGTGTACCAAGCCAACCCTAAAGGGTGGACCTAAAAGTGCTGCAGTCTATTCATTTGTTACAAATATTGTCAATTTCCATGCGACAGCAGTAAAAACCAAAATACATACCTCACCATTTTTTTTTCAAATAAGCCATGGTTTTAGAGTTATTTTTTCACTGCTGTTGCTGTAAAGAATGTTTGCATGTGTCATGGAGTACTAGAGTGCAGAAGTCCTCCATGACTGCTTTTTGTTTACAAACACGCTGTACTTCAGAACCACTCCATTGTGTCAGGGCTGCTGTGATGACAAGCTTTTACATAGCCAGCTCAACCCTGTCCTCCCAGCTCACATCCCTGGCCTCAAGTGAAGATTCAGCTGGCAGTGGAAATGCAAACAAGACCAGGGTTTACTGCTCCAAACCATACCGAACTGTACTGAACCAAACCAGACCACCTGGTAGAAATGAGGCTTTGGTGACCGCATTCACTGTTGCCCTCTGTCATCTGTATGAGCAGATGTCATGGTTACGGCACCTCGGAAACATCGTGCCCTTTTTGAATGCCTTGTTGTGTTTTTAACCATAATGTCAAAATATAGCAGTCAGTACTTGGTGGAGACTTCTGGATTTGATTTATCAGATTGTCTTCCAAACTTCCTACCATGTTTTGCCTACTCTGTCACATTTCCTCTGTGTGGAGCCTGCTGGTCATATACTACATCTCATGTCTACATTGTTTAATGGGGCGTCGGTGGCGCAGCTGGATAGTGCGCTTGGTCAGTGATCGGGAGGTTGCAGGTTAAAGCCCAGCTCCGGGTGACACATGGCGATGTGTCCTTGGGCAAGACACTTAAACCGGGTGACACATGGCGATGTGTCCTTGGGCAAGACACTTAACCCCAAGTTGCTCCCAATGCTGCGTCAGTGGCATGTAAATGGGCATGAAAGGTAAGGGCTGATACTGATGGATAACTAGCATAGAAACTCTGAACCATCAGTGAGTGAATGTGAGAGCGAATGGGTGTGAATGGGTAGATGTGACCTGCGGTGTAAAGTAGCTTTGAGTAGTCAAAGGCTAGAAAAGCGCAATATAAGCTCAAGTCCATTTACCATTTACCATTTACATTGTGTCAGTACTAGAGAACGTGTTCAGCCAACACGCAAAACCAACACAGGAGATGTGTGGCGGCCTAATGTATCTGCGCTAAGTCAACAGCAAGTATATCTCTGGTCTAAGACGTTAAATAAATACAGGAATAAAAAGAGAAGAAACATCCGTCATCAAGCAAAAATAGGACATGACCACATGAAATTTGATTTAGGTATTCTCACTTTAGGTTGTCTTTTACAGCCTTTTATATGTTTTGTGGATGACTTTTTCGAAGTTATAATGATTACCCTTTTGCCCTAATTTGATGATAAATGAATAATTCATTGATAGACAAGTTATCACAGAGTTTACAGTGAAACAAAGCTGTCCTCAAGGTCACTTGTATTTTGAATTAAAATGTTCACTATGATTGCTACGACTTTTCATAAGCCCAAATGCACAATTACGGCGAGTCAAATAAATAAGTGAGATGGTCAAACTCTGTTATCTTAAGAGGAGGTTCCCAGTCTTTAAGCCTATGACCCCCAAAACCACAATTACAGGAACTTGGGACACCCAGTGTATGCATCTTTAAAATGCAACAGACCCTACATTATTGGTGTCATTTGCAAACTTATTACTTGAGATTATTTTTGACATATTACCCTCATGTCAGCATCAATATCCCCTTTAAGAGTACTGTTTTATTTTTTAATCAAACCCATTATATGTACTTCTCCTGAAGCTAATGTGTAAAATATGCCATTTAATCCTTTGAATTTATCTGATTATTGTTTGAGAAATCATCTTACAACCCCTGCTCTCTGAAACCCCTTGGATTCTAAGGCACAACTGCAGCAGAATATGACCCCAGTTTGTATTACAGATGATTCAGTTTTAACTGAAGAACTTTGAGATCATGAAAATATCAAGTTTTGCAAAAAATCAATGTCAATGTTTCCGAGGTAAACAGCAGAGGCATTTAGTTCATCCCTCCATCCCTAAATGTTATTTGCTGGGAGTATTGCCTGGACATGTGCAATGCAGACAAAGGTCACCCAGCACTGCTTATGGTTTTGTTTATTTGCTGCAAGACCTGCAGTCAGCGCGGTGCCCTGGTTCAGACAGGGGCTAATGTGGTCTTTAGGGTTGAAATAACTCAGCTGCATTGAGTTATCTGTGCCGTCCATCCTGCTTGCTCTCTGCCTCTTGTTTCACTCTGTTAGCGTGAACCAACAGCCTGACATTCCCACATTCCTGAATGTCAGAGCAGTGATGTCATATTTCCTGTTCCCAGAGGCCCAGCCAGCAGTCAGGTGACCGATCAAACCAAGCACAGACACTCGGCTTCATCCTTCGGTTACAGCTTTTTTTTGTTTAAACTGAAGAACTAACACAGAAGCCCCCACGATGCCTGCATTAAGGAGATGAGCCTGCTTGACTCAGGGATGTTTTTTTTTTTAAAGATTTGAAGTTTAAAGATGATTCGTTTGAGAGATTTCTCTGTGTGTGATGAGCCAGCGTCAGCGTCCACTGGCTTAGGGAGATTAAACGTTCTTTAGGTGTGTATCCCTCTCAAGGCTGGCTGTTTGTTAGACCATTTGTTGGCTCTTCCCCTCGCAGGATCAAAGCAGCCACACAGGCAGCAGAGGCTTTTTAAATATGCATGGAGTGACTTCCAGTAAATATATTAAACTGTGCCAAAATGTCACAATTTCTGCCTTTCCCTGCAGAGCATCAACAGCATCAGCGACAGATGTCCAATAGAGTTGTAAACACACTAGCTCAGCATGCTTCTCCAATGGCATTGAAGCCTCCACTCCATACCAAACTTATCAGAGGGAGCACAAGATGAAGGCCTTGTGTCCATTGGTGTCTTTGGGTTCTTACATTACCCAATCTTAATACAAAAATTACACAGGTCAGCATTTTTAGCAACTAGCATCCAAAAAGCCCTCAGCATCAGCTTTTTTTGGTCAGTACACTCGAAACAGTTCCAGTAAAAAATAATTAATCTTTTGGAGCAGCAACACTGCTGGGCTCATTAGTACCACTTCTTACTCACTATACGATCAAAATAAGGGGTGAGATTTCGACCTGATCAGCTTATCAAGGAACCAGTGCAAAAGACTGGAGGGAGAGAAAGAGAGTAGCCTAGTGTTGACCACAATGTAACTGCAGCACAGGCTTTTTAATCGTCATCTTGACAAAATAACACATGTTTATATACTATGAAAACCTCGAAAACAGAGGTATTGATCTAACTAGAAGTTCCAAGCACTTTGGATGCTTGGCTTGTACAGTGCTTGTGCAGCACTTTTTCAAATGAAAAAGTGGAATAAATGATGGATGGATGGATTGTTCCTGTCACTAGGAACAATCATCTTTTTCTTTGTTTTTTTTTTATTAATATTACTGCCTCAAGTGAAAAATGTTGTTTCTCAATGTTTAGGTATGTAATTCTGGGTCATTGTGTAACAATAGGCTGGATGGCAAGAACAAAGATTGCAACTACAGCTCCAGCCCTAGACCCAAATGTTACACAACATTTGACAAGCTTTGATCCACCTCATAAAGTGCAGTGCCTCTGGAAAACAGTAGGATCTTATTTATATCTAAAACACATGCTTACTTGACATAAAGGTGCAAAAACCACAGCGTACAAAGAAATCACAGAGATCTGAGAATGATGTGAAGATCTGACATGACATGACATGACATTACATCTCCTCTAACCTGATGTTTTTGGATTTCTAATGTTGTGTGTATGAATGGCGTACATGGTATTTTATGTCTCTTCGTATATGTAAAGTTTAGCATGGATACAGAAAACAAGCTGAATAGCTTTGCAAGTGTCAGAAACACTTTCAAAATAAAAGCATGATGCAAAAACCAAGGGAGTCTCATGATGGAGAAAAATCAATTAAATTCTACCTTGAAAAAGGCAGAGGATGTGCTTTTGTACATTTTAGGGTTGAAATATCTCAGGATACTCATCTAGTGCTGTTACATTGTTCTCTGTACATGTTTAAACTCCAGGTACATCTGGAGATATGGACTACTGTTTGGTCCTTAAATACACTATACTTCCTTCATTTGTTACTTTAAAAATGTGTTTTTCAGTTCAACATTCACAAAAAATTTATGCATTTTCATGAATAGTATCACTTTAAAGTCTATAGCCTTCATTAGGCATAAAGTAGCAACTTTCAGTGTTGATATATGAAATTCAATCACAAGCACCCTGGTCCCTTGTCTATTTACCCTGTTCTTTGCAAAGTGCATGTACATTTTTCTGTTTTCATTGATAACGCTTTGATTTCCAGGAAGCGTATTTTTGAAAAACCTCACATGATTAAACCCAAACATTTAAACTTAAAGGAGGAGGCTGTGATGCTGGAGGTAAAGCTTGGCAGCAGAAGCAGCAGCATGTGTGCATCAGTGGTATAGTATAGTTTAGTGAGAAGGAAGCAATTAAATGGATGGCCCTGTTGTGAGAACTGGCTGTGATTGGTAAAGAGTACATGGGGACAATGATTGAATCAGCTGGCATGGAGATGATTGCAGCTGAGCCAATGGCTGCGTGAATGAACATTAGCTTCATTCAGTGTAGACGTTCAAAAACCCCTGCAGTCCCACTTAAGGCTGGCTGCAAAAGCCCCAGAATTCACACCATTCAAAAAACTGAATTTTGACAAAAGAAATGAACATTTTCAAAGCCCAATTTAAAAAGAAAAGCCAGAGCATGACACCTTTAGATTGTTTAAGGTTTTATTTGTGCAAATACCTAAACAACAAACAAACAGCAGTTCTATCTATCTATCTATCTATCTATCTATCTATCTATCTATCTATCTATCTATCTATCTATCTATCTATCTATCTATCTATCTATCTATCTGTTTGTCTGTCTGTCTGTCTGTTTGTCTGGCTGTCAGTTTATCATAGGATGCTAATATAATTTGTAATCCAATAGGGTCATTTTCAGTGCTCAGGCTCTACTTAGCATAGAAATAGCCTCAGGCTACTGTTATTCAGCATCTCCACAGGAGAGCATCATGGAGCTCAACAACACTGACTGGTTCAAAAGCTTCTTTTAGTTTCCACACTTCTGTTCAGTTTGTTGCTAAAAGAGAATTTATCCTTTTCTTCACTTGAATCTCCACTTGTGCAAAGCTGGTCTCTGCTTTTCCATTTTCCTGTTGAAGTGTCTGTCAGAGCCTAAAAAGACATGATACGGAGTAAATAGTTACCATGTTAACTAGTGATCTCTGTGATTGCAGCTGCCAACTCAGGCAAACGTTAAAAGCTCTATGTATTTGTACACAGAGTTTGTTAACTACTATATCCCAAGACTTGTCAAACATCTGATTATTCTGCTCATCTGTCTTAACATTTATGCGGCGTTTGACCTTCTTGTTTTTCTGAGTCAAACCACGGTTCGTTTTGATGGCAGGATAGCTCACTAACTAGCTTTCCAGAGAGTATAGCTTGAACAGTAAGCATGATTTCTGTTAATCTGTGCGGTGGGAAAAGCAGGCTGTGACATGCCAACTATCTTGGTGTGTGATTTGGCCTGTTCACAATACTCCAGAGTGATCGTTAAAACAACCAAAAGCAAAAATGCAACAATACTATTTTATGTTTGAACTGAAAACAATATTATTGAAACAAGTGCAAGGTGTGAAGGCACCATTGCACCATGTCCTAAATACACATGAATGTTGGATGTCGTGTCGCAACGTAGCATCCCAAGTCTGCTGCCTACACTGCATGAAAAATGTATTTCCATCTCTCTTGTAAACATCATCATACTTTTACTGTACTGCTGGAGACACAGACTTGAAGTGCTTTGTATCGATGAGGGGTGGTGCTCGAAGGCTCATAAATACACAGTCATCTGTGAGCTAAACAGTGTCGAAAGTAAAAGTAAATCATTTCACTCACTGAAAATAGATGTATGCTCCACTATCTTGGCCATGTTAAACAGATTAATAAGCTTTGTTGTGTGAGAAAAGCTAGAAAAAACAAGGAAAACCCCACCTTGCACCTCATCAAAATCCCTCTTTCCCTGCTCCTCGTCTGCGTCGATGCACATGATGGGAGGGAAATATAGAGACAGAGCGTTGAGGCAAAAATGTTGCGTCATGCTGTGCGGTGTTGATTGCAGGCAGTTAGGACACTCATATATGATTCAATGTAATTAGCCTGATTTTGTCGTGGATGCTCACTCCCATCCTGTTCAGGTAGGAGACAGTATTAGAGTTCAGTGGAGTCAAGGGAAAAGTCTTGCAGTGAAGCTCTTGCACACGACCTGCCTCCTTTCATTATAGACGGTAATATATTCATTGCTGAGCCGGGCTGTTGACACTCTTTATTATGGGTTCTTCCTCTTAATCCATCACATTGATGTCAAGGCCTTGTTTAACATTCCTAATGCACTCTGATGTTTTTCAGCACAGTGCAATCCAACATAATGGTGCCAAACCTTAAAAAAAAGCTCCTCTAACATCCAGCTTGCACTTAATTTGTCTGGAGGCGGTATGAAAATATTTTGTCCTCTAAAATCAATATGAGTTAACCTTATGGGATATTACATGATATGTACTGAAGGTAGATCAGTGCCCTGCAGACGCTCAGTGAGAAAGTGCTCATCACAGGCTCATGGGAGTCTGCCAATACTCATCCATAAAGCTTTCTAAAACACAACCATCAGGCAGCTGTGGGTGACTCATGCAGCATGGGGAGAGTGGATGACACAGGGTGCTAAACACAATGGGCGACACAAGTTGCTGGGCTTCACTGAACATATGTTTTGGATGGTAAAATTAAAACGTTCCTTGAGCATGATGAGGGTCAAACTCTGTGAGCTGTTAAAAAAAACAGGAGCATCTTGATTCAAAAGATGTGGGAGATAAAGGCACAAGGCATGATAACGTAGCGCAAGGTCAGCTGCAATCCAGTGGAGAGTAAGTTCAGACAGTTCAGAGCAAGTGTGTGCTGCCAGAGTGAGATGCAGTCATAAGGGTGCTTTAAAGAAAACAAGTTAAACTTTTTGACATGTACTTTTGGACTTGATTTTAAGTCAGCCTCAGCTGCATGTGAGGCTCTAGCTTGTGAATTATTCACACTCATCATTTAAGACAGAGTAATGCAGAACCTGTTGGCTAGTGACGCAACTGCTTGTGTCCATTAGTGGCCTGAGATATACTTTGCACAAGCGTTTCAGCAGTGACTGGATGTTGCATGAAAGCTCTTGTAAAAAGCGAGACAGGCCAAATCCATTCCCAGTCATGCAATCTCAGAACTTATTGCCTCATGTTAAAAAAAAAAAAAAAAAGCATAATACAATACCTGTGGCAAAGAGGACCTTCTAGATGTTGTTTCTCAACTCAGCCTTTATTCCTACAACTCAAGTTACTAGTTGGACTAAAACAATGGAATTGCACAAAAATAAATGCAGTGGCCAAATGTTGACCTCATTGCCGGCTCCACCCAAAGCCTCCATAATTTGGCAACTGCTTTTAGAGGCTGAAATTTTCTCAAGACAATAAGGGATGACTCTTAAGATTCTTGTCATACAGACGGCATCTGAAATCATCTGTTTGCTTGCAGGCATAACTATACTCTTCAAAAAAGGTTTAGAAATGTTATTTGGTTGATTATTTATCCCCTTTAGTAATACCAATTGGTATTGTATTTTACATCACTAGGAAGCCTGATTAGTCACCTATACAATGAGGTACAACTTGTAAGGATCCTATATTCATGGAATGAGCAACACAGTTAAATGTGTGGGTGCTGTCTTTCTGGGATGCCCACTTCATGGTCTAAGTTTGGAAATGGTACCAGGGCTGATACCAAATATTTCTGCCACTCTGTGTACCGGAACACCAGCTACCAGTTGCAGGGAATTTTGGCAATTTTATATTTGTGGGCTCCTCCCACACATTTAGCTGTGTTGCTCATTCCACAAATGCACTATCATTGCAAGTTGTACCTTGTTGTAAAGGTGACTAATGAGGCTTTCCAACGATAGAAAATATAATACTAACTGTTATTATTTAAGGGGAGAAATCATGATAGAGCAAATCGAGAAATCGACCAAATCAACATTACAAGTGCACAAAAACATTTTATTGTTGCAGCAAGCCTTATCACAGTAAACATGGTGAGATAAAGCTGTAAATGTTGCTTTTAAAGTCACATAAATCACAGTTCCAATTTGACCCTGCAGCTGCACTGTAGTTAAGCTACCGTGGCAGGGCTGTAGGTGGATGCTACTCATTTTAATGTCTACCTGCCTAATGGAAAAGGACAGTACTGCTGAGTTGTCTAAGTCACAAAACCTGGTTTCTAGAAGCCAGGAGTCAGAAGTGTCCTTGAAATCAGGATACTGCATTTACATGCACAAAAACAAAACCAGGATACTTAAAAACCATGATCATGACCAGGATCCAAGTTCATGTAAATACAGTCACTGAAAAGATCTTTACATTTGATATATTAGTTACCAAAAACTGTCATTACCAGCTGCTCACTCCTCTTTAAAACACTGACGTGACCTTTTGAGAAAATTCAGCACTCTAGAATACTTAGATCAGGGATAGAGGCCGATCACGCTGCAAAAACCTTTTAAGACATGCAACAAATTGTGTGGTGTGCAGTAAAAGAGTGTTGATTAAGTATTCTCCTAAAACACTCAGTGATTATGTTTGCTCTGCAGAGACAAAGCTGCAGCGACTCTAATGCTCTCTGCTGCAGAGTAATTTTGGAGAAGAATCCTCTCCCCATCTGGCCTGAGTTTGTCAGAGGCCCCGGGTCTCTCATTACTTCATCGTGCACATGAGCTGGGCTGGGAACAGAGCGCTGAACAAGGGGCACAAAAATCCCCCCCACTCCACCTCTTTTTCTGTCTTTCTCTTTCTCTTTCTCCGTCTCTGTGAAATGCTCACCAGGGACCACCCGCTTTCCTGTCTGCTCTCCACATGCAGGGAAAGTATGCAATCCAGTCTAACCTTCCCCACTGTATCCACCACCACCCAAATACCTCACTCCCCTCCTCTCCCACCACTCCTCATATTCCCTGCCTGGCCCCCCTCAGCCACGCCCTGTCTGTGGTCAATGCAGCGTGAGAGGAACTGTGTCCAAACAATAGCCAGGGAGAAGCAGCCCCTCACTCCCCTCACGTTTCTCCCTCTCTTCCTCTTCCTTGCTAGGCTTCCTCCTGTAGAGACCTAATCATGGCACAGCAAAGACTCTGGGGGCCCTAAAAACAGATCTAAATACTCTCTCTGGGAGTGTGGGAATATCTCTTTCTTTAAAGAAGATGCACATGACAGTGATGTTCCCAGTCATCTGACAGGCATCATTATCCTCTGAAATGATGGCAAACTAATGGCCTTCAGTGCTTACATATCAATTAGGAATTTATGACATTTTAATTGCATTACTTTGTTTGATCCCTGCTGTGATTAAATGTGGATTAATGCAGAGCATTTAATCATTTTATTCAAATAAACAAGATATTTAAAAAGATACATGAAAAGAGCAAAAAATTATGTTTATTGCTCCTGTAGCAGATAATATAAGCATGTCTTTTTTGAATAAACTTAGTTAAATTTGAGAAATGTATTCAAAGTAGGCATCAAGCAGGGACGGAAAGGATGTTGTACTCAAGTTTAAGTACAGTTACTTTATTTGATTTTACTCAAGTACAGTAAAATTCTCTACGTCCTGGTGGTTGGAGACCTGAACTCTGAGGTATATTTTGTGTCATCAGTCAAAGCTCTTGCATTCTCTGAGGTTGAGAAACATGATGTTATAATAAATAACGGGACATTTTTAAGCACAAAACAAATCTAAAAGTTCATATTTTTATGCTCATAAAGCTGAAAATGGCTTTTGGTAATGAGAAGCTGTAATTTAAACCTATTTTTCTCACCAATAAAGGATTTAAAATTTTTGAGAAATAAGTGAATTACAGACAAGAAAGAGCAAAACTACTCTTCTATGAGTGGCAAAGAACATAAAACAAAAGATCTTCAATCAACGTGTACTCCAAGTACCAAATAGTATAAGTACACTATGAGTGTGTTGTTCAAAAAGGACTACAACTGGAGTGTGAGGAGTCAAAATGTTCCTCTTATTTTATGAGGATTTTTTGTGTTCACACAGCAGCCATTCATTCCACTGATGGATAAAATCATATAAATCATAAAGTCATATTCATCCTCCTTCCATGTTGTTATGATGCAGTTTAGTTTTAGACTGAAGCTAAAGTTAATCAGTACTTCTAGTCCAGAAATAACATTAAAAAAATGGTTGCCAAGCAGGGAATCTCATTAGGAATGGCAAAAAGCAGCATAATATTTAAACACCAAATATGAACCAAAATGAGAAAAGGCTCATAACTGTGATACTCAAGCCCATGTTAATGCTCTCATTTTTAGTTAAATGTTCCTGCAAATAATTGCTGAACATTACTCAGAAGGACGTACTGGCATATTTGCAACCTTTGTTCCTCTGAGGTTGGTAATGGCCTTAAATAAGTAATGTCTGTGGTTATTTGTTTTGCTTTGTAAGGAAATGCAAGCCCCAGTAATAAACCGTAGGAGCCATAGAGAGGCTGACAGAGAGAGCAAAAGCCACCAAGTGCACTTTGACTTGTGATAGTTTCTACTCCTGGATTTGCCTTCATGCAGGGAGGAAGGGAGGACAGCATGGACAGACTCTCATGTCCATACAGGGGCAGAAGAAGAGGGTGTGAATTATTTTAAATGCTCAGAAATCTTTGAAAACGTGGTGTCAGCTGGAGGGCATTGTGGCGTGACACTGATTTCATGTTGCAGTGTTCATTGAGGGTCAGAGTTAAGACTTGACAGCCAGCCCTCATGTGTTTATTAGCTTTATTAGCAGAGGTTATAAAAGTTGCAGCACACTTTGGAAACCAGCTGCTGGTGGCATTCTTTTAATTTGGCTGGCAGATGGCTGCAGTGGCATCACCAAGCAACCTGGTATGTATAGTGCCGCCTGAAAGGAAGAGTGAGGCTGCAGAGATGGCGGGCAGGCAGACAGGCAGTGGAGCAGAACCAGTGAGGCCAGCTCCAAAGAAAGATGCCAACTTAAGACAGGAAACATCTAAAACAGACATTCCTTTGCACTTGAAATTTTCCATGCAGTTCTATCCAAACAAACTTTACAGAGGAAGTCAGTTAGAGTCAGTCTGAGGAGGACTTAAAGCATGACTCCGAGTATTGAATGGTGTTCCGGCTCAGCCTCTGTAGATTGTATCGTTCCTATCAGTGAGGCAGATACAACTCTTTATTCTAATAAGATTCATGAAAACCAAAGTGCTGGTTTAACTCAGTCTTTTAGGACAGTTCTTGTTTCCAAATGATTGTTGAAAGAGATGGCATTCAGTAAGGATTTAAGTGAAGGTCATGGCTGAGGTTAAGAGCTCATGATGTGACTGTCTTTTATTAACCAGGGAGTAGAAAGAGCGGTTGACTAATAGGGATATCCCTCAGAGTTATTGCTTCCTCTTATAGTCCTTTTCTCCCTTCATTTCCTTCACATGGGCACCTCATCAAAACTACTCCTACAGCTTAGATGATTTTCATATTAGAAAAGCCAAACCTACTGTTCAATTAATCAACCAGTCTAACTGTTAAAGCACTAAATCATGACTGTTAAACTCGAGCCACTTTAAAAATAACTGCTGTACTCTAATGCAACATTTTGGAGAGGCAATTTCGATCTAACTCTGTTATTTTAGGACTTTGAAGGTGGTTTGCCTCTCACAAGGGTCAATCAACACAGCAACCTAAACTGAACTTTGACAATTGAAAAATAATAATAACAAGAAGTGCTCTGAGAGCACAAACCAAGCAAAAATGACTCTTAACACACCTCACACCACAGTAAAATCAGGAAACATAATTTTATGACCACCAGATCGTCTGGTCTGCTGACCTTGGTCAGAACCAAAACTCCGGCCGATTATTTTGTAGTGTATGCCCTGCTTTAGTGTGCTAAATGTTATCTGTAGAACATCTCTGTAACCTGGACCACACTCCTCTTGATATGTCTTAAAGATGCCCAACATCATTAACTTTGCACAGCAGCTGGATCTGCTTGAGTCAGTGTCTGTATTCCACAAGGGAGCCACAAGCAAAATGACAGAAGTGACTGCTCGTGGAGATTAGCATAAATGCTAACAGCTTCAGCTGCAGTTTTATCAGATCTGGACCCAGATCTGGACCTTGTTTCTTTAATAAATGAAAAACAAATAACAACACAACAGACATCTCTCTGGGGAGGATGTTTTCGCTTCACTTCCAACATGTTGTGGTGGGAGTTTTGATTTACGCCGTGGTTCATGTTCTGTACTTTCACTGCAGCAGTAGTGCCCGCCTATACTAGATTATCTGATTGGCCCACAATAAATGTGATTGACAGAACGATCGTCCAGTCACCATCAGGATATACTTTTAAAAGATTCTGCCTTTTCCCAAACACTTTCTACAGTCTGTTGTCCAGATGGATTAGTGAAATATGTTAACAGTCCATCAGATGTGTCAGTTTACAACATTACTGCACTGTGAGCTAAGATTTGGTAGTAGTGGGAAGCAAAATCTCCTTCTGAATGGACAGAAACCTTAAGCAAGACCAGACACACTGAGAAGCAGTTCTTTGCAACAACTTGATGGGTCAAGACAGTGAGAGCAAGGAGGAGGCAGAAATACTGCATTTTTGTGAGGGTGTCTTGCATATATCACAATCATATGTCAAAGGGAGGAATTCCTGTTATGGATCAGAGAAAGTATTGCTTCCTGGTTGTGTTTTATGGACCTGCAGGATGTTCCATCTGCATTGAGTACATCTGGAGAGAATCAGACTTTGGGTTCAGGATGGGGAAACAGCTCACGTAAGAGGATTTCCTGGACTGTTGCTAAGATGCAGGGAGCTTTGATGGCTTTCTGTTGAGGTCTGATGGTTGTAAAGTGTGTCTGACAGAAGCCTGAGACAGCATTCTCTCATGTGATAGAGGATATGTCTCCATTGATGACACACGCTGGACTCAGAATAAAAAAGATTCTGTGTGTGGCTGGGAAGAGACAAAAAATGAGCTCTGACGGAGTGTTTAGTATAATTTTCCCGCGCGGGGTGTTTCAAGGCCGCTGCCTGGGTGTCGAGGTGCCCCATTCACGACAGGAGGTGCAGATAATGATCAGACTATAAGAGCCTGATTTTCCAACACCAGCGTGCCTCCACTCTGCACATCCATCCTTCTGTTTTCACCTTAAATCATCCAAATCCCTGTTGAGTCCAAACTTCAAACAGCTGCATGTCTACGAAGGAGAAGAGAAGACTCACAGCGAGGGAGACGAAGCCCGGTTGCCTTCTCAACACTCTCAGCTCATCCTATTAAAATGCCTCATTGCTTCAGCAGCGGAGACTTTTTATTGCTGCTGGTACATATTGTTGCCTTGGCTGCAGTTTAAATCCATTCCCAGAAGAGAATGGAGTAGGCATGGAGGAAAATGAGTTTTGAGGAAGTGCAGAATGGCCTCCTGTATGGAGAGGACGCAGAGCGGAACATTCCAGCAGAGCGGACAATAAGCAGGACTCTCTGCTGCATCTGA
Source organism: Cetoscarus ocellatus (assembly GCA_037902135.1). Taxonomy (NCBI): domain Eukaryota; kingdom Metazoa; phylum Chordata; class Actinopteri; order Labriformes; family Labridae; genus Cetoscarus; species Cetoscarus ocellatus. The sequence continues at coordinate 20,776 of JBAMNC010000557.1, forward strand.
ATCGTCTGGTTTATGGAGACCTTCGAAAAGACTGATACACTGAGGACATTCTAAACATTGTGAAAATAAGGTACACATAAAATACCGACCCAATACAATATATGACGTTCACACATCATTTAACTACTGACTCAATTCAGTGGAAAATTGTATAATCTTAAAAAGCACATTGTATGATGGAAAAACAGTTCCTAAAAATGTGGAAATACTGAGAGGTATTATCAACTAAAGCCCCGTTTCCACCAGAAGGTTCAGTTCGGTTCGTCTCGGTCTCACTTTTTGTGGTGTTTCCATAGCCTAAAACCGGGACAGGACCCCTTATAAGCGAACCGTACCGTCCTACTTTTTGGGACCCTTCTGTTGGGGTGCCAAGCATACCGATCCGACCCCAGAAGGTGGAGCTAGAAACACTGCAGCCCGTTGGTTGGTCGAAAGAGACGTCACTTCCCGTGCGACAGGGGTTTTTTCGGCTGTATTTTTCCCCGCTGCACACAGCCTTCTCTGAAACAAAGCTTAGTTGCGCTTCATAACAAAAAGCCGCATGCTGATCACAAAAAGAAGAATTGCTGGATGTCTTCCATCGTTGCTCTTTGTTTACTGTGTTGCATTTTCTTCTTCGTTGTATAGCCGGGTACACTGTGTCGCGCTGTTATGACGTCATGCTATCGGCATCTGTCTTAGACGCCGCCTACCAAGTAGGGAACGGCTGGCTGTGGAAACGCAACCAGGATCAGGCTTTACCGATCCGGCCTGAGCCAAACTGTGCCGATCCATACCGGACCACTTGGTGGAAACGGGGCTTAAACTTTAAACTTACCCCAAATTCCAAAATAACCATGCGTAGTGTCCTGGCTGTGCTTTGGCTTTATTCTGATCCACAGTGCATGTTCACAGGAAGCATATTAAATGCGCTCTGAATCAGAGAGCAGCCCTGATAAGCTTGAAAAATGAGATTATAAGATTATACAATTACAAGTTAATTGTAAAATTGTGAGATAACAGGAGGAGCAACAACAGCTTATATTGCCTGTCTGATGTTTATTTGCTATCAGCATAGATTTTATGTGCATGATTTCAGCTGTACTTCCACTGAAATAACAGAAATTCTGCACGTTTTTTTTCTGTTTTGGGTTGTTTTACTCGAGTGAGTAGACGCAGGTTTCAGCAGCTCTGTTGAAAATAGACTTTCTTCATACTTCCATCGAACCAGCGCAGAAGTGCACTGTTAACATGCACTGGTCCGGGATTGAAGTTCAGGCAGTGGGAACCCACTGATGGATGATAACTGGGGACGATTTGCTGCTAAGTGTGCGGTGTGTGCAGAATGTTATGCAAGTGGACTACATTAAAAGTTAGGGTTAGACTGTCACAATCTAACTTTGTAACTTTGTACTAATAAGGGGTTTCCTAGTCTTCCTCCTCTCCTGCCTTCATCTGTATCCTGTTTTTTTCCTGTGCACATTTTCTATGTAAAAAGTAATATTTCTTAAAATCTGCTTTTAATGTTGTTAATAAGCTCTGTACATTTGTGACAAACGGAAAAGTGTGTTTCACTTTGTTTTCTTAATTATGACTTAGCTGAGCAAAGGGCACTTCAAACTCTCCTACAGTGTATAGCATAAGTCCTATCAGGTCTATCAAAAACTCAAAAAAAACAACGTCTCAGACAGTACAGAACAGATTTCATAATTTTGTACACCGCTGATACAGCTGTGGCAGCCTCTTGGAACAATATTTCCATAATAATTTAAGTTTTTGTTAAGTGTTGTTGTGTTTTCTAAGTCATTGTTATGTTTTTGATTTGATTAATTTATTTTTACTGATATTATATTCATAACATACTTTTATTTGTTGTTGTTTTTTTTACCTCCAGCAAGGAGGTTATTTTTTGCCAGTGTTTAAAATCAAAACAATCACAGGGCAGTCTTTTACCTTAGTTGATTGTGTTGGCTTGTGTTTCCATGTTCAGCTGCTATGCTCCCTCTCGCCCAAGGATTAAAAATAATTACTGCTCTGATATCTCTTTTCACACTTCAAAAAGCCCCATATAGGCTTGCATACATGGTATTTTACTTGTACTCCAGGTGTCTTTGTTTCCACTGTGTGTATGTTCACTCTTGATTTTAGTCATCGACAGATGGCTCTCTCTGCTACACACCCCTCACTGTTTACTTCAGAGCGACATTCCACTGAGCTCCTCTGCCGGGTTGATTTCCAATTACTCTAAATGAATCAATTCTAGGTTGGAATTCATCATTAGGGAGAACATGGATTTCACAAATGAAATTACATACTCCTGACAGAGCAAAAAACTACAGTCTTGAGAGGTGTGACGAAACTCTATCTGCCTCCATCTGTCTAGATTAAAGCTGCTGTCTGTCAAATATGAAAGTGTAAAGACCTTCATCCTCCCATCAGAACCCCTTCTCTCATACTATTCTTTTTGTTTGCCTGATTTCTGTGTCATGAAGTTCCTCCTCTTTTTTGGGATAAACCCTAAACCACTTTTAACAAAACAGCCCAACATTTCATTTGAATGTTTCTGCTGATGCATCCTCTCCTCGGGGCCCTCTGAAATGTTGACATGCAGCATGTTTTTTCGTGGGCTTCGTCCCTGAATTATTTTTGGTCATGTGCCTGAAGGCATTAGTGTTGAAAGCATGCCTCTCTGTTTTCTGCTGCTGAGGAGGTTTTTACACAAATATTTATCAGGTCACCAATTACTAAGCCCCTGTGTGCTCAGGCATAAACACACACACCAATATGCCGTGGTTCTGTTTTTGAAGCTTGTGTATTGTATCACTGTAAATTTGTTTATCGTACACATCAAGCCAAATGTTACCTGGGACCACATGTGCTCTGGAGAGTGCAAAGTTTTGTTAAAGCTCATACCTGTGTCACTAGATGCATGCTTTGGTAACTGTGTTTTGAAGGGAAGCAATTAAAATAGACATTTTTATCACTAGACCTCTTAAAAGTGCTCTCAATTTGTAGGAAAGGAGATCAATGATCACAGAGATATTTCTTTTTCGAAAATGCATCTATTTCCTACCTCAATTTTGCACATAAAAGAATCTGATTACCCGCCACATGTTAGCCTTAAATTAGAAAACATCTGCATCATCACTGAACATTTTAGGCCAAAAAAATAAACCTACTAATCTCTTAAGCTGATTGGACTCTAATTTCAAATTGACTGTGTATTATTATATAGAATACTTCATGAAATTTCCACAAGCTATTTGATCCTGAGTTATGCACACCACTGTGACAATTAGGACTAAACAGCCAGCAGTTTCTACTCTGTTTCGTGTAGGTCTCAGAATCTGATCCACACTATGATTAACAATGACTGATACTGTAACTTGTTATAAAGCTTATCTCAAGAGATGGACTCATTTGAATTGGTTTTATGTAGTTTTCACGCATAGTAATAAGAGAAATTAAACTGTAAGGCTCCACATTCAACTTATGAATTGAATGTTTGGCCATTTTGTTGTCTTATTGGTTACGTTATAATTGGATGATCTGATTAAAAATGTTATATTTGTTAGATACATAAAAATGAAATGGTTCAGTGCATAGATTGCTTTCCACTCTTACTGCAGTGTACTGTCTCTAAGGTATAGCTTCTTTTTTAAGAAAACGCACTTGCAGCTCCATATTGTCCAGCTTTGTATGATGTATGATCTAATATCTATATCTATATCTATAAATGTACAGTCAGCACTTCAAACCTGAGTGCATTTGGAAACAGATTCTATTGGAAGATATTTTCCATGTTTGGCCACTATCCACATTCTGACCTTGATGTTTTAGTTTTGCATGATTCACATGGACCAGGATTCATTGGCTTGCATTGGCTTGTATAATTCCAGCTTGAATATTGCATGGTTCTATTCATTTTGCATCGCTGGTGAGACTCTTTTTGCCTGCTGCATACCTATGTGTAAGTGGATTACCCAATGAATACAAAAGCCAGAAACTTAGTTGGGTTGAGCTATATGACAAATATATTAAATTGCAATTAGATAGACTTATATTGCAATTTTGATATGATTTGGCCCAAGAAAAGGAATGACAGGTAAAGCTCAGTAAACTCTTACTAATGAAAGATATATTAAAATGATCATTCTTAGGAATGATTGATATGTATAATTATTATTTGCAATTTCTGGACTGAACAAATACAATTTATTTTCTCACCTGGGTACAATACATAGGCCAAAACACTTAAGTGCACACTTTTCATCCATCCATCCATCATCTATACAACTTAACCTTTTAGGGGTCACAGGAGCTGGAGTCTTCCCCAGCTGACATTGAGCAAGAGGTGAGGTACACCCTGAATCAGCCTATCACATCCTATCACGCAGTGAGCATGTTTTTGGTCTATGGAAGGAAGCCAGAGTACCTGGAGAGAACACACACATGCACAGGGAGAACATGCAAACTCCACACAGATAGGCCCTTAGTGACAGGGGGAATCAAACCAGCAACCTTCTTGCTGTGAGGCACATGCTCTACCTTCTGCCCCACCGTGCCGCCCAAGGGCAAACTATTTAGATTAAAACAGTATTTTGACACAGATTTGACCTGAAGGAAGAATTACTGCTCCTGTAGTTTGAAAATTGCATTGGACATATTGAGATTTTATTGAAATTTCAAAAATAGGTTCAGCCTCTAACCCCAAACAGGTTAGTTATACATTTTTGTGAGTAGGATAAACCAATTATTAATTTAATACACATATTTTTGGTGATACTTACCATGACAGCGCATGAATACTGAAATGGTTTTGCAAGAAAGGCTGTCCAATTATACCTATTTTACAGTACTTGCACTTTTAGGAGCCTTCAATCAATTTTTTCATTCTCTATTAAAGTCTTAATTTTATCAGTTCATTGAGTTTTTTTTCTTTTCATACTATGTTAAGCTAGTCACCCCAGGCATGTTCAATTGCTTGCTCCCTTGTCAGTGATCTAAAGAGATATTGCTCTTTGGGTTTTGTGGCTCAGAATGAGCCATGAATATTATATAAGTCTGAAGTCTTTCAGACTACACAACAACTACATGTGTGGTGACATTATTTCAGTTGATCTTCCCTTTTGTAATATCAATTGGTTTTGTATTTCATATTGTTTAAAAACCTGATTAATCACCCTTACACTGAGGTACAACTTGTAAAGATTGTGAGTTTGTGGAATGAGCAACACAGCTAAACATGTGGGGTGGCGCCCCCTAAAAATGTGCCAAATTCCCATCTTCCCCTGGAAGAAAGCTGGATATTCCTAAGTGAAGCAAAGGTGGGGAACCTGTCTTCTTGAGGTGTTGTCTTCCAAGGACTAACACTCTGTAGTCTGTCTTTGACTTCACCAGTGTCATGGAACCTTGTCCTAAGTTTTTTAATGGTACCAGGCCTGACACAAAATAATGCTGCCACTCACAATAGCACCAGCTTCCAGTTGCAGGGGATTTTGGCAATTCTTTTTTGGATGCTGCACATGTTTAGCTGTGTTGCTCATTCCTCAAATGCACAATCTTTACAAGTTGTACCTTGTTGTACCTTGCTGTACCCCCTTGTCAAGGTGACTAATTAGACTTTCCAATGATATAAAATACAACACCAGTTGTTAAAATTAAAGAGGAGAAATAATCAACTTAGAATAATGTTTCCACATTTTTTTTAAAGCGTATACATGCTGCTTACAGAAGATATGAAACTCAGCCAAATCAAAACCCACAGCTTGGTCTTAGTTATTGTGTCTTTGCTACAGAGCAGATCTGTCACATTCTGCACCCTTTTCTAGCCCGTGTTAAGATGACCCCAATCATGTCACCAAAACTGTCTTAACAAGGCCTCCTTTGCCATAGAGAACATCTACAGCTGTTCTAACAGGTTTCCTGTGATCCTCGGATGTGAAAACTTTGTGAACTGTCCCTTTACTTCCTCTGTTTCCCTGCTGTCATCCCTCTGCTCTCCCCTCCTCTGTTGTCTGGTATTATAGCACGGCCTCTCTCTGGTATTGGCCCTCTCACTGTTACGATGACAGCTCAGCCGACTGGTCGTAAGCGATGGAATCTTCCGTTCTGGCCCATGAACAATGAGTTCCATTCAACATGGCCGCCATTGCTTGAAGTGGTGTGGTTATTTTGGACGAGTGTTTCAGATTGAGGGGTTTCCCACAGACTCCCCCCCTAATTAACCACGGCAAGAGACTCAGCTCGTCTCTCTGTCCAGGAATGCGCTCCCAAACCATCAAGTAAGCTTCTGTTCCATCCCTGCTGCAAAATTCTCCTTATTTGCAAATTTTATGTATGCCAGAGTCACTAATGAGAGCACAAATAAAGATGTTTATTTCACATTTGGACACTTAAATGTATTTACTTCAGAGGGATGGAGGCCACCTGCTATTTATGTGTGTTTTACTCAGTCTAGTTTACCTGTGGGTGTAATTTCAGGGAGGAACTTCGTCTGTGTTGCACTTTTTCACGGCAACTGTGAGTCGGCTAAGACAGGCTCTATTACTTTCCCTCCATGAGGTTAAAATGAGCTGGAGGGCTGCAGAATGTCCACAGCTTTGTCAAAAAATAAGGGGCTTGAGTGAGAGGAGCAGAGCTGGCTGTGTGTAATTTCCAGTCCACGGTGAAGTCCTGAAACCAAAGCTAGAAAAGAAGAGGTGAGGAGAAGCAGGGGGATAAATATTGAAGGTTATCATAAAGATGGTTATGAGAGGGGAGAGGGGAGAGGAGAGCAGAAAAGGAGTTTAAGACCCAGCTCCATTAATAGACCCGATGTGCTGCAGAATTGATTTTGAGGTCAGTCCATAAAGCACAGTGCCTCAGCACTGAGCTAACAGTGGCATCATTATGGTGTTATTAGAGCAGAGGGGGAGGGTCGGTATGAGGGGGAGGCTGGCAGAGCTGTGGGAGTAATTTACAGGTGTGTTAAACATCACTGCTGTTCTAATAAAGAGAAGAAAAGAGACAATGTGGTTAGTTTGGAACAGTTTATTTGCTTTAGAGGATAATAGAACTGTTTTTATCCCTTCTGTGGTTATTTTCTGTCGTCAGTCCATGTCAGAGAATCATACAGGTGTATTTACATTTGGTTTACTTCATTTATGTTCCAACAGAATATTGCACCAATTAGTCTAATTAAAAGTAGATTGATAGGGGAACAGTTTTGGAGTAGATTTCATGATTACATTACAGCGGTTGTGCATCTGATTCTGATTGCTTTTAAGTAGCTTAGTTATTTTATTGATCAACAAGCTACATTTCCCACTGCAGTGCTGCAGCAGAGTTAGCTGTCATAGTCCAAACACACAATTAAGTGATGAGTAAAGGACATGAGTGCACATGTGGACAAGTATTTTCAGCAGACATTGACTGTTTTCTTTGCATGAAGGTCATGTGGTCTGATCGTTAAAGTCTTTGTCTGTGCTGCTGCTGAATGGGTCAAACCTGCAGGCTGAGGTGTGGAAGCGCACACAGTGTGAATACCGACACAGGTGTTTCCTGAATAAAAAAAAACACAAATTAATTTAAAGTTAAGTATCACCAGAGCAGTCAGCAACCAGAAGCTGGTAACCTATCAGCAGCTTACAATCAGGTGCTCAATACAAGAGGAAATAATGGACGAGCTGGATATCAGTGTCCGGGAGACAGGGGCAGTGTGAGCCGCTGAGGTAAGATGCACCCTCCTGGATTGGGCATCTTTGGTGCTGTTTCTTTTCTAATACAGTAAGATAACAAAATGAGGCTATGGATATGAAAGAAATATTTCAGCATATTAAATGACAAGCATAAGAAATGAAACTCATGCAGGGGTGATACAAAAGTGAGTGAATTACCTCTATCCTATAGAAACATGTTAATTTCTGTGGTTGACTACAGATGTTATATTACAATGTTTGAAATAAAGTAACTAAATGAGTAAGCAAACTCCAATCAAACGGTGATTTTCCGAAGCAGACAGCACAACATGCTGCAGAGTTCAAAAAAGGATTTAAAAAGGCTGAAGAAAAGAAAATTAAATTATAAAAGCAGATAAATAAAATGAAGTGGTTCAACTAAATGCACAAAAAAAAAAAAAAAACATCAACTATGGTCAAAGTTGGTTCAGTTCCAAAATAATAGTAATTATGACAATTATAATGGTTATACTTTGGAATAATAATAATAATAACAATGATAATGAAAATAATAATAATAATTTCAGAATTTTAATGGTACTAATAATAATAGTAAAATTGATTTAGTCTTGTCATCATTATTTTGATTATGATTTTTACTATTTACCAAACTAGCAAATGGAAATTTGTCAAATGTAGTTGCTGTGTTTTGCTGTGTTGCTGTAACTTAGCTTGCTAAATTTATCCAGGCTGTGGCTTCAGTGTAGTGAAGCTGATATTTTTCATGAGTAACTAGTAATTCAGTTTACCACAATTTTCAAGTACTGTAGCTTACCCATGACTGTTAACTTGATTGTCTATCCCTATGACAGAGGTCTCCAAATACTGGGCTACTGTAGCTTGACTGCCTACTTAAAAACTCTCTCTCACTCTGTCCCGGCTGTGATGAATGAAGAAGTACAGCCTGAGATAAACTCACTGTTAATCCTTGTGCTCGTGCACTCTTCCACCTGTGCTCTGGGCATGGATGTAAATATGAATGACTCTGCAAGAGTGCTCAGCGTCCTGATATGGACGGATTCAGCTCAGAGGTGAGGCCATACAAAATGCTCATCATTACGCAAAAGGAAATCAGATCAGCTTAAACTGATAACCAATAGATGAAACACACACAGCTGGCATTGAATACACACTGTTTTTGCAGCACTTTCTTCCTGCTCAGAAGGTGTAGCAGTTTAATTAGTTTCCATGTCAACCGCTGACTTTAAGCCAAATGCTTTCCTAAATGTCATTGTTGGGCAGCTGATAAAAATGGGAGGAGTCCTCATGAATGTCTCCTAATTGGAGTGTAGAATCACGCCCATGCCTCCCACTGATCCTGCATTTGATGTTTGTTTGTTGATAACTCTCTGGTATGAATCGACTACAAGCCCTTGTTAGCTAATTTTCTGCCACCAGTCAGGCACCGCTCACAAAACATGGCCTTACTGTGTTCAAATTCAACAACTGTCAATGTCAATCTTTAAAAATACAAACAAAACATGATCATGCATTATTTTAGCATGAACACGGAAGAGGGGCTTGAATATCTTTGTTTGTGAAGTTAGAACATGGTTTAACAACTTCATATATCTTTCTTCATCTAACATGGTCTAATGAAACCTCCATTTCAAGAGCTCAGGCTGAACAATAATTGGAGTTGTTATGTTCTAATGATTACCTTTGGGAACACAGAGATTAGCCCTCTACAATAAGTTTGCTTTAACCTTTAACACATAACAGTTAGAGAAAAGCTGCAGGGGCATTTCCATTATAATCAAGGACATTTATTTCCTCATAAACACTGCAGAGGTAAACAAACTAAAATGAAAGAGCTAAAGGAAACCGTGTCTTGATTTACAATAATTATGAAAAAAAATGCACTCTGATTATAAAATGGAAACTCTTCACCTCTCCAATCAAACAGAAAAAAGCAATACATGGCTGGATTAAGATAGACCTGTTAGACTCAGCTGTCTTTGTAAAAATATTTTGATTTCACATCTAAAGTTTGGCAGACTCAGTTTTGTTCAGGGGTGAAATTGCGACATTGTTGTGTAATATATTCTCCCACCACTAGTTTGGGCTGTAGCTGCTGTCTTTGTTCCTGTCTCCCGGACTATTGATGCACTATGACCCTGAAATACACAACTGGCTTTTACTAGGAACATTGTTTGGCTTGAAGCCATTTGAATGTTTTCTGCACCATAAAATTACATATCAAGCTGCATTTGGGCAGCTGTCTGAGGCACTGGCATATTGACTTGAGCGTTGTCTAAACATTTTCTGCACAGACTTGTAGATGTCAACCTTTTAAGAGGACTGGATGCTGGCTGCACTCTACATTATATTGTCATTTGCTTTGTACTGTTGTGATATTCGTCCAACTCCAAGCCATAATTCACTCCTTTTTGGTTTCTTTACCTCATTATTGGTCAGCACCAGAGTTCTTGTGAGCTTTGACACCACCACCAAACTTGTACCAGAATTTGTTTGGTTGGGACCAAATGTGTTGAGACACAAACACAGTGGAGTGTCTGATAGCCTTAATCCACTATTTGCTCCTCTTAATTGTTTTATTTTCTCTGAGTTGGTATTCTGTAATAATGATATTTGTATTGGTCTCCTCATCTGTTGCATCCAAGTGCAAAATATCAAAAAATAAAAATGATTAAGTAGCTGGCAGCTGTGACTGTTAACTTCTCTGTAGTGTAAAGCTGAGGGAAGTGTTTCTTTGCCCACCAGACAAGTGCCAAAAATGTGGAACATCACATGAACAATATCATACATTCCTAGAGTACTTCAAATGTACTCACCCCTGTAGTCGTCATCCTGTTTGAAAGTTTTGCACTGTTATTAAAAGTACACTTGTGCTAGGAGGCACCTGGACTAAGATAAGTTATCTGGTTCTGTTACAAAAGGCTGTTATTAGATGAGAAAAATAATTTAATATTTTAAAAGATGAAAAATAAAATATACAAAAGATAATCTCATCTGGACCTTAGCGGCAGCACTGCTGGGCTCTGCTTTGTGTTCGCTGACTGGACTCACTTTCTCCTCCATCTGGACTCAATTAGACGTCCTGGTACTCACTGTTGAGTTCAAGTGATCATTAATTCCTGTTAATCGATGCAACTTTTCCTTATTAGTCTTGTTTTGACCTTTAACAAGGTAGCACAGGCCCAGTAGGGATTAAAACGAGTTTCTGTTCACACTGTGCTGCCTTTATGAATAAATGAAATGCTGTGTGTGTACCTGGAGCAGGAGAGCTATACGGTAATTATTAAAGCTGGTTTCCCTTTAATAGACCTGCAGCAGTTTGTTATATGGCAGGTTATGATACTTCCTCTGAAACAAAAATAATCATAAAGAAGTTTTGTAAAGAGATTTGCTTCACATTCTTGTTGACTAAAGCTGTCGTGGCTGAATATCTTTCTTTGCATTCCCAGCGTCGATCTAGCAGAGGGGGGAATTCCAACCATCTCAGCCATGAGTCAAAGTCTGGCCCATTAAACTGATGTTACATGGCTTTTGGTTACAACATTTGCAGTATGTGCCGCAAGAGAGACTTTGAATAGTTCCAGATATGTCATCCATCTCACTCGTATAAACTGTTTGGACAGCTCAAGCTTGACCATATACATGCTCCAGCCGTGACATGGGTCCAGCCCTTTGTACCTAAACATCTGAGTGTCTATTTTATTGTTCTTTGTGCCAAGAGAAAGAGAGAGAGGGGGGCTACAGGATGCGGGCTTTTGGCAATGTATGCATTTGTGGATGTTTTGTTGTGTCTGCACTGTTTTTGTTGGTGCTGTGAGGCATTTCCACATTTTTAAAACTCAAGAGTTCATGAACAAGCTACTCTTAAATTTCTTTTGTGCTCACTGGAGGTCCAACCGTTGCAAATGTGCCTCAGATGATGAGGTTATTGCTGCTTAAAGAAAAAGAAAGAGGTAAATAGATGAAGCATAGACGTGGAATTTGCAAGTCAAATGATATGAAACAGGAATTAGTTTGGAAGGGTAAAACTCAGACCAGTGATCTGTGATGTGAGGAGCCGCAGAGCAGTGTGACAGACAGGTAATGAGTGTGTGGTAATACACCTGCAGTCTGTAATTGGTTTGAATGAGCGGGCTGGAGAGGCTCCTCCATCAGGCTGTGGATGAGCAGACTGTCAGGTGACAAACCGTAGAGGGACGGCTAATTGGTTCTCTCCTCCAGATGGGGCTTCTGTCTCTTATGTAGCTGAGGGAAAAAGGGTGGGCTGGGTGGGTCTCTGCAGACGTAGAGCCTCATTGTTTAGGCCTCTGTCTGATTGTTTAGAGCGGCTGTTTCAAGTGACTATGAGCATGTTCAAACACTGCTTGTTTTCCAAAATAAACATGTCATTATAAGCCCCATTGCTGGGAACTTTTTTGTCTTGTGCACAGAAGTATTCTGTAAAACACACTAAAGGGCATATACAACTGAACAAAACTAATATGACCCCTTTAACATGTGCATGATACTTCATATGCATCAGAGATCAAGTAGAAGTGCCTGAGAAAGTATGACAGGACTGGTTCCTGTTTTGACAGAATATTGAGAAGGTAATGATTATTTTGAAAAGCTGCAATGCCATCCTTTTTGTTGAAGTTAAGAATATAATAGTAAATGAATAAATCTCTATTATAATTAGGTACTTAAACTTAAGCTGTAGATCAATGAACATGAGTGTAATGCTCTGACTGTTCTTTTAGTATTCTGGCTGCAAAGTTCAACTCAAAACAGAGTTTTATTGCTTCTGTCACTGTTTTGGGTTTCATCACACATTATATTGAATTATCTGAAGCTTCTCTCACACAGCACATGCTAAGTATTCTCTGGAGAATCAGCTTATTGACATAATTTGCCATCTAAGAAATAAAGTACATGTATAGACTCTAACTAGAAGAATCTCGTTTTCATGTTCAGATGCACTCCTGGCATTAGAGGGCATTCAGTCATTGTTGCTGTGTGATCGAAATAAAGTGGATGCAATCCTTTAATACTGCCGGTATCAAAGGATTACAGTAAGATTGTCTCTGCCTTACATATGCCTCTGTGTCACAATCAGGTATTAGCTTTCTTACACAGTTGACTTCAGCTGTCTGATTACACAGTCAGAGGGTGAAGGTCCCCGGATTACTATAAACCGGCAGTGTATTGGAATCTTTGCTCTGTGCAGGAACGTCCCATCTGCTGCTGGAGCGGGATCAGTGGGTGGGCGAGACCACCGCAGGGGGGCACAGTGAAGCTTTATAAAAGTAGATATGGATGTTGGGTAGGGGGTGGAAATGATGGGAGGGCGTGGACTGATCTCATGATAATCTCAGTCCCATCCTTGATGTGGGATTCTCCCAGCATTAATCTGGCGCTTCAGGAACAGAGAGGAGGCTTTGACTGAAAGAGAAAATGTAATGACAGAAGCACAGACATGGACTTTACCTTTATATTGAAAACTGAGAGTGAGATGTTGAGGCCGAGTTGCATACCATGGGAACTTCAGGGATCCAAGATGACTGAGGGTAGAGCAGCAGTGCATCACTTCTCATACAAAGGTAAGAAAGGCAGAAGGCAGGCAGCTGCAGCAGTCCATCTCTAACTAGGGATGTGCACAGTTAGCCTGCTGAACGACTAAAAGTTTGATAATGAAGCATGGGACCCAGGGGAGAGGTCATGGTGGGTCCAGGACCTGGAGCTTGGTGTGGATTGAGGAATATGGAGAGTGTTTGATTTGTGGGGCTTGAGACATTGGGGACTGCATTGGCTTTCACCTTCTTTTGGGTGTAGTGAGACACTGAGTCCCTAGAGCTGATGCACTTTGGTGTGGTTTTTGTTGTTTCAAGCCCCATGGGTTTAGGGCCTTTTGAGTGTTTCAAACCATTTGGATACATGGATTGCTTGTGCTCTCCTTTTGAGTTTTAATTTAACCACATATTCCTTGAAATTTTTCCCCTTCACGAGTGCTGATGGTCTGAGGGAAAGCAGAAGTGCTCCTGCTCTTTCCTCTGTAGGGTCTAATTGGTTTATTGTGCTATTTATGTTTGCTTGTAAGGCTCCTTTGATTGAAATGTGTTCCTGTCTGTTTGTCAAAGAACTTTGTAAACCTATGTTTTCGAAAGTGCTATACAAATAAATTTATTATTATTATTATTGATTAAAATAATTTTTTTATCAGTGGCCATTTAAGGTGGAGCCGTATGGAGCAGTAGTACATTGAAATGAAATCCCAATACACATATAGTTAATATGGCCAACATGTATGGCTGTAATATCAGCTGTGAATATTCACAGAAATTTTAATGCCAATATTGATAATCAACAGATTTTTTTTTGTTTGTTTTTGTGCCTTTAGTTGAGAGAGAGAGACTGAATGAAGATGGAAAGTGGGGTGAGAGACGTCGGTAAGATGCCTCAGGCTGTAATTGAACCAGTCCTGACCTGAGAGCCTCCATACATGAGTGGGGTACACAATGCTTTAAATTAGACCCCAGCAGTCAACTGTTGAAGCTATTATCTGCCTTTACTGATATTGATCGGATTAAAGTGCACATCCCTAGCCATTAAACTTTTTTAAGTAGATGTAACCAAGAGCGATGACCAAACTGATAGCATTATAGCATCTTGTTGGATCAGCAGTTTGGCAGCATTTGAACCAGAAATTGCCGACAGAGTCATAGAGGGAGGAGCAAGTATATTGCAGTAGGGTTTTTTGTGTCCTTGAACCTTGTATGTAGTCTATGTCAGAAAATTCTTGTGTAAAAGTAATGAGTGGCCACTTTCAGGACATATTTGGATGCTTACAAGAAAGATGGAATACATGGATAATGTAAGCCAAATCCTGTCTGGCAAACCAGACAGGATTTGTTTACTGGCTGAGGTTATGCTTGTGTTTTAAATAGCTTTCAATTTGATCTTTTTTTTCTGAGTGTATTCTTAAAGCAACAATATGTAACATTTCTACCTTAAATTGCTGTATTATAGTCGGTCTAATGGTGGAAAGATGGGGTCCATCCCATTTCCACATAGTGCTCTGGTCGCCTGTTTGCAGTGTAGCATAACGTTTCTTGCTCTTAATGCATACAATATTAGTTTGTACTCGAGCCTTCAGCTTTAAAGAGGTTTACTAGCTTGTCCCAGTGCTGTCTGATGCAATTTCATATTCCAAGAAATGGAAAAATAGAGTGACAAGTAAAGCTGAGAGACTGTCTAAGAAAGATTTTCATGGTGGAGAAGTTACACATTGTTGGACTTGTCAGCTGAGCCCAGTTTAAATTTGTATTTAGCCAGAATTATAATGATTCACCTTGGAGCAACCCTACCTCTTACCTGTGTGAGTATGGTGCAGCTGCAGGGCCTTAGCTTTGATTTATGGGCTTGTGTGGTTGTGAGGCCTTGTAATAAGATATGAATGGAAACACACACCGTGCTATCATTTAACCTTGTGATCAGCAGTCTGTGGCCATCTGATACTGAGGGCCCCTTCAACAATCTGTGTTTGTGAGTGTCTGTGCATGGGCGAGTGAACATAATTGGATGATACATTTCAAATTAATTAAGGTGGCGTCACATGGGGGCAAAGACGCATCATGAAACAGGAAGTGGAGGAGTGTGAATTATGATTCAACTCTGCACATTGTAGCAGTGCAGCAATCTGACACAATGGACAAGGAGCCTTTGGAGAATTGTTGGTTTATCAGTTATACTTTTCGTGATGTGACTTTCGGATGCAACTGATTTTCAGTAAAAAGAAATCAAAAATCATCTTAAGAATTATGGTTTTGTCAGCCTTATAATCTGGTTTGATATTGATTAATAAAGTGCTTTGTGAACTTTCTGATGTCCTTTAAGAGTTTTAGATTTATCATTTTTCTGTATTTCCATATACTTTTTGTGGGTTGCCTCCTCCTCCCAGTGTTAATTTTGTCTTTTGTATTCATTACAATGACAGGCATATGTTTATCCTCTGTATGTTTGAACGTCTGTGTTCACTTTGCTTTGATGGCTTCATCTGTCTAGTCTGTCTCTGGTTCACATGTTTCTCATAATACTTGGGTGTGGCAGCACCATAATTGCTGATTTCTAAGCCCTGCTGAAGACTCACACCTTGCTTCTCTATCTCTGATAGCCTACCATTGGCTATGGTGGATTTTTGGCGTAGCCATGCAGCTAATGTTTATGCATAAGCTCCAATCACAACACTGATTGTTGAAACATGGTGATTTAGCCATTTTAATGTAGCCACTGTAAGTATTTCCTTGCCTTTTGTCATGCTTGGAGTGGCGGGTTTCTCCATCTTTTAGTGTGTGTAACATTTCTCCTGGTTTTCTATGTACTCTTTAGTTATAAAATCTCTTTCAAACATACTGAGCATCTACTCATCCCCTTTTCTCTTTAAATAAGGTTGTTGATCTCTAGTCCTGCCTTAAAGGTTCACTAAAAATGCACTACTTACACACGGTTTGTCTTTAAATGATGGTAAATGTGTTCTTACTCTATATCCATCTTTGTAGTTTAGTAACAAGAGCAGCTCCAAACTTTGTAGTGTAGTTTAATTAGAGTGGGGGAGGGGGTTTATGTATGCTGACTTATTAAAAAAACTTTCTGTTTAATGCTTCACATCATTGGTTTGGTGTCTTTTCCCTCATTAATCATTCTGTACCAGCCCTTCTTGTTTTCTGCATCCGTCTTAAACATTTTCTGTTCAGAGGGGATTAAAGTTTAAGCCCAGAGGTCCCAGCACAACTGTCACCTAGCAACCAGGCTGGGATGGCATGCCAAGGAGCAACTATGGTCACAAAGTTCCCCCAAGTTGCTTGTTAAGAAGTTGCTCGAGGTAATTTGTGAGGAAAAAACAATCAAGTATTTAATTTGCTTTAAGGATCTTGTTAGGATTCTATTTAAATCAAACTGTGGTCTATTAAAATGAGGAAGTCAAACAACAGCAAACTAAAATCATCGAACATGACATTTGGCACAATTATTTTCAATCAGTTTTAATTTAAAGAATGTGATGGATGCTGGTTTGATTTGCACAAGTTCACTTTTTGAAAATGTGACTCTCTTTAAATATTAGAGAAACTAGCATCACTGTTTGCTGACAGGGCTCTGTTTGGTTTTTGCTTTCTCAAGATTGTGTAAGGTTATTAAAGTTGTTCGGCAGACTGGCTTCAGCCACAGGCCCCAACAGTAAATATAAAGATGTTTGTTCTTAGATTTGGTGCTCCATTCAGCCGAGTTAATCCGCAGTCAGGGCTGAAGATATCATCTAAAATGTTGTCTTTGAAAATATGTGTTGATAACCTGCAAAACAAGAAACATTTTGTTGTTCCAAGCAGATTCTGATACTTAAGAATCTTCTTTTTTTTTGTAATAGAAATACAGTTTGTTGTATCTTTTACTGTCACGATGTTGTTAACTGTTGGTGCTAAATTAGGGCTGTTGACAATAATCACTCAATCTCAATATAGCTAAGTCTGTAATTGGTATATGCATATTTTTAACACACATATTGTCCATTAGGGGTGTGTACAGTAAAAAATCTGGTGATACGTTATGTGTTGCGATACAGGGCTGACAAGACAATATATCATAATAGACTGGGTTACTGAAAGCAGAGCGATATATCACTTTTTTGGTTCTGATTTTATAAGAATCTTTAATTGATTAAGAACCATTAAAATGATATGCATCAGAATACAGTTTCTAAGAAGTGTTATTAATGTAAGACATGTTCCCTGCAACATGGATAAAACTGATTTATTGTCTGCCTCAGGGACAGAAGTAATAACATTAATATGAAAGAGACGGAGAGTAACACTGATAAATGTCTGCTGCCACCTGCCAGAGGCAAAACTACAATACAAAACAAGGATCACAAATTTCTATAAACTTGTAACTAATAGAATATTGATCTTACATTATGAAATATCAGAATCACTTAACAAACTTTCACAGATATGTTCTTACATCCTGTTTTGTGTCTGTCAATACACCAAGACCACTGCAGTATCTCCCCGCAGTCACAGTGTTAGTGCGGTGAGTTTATGTCCGATTCACATGGTAAAAAACATCCGTGGACAACTTTGTGGCTAAATTAAAAGAAATATGCACTTTGTGGTATCAAAAATTCAATATTTTTCAGTTTATGCTCAGCTATTTCTTTCTTGTTTAGTACCATGTTCCTTTTTTTCTTATATTTCAGCTCATGTGACCTTCCATCTACCAGAAGTTTGTAATTTCCTTTAAAATCAAAGTGTAAAGAACCCTTAACTTATAAAAGCAAAAAAAAAAAAAATAGACTGTATGTATAATTTTACAGAAAATTATTGGCTAATAATTCCAATGATTTCACAGTATCAAAATGTACGTTTTTCACATAGACATTTTTTCTTTTTTTGTTAATGCACAGATCTATGAATGCATTTTACAACTACTGACTATAATTTTTTTACAGTGACCCAGACAAATATTACAAAAAAGTTAAATTTAAGTGTTGAAAAATTGCAGTACTGTTCTTTAAAATCATTACAAAGTACAAAGCATTCACAATGATGAACTGTGATTTTACAGCATATTAGCGTAACTTTTCAGTAAATTACTGGCTATTAATGGTATTGATTTCACAGTATCAAAATGTAAGTTGTAAGTTGACAACAGCAACTTAGGGGAAAGTTAGAATAAATTGTGAATTTACAGCAACTCTGGCACATGGATGATGCCAAACTGTGTTAGAGTTTGAAAATCACAGTAAATAATTGTGAATCCAAAGAAATATTGAAGCATTTTACTTTATCACACTGGGACTTTACAAGTGACTTTAATTTTACTTTGACCCTCATAATGTTACTATTAAGTTACTTTAAAGTGATGTAAAATCACAGTACTGTTCTCTAAAATCACTACAAAGTCCTGTGAATTGACATTAATTTACTGCGATTTTACATTTTAGTGTAACTTGACAGAAACCTAAACATGCATGACTGTAAAATTCCAGTGATCTATTGTGGAATTCCAGTAGTATGCAGTCTAGTGCTCACAATAGTCCCTGTGATTTTACTATTGCTGCTCATTTATCTATGATGAACCATTACAATGATTTACAGTACAAACCTAGTGATTTTAACAGTGTACAAAATAAAAGCATAGCAAAAGCAGCTTGGAAATGCAAAATAATGGAACTGAAAAAACACGAGCAAGGATATAATTAACCCAGAGTGAATAAAGAAATTCAGACATTTAATTGTGATTAAAGACATAATTGTTTCACAGCTTTTTTTATATACAGGCATTATCTAAAATGTGTGATGTAAGAATTGTGATGTAATGTGTTAGAATTAAGTTAAGAAAGAGTAGTACAACAAATGTAATGTGTAAGAATTAGGTATTTAAAAAGAATAATATAAAAATAAAAATGAACTGTCTTTTTAGTTCTTTTAAAAGCTGCACATTAACTTTGGAACAAGTTTTTGATCTTTGTGTTAAAACATTTAGTTAACAGAGAAGGGAAATTCAATGAATGTGTAGAAAATGAGCAAAGAACAATCAAATTACTTAACTCTGAAAAAGCAAGGCACAATTAATTATGGTCCAACAGCGTCAAGAGACTGATGGTGCTGTAAAGAGTCAAGAATAAGAAGAATAAAAAGGATTAAAACAGAACAAGAAAACTTAACAATGAAAATAAGACTTTGAGAGATGAAATGTATCTAAAAGAGAACCCACCCTTGGGTTGCATAATACAAACAATACCTCTGTGTTAGTCTTTTCTCCCGTCGCTCTACAAACAAGTTAGAGAAATAATCTTCAGTATAACATCCGTAAGACTCAGATTTAAAGTCTTTTTTTTCTTTTGTAGTCATTTTTTTTTTACTTATACATAAACTTCTGTACATTTCCAGTGAAGTTCATTTAGATTCCTTTCTCACTTTCCTCAATTTTGTTTGTATTTTTCTTCTCTCTCATTGTGAGGGAGTGTGAATGTCATTTTTTCTAATAAACTTCTTTGCTCAAGTTTCTCAGTGTTTCTCTCTTGGCATGAGGACTCTCAAGTAAATGTGAGAATGCTTATGCTGGAAGCACAGATGCCACTATGATTTATGGTAAGAATTGTTTAAAAATACACTTAACATCTTCACAAAACAGATTTATACTTTAACAGAGATACATTTAACTTCTGATGGTTGAAGGCAGTGCTGACCGAAAAATCACATTTCACATTTCCCAGTGTGGAATAAGCTGCGTTATTTCCTTTAGGCTGTTCAGACACATTTTCTTGTCGATGAACTCAGAAGCAATCTCCTCTTCACAAAACGAAGCACACTGTCCTGCAGACAAATCTCACTCTATAGCTTCTATGATAAATTGATCTGTGGTGTTGGAATAGTTGCTTTCTTTAGCTCTTAAAGGAGAGAAAAATGGTTATTGTACAAGGGTGCATACTTGGCCAGATGCTTGGGCATGTCTTGTGAGGGCTGCCTACAGAAATATTGTGCAAAAAGGAAACAAAACGGCACCTGAAGCAACTTATCTGATGGTTCATTAATTAACAAGACGACACTGAGGAGGAAGAGGGAGAGGATGAAGGTCTCCAGTCAATCCAGCTCAGTCTCCTGAGAGTACAGAGCCTCGGGGAGACACAGGAACAGAAAAGTCTGCTTGTTTCAGAGTTTCTGATTGAAAGACAGTGCCTTAATGCAGGTACTGGGTTGATGTTGTAACGATTGACCAAAAATGAATGTTTAAAGAGATAATGCATTTTTATTTCTTATAGACTCCCTAATTTTCTTCCTCCTCCTGATTTTTGGATTTGTTGGAGTGTTCCTGACTTTAAAGGCAGCCCTGCAGGGTGCCGGCGGAGTGCGTCTCTGAGCCTCTCTGCTCTTATTACTGCAGTTACTCTCCTGGGAAGAAGCCCCAGTGGATCGAAGGAGGAGTGATCAGTGACGCAGAACCGACCAAGGGGAGGTAGTTGAGGGGGTGCTGAGGATGGAGGAAGAAACATCAGCAGGGAGAGAGAGAATACTATATCTATCACTGCAGGATTTACAGTAAAGGGACAAGAGAAGAATCTTAATGAAAGCAGAGACAAAAATCCTAAAGCCCTGTTCAGACCAGAAATCGGCCATGAGGCAGGATGAAATCTGCAACTGCTTGCAACAGGCTGTTCTCCTGGTAGCAATAATCTCCACTCTGTTTTTTGTTTATATACTTTTAATCATATGTAAATGATGGAGAGGGAGAGAGAGGATCACTAACAAACAAAATAAATTTGAGTGAAAAACAGGAAAGAAACAACCCAATAACAAAGTAAATTTAAATGTTATTTGGCCCTTAACAAAGAATACAAATGGACAAATTACATGAGCTCTGTAACAGATCTTTCACTGAGAAAAGTCTGAATGAGGTGCCATTTCAGGGTCGATCACACAGAGATTTGGCGCTCAAGGCACTGCCACACCAAAAACATCTTCAGGGGAGAAAATCACAGGGAGCTCTTGTAGAGAGGATCCACACACATAAAGCCAAATAAAATTGGAAGAAAAAAACATGTTTAAACATAGTAATGCTCTCAGCTTTGCTCACACACATACTGTGCTTGAAGTGGATTGCCACTTCAAGCAGATAAAGGACTCTTTATCAAAAGATTCATAATATTGTCAAAAAAGACTACAGATGCCTCACCAAGGGATTAATAATCACCTAAACCCGTCTCTTTGCTTGTTTTATGACTGCTTTGGCTAATCGTGACATTAACAAGCACTGGGACTCCCCCTGTTTTTCACCCTCCACAGATGTGCACACTAAAAACATCAGAAATTTGGTTTTATTGCAGCAGAAAAAAAATGCCTGCCAGGTGTACTTTTACATAGAAAAACAATTGTTTTACTGGCACTGCTTTTCGAGTGATGCATCCCTGTGTGATCGTCTCCTCATTGACAACAGATTAGTTATAGAGACAGGTCATCACAAAAAGACCTGGTTCCCAGAGGAGGGAAAGACTCTGCCCCCACTGTGACCCACAATAGGAAGAGACAGAGCTCTACTTATTCACATCATCCCTAAATACCCTAAATATCAGGCTGAGAGGGCAGAATGATATCCCCAAATAACACACACACCAAGAGTTTGAGCAAACAACAAATACTCAAGAAATCCCATTTTTACTGGTGAAATGAGAGAGAGAGAGAGAGAGAGAGAGAGAGAGAGTGGACTTCCACTGGCACAATCATGTTCAGTTAACTGCTGGTCTAGGAGGCGCTGATTTGCTGTTAAAAAACATGGGGCCCAATTTTAATGTTTGAAGAGTGTCATCTAGAAGTGCGTGTTGCACAGTAGTTTGGGGCATGTTGGTCTACAGTTTGTTATTTGATGATGCAAATTCTTGATGCAACACTAGACACAGGGTGCAAACAGGATGGATTATGTGCCTTAATTATACATGGGTATGTTTTGGGCATAACTTAGGTCAGACCAGTCAGAGGGTTAGCTCACATTCCTTTGAAATCAGTGTGAGCCTGCTAGCTGGTGCTTTGCTTTTTATGTGATAAATATCATTATTTGGTCTGAGTTTTGGCTGGATCATGTCATCCCTTGCCTTTTATAGTGCCTCTAAATACACAGAGCACACACAGGATGCTATATTAAATATGCTAATGCTCAGATTAAAGGTTTTTCTTTTCGGAAAGCATAAGGAACAATAAAACAGATGCGTCAGGCACTTCCGTATGAGGGTAAAATGTAACCTCATTAATTTTAAAATAAACCAACAAAACAACAGGATCATAGATCTGTTCACTGTCATTCAAATACCTGTTAGCTTTAAAAATGTTAGTCTCACATTTTCTATGCTGAAATCCTTGGCTCTGTTCCCTGTTGTGTGCATTGAGCACAAAGGGCAGCCTGCTTATTTCCTGTGAGCATAATTATTGGTACCGTTCTGTAGTGTTTTGTCCTTAAATCAAGCCGTTAGCTGCTTGTAGGCTTGGATTGTGCATGTTTTTCTTGTTTCTGTGAATGTTACACATTCCAGAGTATGCTCAGAGTAACACAGAGATCCCCAACTACCAGACCATAAAGAAACAAAATAGTATATTTCCTTATCCCTTTTTAAAGTGCTGAGACCGAAGGTTGTTTTTTCTTTTTTTAAAAGGATGACTGGATCCTCGCATATCCATCCATTGAGCTAGACTAAACAAACTTTACACTGACGCTCTCTCTGTCTCTGTCACCGCTGTAAAGAACAAAAAAAAAGCACATCTGGAGATAAATTATCTGCTCCATTTGTGCTCTGGATATAGTTATACCTGTTTGACTCTGCATGTAACTGGAGGACACTGAAGGCACACTAGAGCTCTCAACTTTCTGATGTGGAAAGATTCAATTCAACAAATCAGAACTAGTAAAATATCCATCCACAATCTATAAAGTCATCAGATCAGCTTGAACTGATGACTAATTTATGAAACACACTGTTGGCATTGTATGAATGCTGTTTTTACACCATTTTCTTCTGTGCTCAGAAGATGTAACTTTGCAATTATTGTGTCAACTGGTGTCTTTCAGATTTCCTAAATGTCATTGTTGAGCAGCTGATAAAAGCAGAGTGAGTCCTCATAAATATCATTTTGTTGGAGTTTAGGAACTAATCCATGGTTCCTCCTGATCCTGCGTTATTGTGAGTTATATTTTGCACAATGTCTGTGACTGTTTGTCATCAAGATAGGAACACACCAGCTTTTCACCTGACCACTCCTCATTTATAGAGAGACCCAACACTTGGCACAAACGGAAAGGCATGAGCACCAAGGCCATGATAGGGCCCATGATGTGCCTAACAGCCAGTCAGACTGAACCTGTAACAGTTCAGTTCACCAAGCTTCAGCTGCATCTTGCACCAGTCTTAAATACACACATTGCATCCTGTATCTTGGTCTGAAATGGGCTTTAGGGATAAAGAAGCAGATAAGTTGAGGGAGTTAATGCTTCCAGGAGAGGTTGATGAATGAAGGAGGATGCTGGAGGAGAGGGCAGAGAGAGGAAGAGGAGGAAGAAGACTCTGCAGTGCTGGCGGAGGTATAAGAAAGGTCAGAGAGGATGAACAGTCTACAAACTGACAGACAGAGAAAGGGAGCCCACGTTGCTCTCAGCAGTTTCAACTCCTACGGCTAATGAGAGGGCATCAATCACGCAGTGGAGCACTAAGCGAGCAGGCTATTGTGTGCACTTTTGATGTACCGTATCACACAAAAGGTCGACTTCTTGGACAGGTGGAGGAGCCTTCTGGACAGCTGCCTACCCACCCTCTGTTTCCTGTCTGCAATAATCTTTACAAAGAGGAGAGTAGGGAAACAACAAACAGATGAGATGAGACATACATGAGGTCAGTGATAAAAGAGCACAAAGACTCCAACAGACAAAATCATTCACATCTTTTATTAATGTGTAACAGTTACCTTCTGTTTTCATATTTTGGGGTTTTAAAGAAATCTTCATCTCTGGCTAGAATTATTCCTTTTCTCTGACTACTACTGGTGGAAACTGTGTTGTCTTCCACTGAGGCATGAAATACTTTCAACTTGGACATTAAAGTTTCACATTAGTCTGCTTCCCTTAACGGTTCCAAATAAATCACATGACACAGCACATATTGATGTTGGTGCTTTATTTGCCAACTGGGTTTAGATTTGTGATTCTAACATCACAGTGTTTCAGCTCCATCCTGCCATCTATCTGTCTATCTATCTATCTATCTATCTATCTATCTATCTATCTATCTATCTATCTGTCTATCTTCAGATATAGAAGTTGAATGGTCTCTTTTCACTTTAAACACATTTGTTATCATTATCTACAGAGACACATTATTTAATAACCAAGATTTACCCCTCAGCCTCTTTCACAAATTAGTTGCTGCCACTCTGCGCATAAGATACTGTTAGTTGGTGTTTTTCAAAGGAACAATTGCATTAACAAGGAGGTATTATGGAGAATTTGAGGACATTATTTCTCTCTAAAACTGTCTGACCCTCAGGAAAGTTATTCATCGTTAATAACCTAATGCTAACACTGGAGTTGCAGGTAGAAGCTTAATAATTGGTGAAGGTGCAAAGTGCACTTTGCAAAGTAGCAAAACCAAGCTTATGTGTTGTGTGTATGGCATTTTCATGGAACATTGTGGTTAAGTAAAAACTTAGCTGAGATGCTAATTAGCACTTCCGCTGCCATCCTACTAATTACAGTCTTCTGTGGGCTGAATCACTGACAGAGAGGAGAGGAGGAGGAGGATTAGAGTCTCTAAAGTGGATCTAACTGCAAATGAACTTGTCCTTTTGCTTTTCCCTGATGCGCTGAAAGAGGAGTAAGTGGTCAAGTCTTTTCTGGGAGCTGAACCTGCGCGGAGACATCTGTCAGGGCCTTCTGAGGGAAAAGGCTGATTCAGGCTCTTATGTAACTATAAGGTATTTCAAGAGGAAGGCAATGACCTTAAAGATTGTAGCCTCTATTGTAGCACAATGTGAGTAGAAGTCGTGGTGTGGATAGCTTACTGGGTCATTTTTCATTTTCTAAATTTTTCACTATAACGGTAAAACCTGCCCCGACAATGGGCAATTCATCACCTCAGCAGACGGTTGCAATTCTGCGTGATGTATTTCTTCCTCCATGGATAACAAAGTGACTGCACTATTTGTATTTCACACTCTCATACATCCGCTCTCTATCAAAGTGGATTACCTAATGACAGTGTAGTACTGTGAGTAATGAGGAGCAGAGAGAAGGAGTGTTGAAATAATGTTCTAAAACCTCCTGGTTCAGCTTGCCGCAGAGCTGAATTGACTGCTAATGGTTATTCAGAGACATCATGACATAATAGCATTATGTACTGAAATAAAAAGGGATGTGTTTCTCCATTCATCAGTTATCATGGCTGTTAAGATGTTGGAGTCACTTAGAGTTGTTTTATCAGCCTGATAAGTCTGTAAGGAGTATTGTTAGCAGTGAAATAGTAATGACAGCTTTTGTGTTATCCTTCAGATCAGTCCGTCAGGCTAGCTACATTCCTTATACAAACATGAGCGTCTCAGAGAGGTGAAACAGGTTCATTTAGACCACAGATCGGCAACAAGACTAGACAGTTCCGGCTGTGTGAACTGAGCTGTTGCAGCTTAAATCTGGCTGACCGAAGGTGTTACCACCAAGTGGTGCAGAAGTTAGTGCAAACCACAGAAGTAAGTTAGCATTTTAAGCATTTCCAGTTCCCACAGCTGAAAATACATGGGATTTTAGAAAAGTTTTTTGGATGAATGCCTGGAATAAATTTGTGGTGGACACATGCATATGCGATTTAAACGCTTCATTTCGGACCATAAAATGAATCTGAAACTGCACAGTTCACAGTTTGTATGTTTTTAAAAGGGTGATTGCTAACTAACCACTATAATTGAATACAAAGTATCTGGTGATCCTAGTGAAATAATTTCTGATTTTTTTGTAATATACAGTAATACATACACCAGAGCCACAGTCATGGACACCAACTTGATCAGGTCAATTGATTTAGATGAAATTCTCAAACAAGAGGTTTCAATGTGGTCCATTGTGGTTGAACAGTAAAGGTCAAGACACACAAAGACTGAAAAACAACTCTCTTGGTTGTTTGACACTTGGATTCATCTACATTGGTGTTAACTTTATGACTATGTTTGAAGAGCCAACAGAAGTAAAGCAGCACAATTTAAGAACCTAAGCTAAGCCATTTGAGATATAAGGCAGTAGACTGTTTCTCTTGACCAGCATCAGATGCACTCATTTTGGAGGTCAGCTTGTTTGGTTTAGTTGAACTTTGACAGCTTTTTGGACAGCAGCCTGATGAGCTAAGCCACTCTGCTCTATAGGTTATACTTAGCAGCACTCTGCATAATGTGGAATTTGCAGTTTGGTGTGAACAGAGCCACCCAGAGGGTAGAAAACTCTTCAGGTCCTAGATAATAGGGGGGAGGCCAGTTATAACAATGTTAAGTGTACAATAAATATAACCAATGCAAAACACATACATTCAAATTCACTCATGCCTCTTAAAGTAACAGATAAAACCTGAAACGACTTGACATGTTTTGCTAATCAGTTTGGCCTGAAAATCTACTATAGAGAACACAGAGCCTAGGCTTTCAACTATCACAAAAGCTATGAGGAGAAAAAAGCAAAAGTGAAAGCATCAGTAGGTGATGTGTATAACTTCCTATAAATATCCATTCATGTATGTGTTGGTTAATGAAAGACAGACCTGAAAATGGCCCATTCTGTAAAAGCCTCAGTCATGTTGGTGGTCCTAATTGTAAATATCTCTTTTAAAGACTTTGATTACCTTGGTGTTCATGACTTTTTTAAACTGCAGTCAAGGACCTTCACATGAATGAATCTGTTGATGACTGCAGTGGTTGTACAATATGTTTCCAGCAGCACTTGTTTTTTTCATAACTGAGTGAGTTGTGATTGGTTTGTTAAGCACTGAAGTATGGTGAGTTTTACTTAAACAAAATTGCTAGCTTATGTTTGACTTTTCTTATTTTGCATGACAATAGCTTTATTTCAAACTTCCTTTAATTTGGAATCATTTGCATCATCCATCCATCCATCCATCTGTCCGCTAACAATACCACTTATCTCTTTCGGGGTCATGGAGGCTGGAGCCAATTCCAGCTGACATTGGCGAGAGGCAGGTGCACAGTGGACCAGTCGTCAGTCGATCATAGGGCCACATAGAGAGACAGACAAACACTCACACACTCACTTAAAGGCAGTTTAGAGTCCCCAGTTAATCTAATAAGCATGTTTTTGGGTCTGTGGGAGGAAGCTGGGTTGTCTAGAGAGCACCTACATATGCATACGAGAAGAACATTCAAACTCCACATAGAAAGGCCCTGACTTACCCAAGGACATTCGTGTATTGATAACCCCCTACTCGTAAATAAAAGAAAGCATACATAAGTGCTAAAATAAGGTTACCATTAGAATTGTATCTGTAGTAGTAATAGTAGTAGTAGTAGTGCACATAAATAGTTTTTAAAAAGTGGCATTTTTTCCCTTCTTATGGAATGGTGGTCCATCACTCCAAATAAATGATAGAGAAACAACAACATGTACAGTGGATATGGGAGAAGCTTGTGAGTAAGATATCTCACTCTATTCATATCTTTGTCAAGAACTGCAAGTGTGCAGTGTCAATCATAACCAAACCAAAACATTCAGACTATGCTTGGCTGCCTGACTTCACCTGAAGAAGGAAAAAGGTGATTTTACACCCTACTGAAAAAAGACTGCTTATGCCTGTAGTTAACCCATACATGGACTGTGAAGCATTTATTTCTGTTACTGCTAATTTCAATCCACACAGTCAACGTGCCAGCCTTATTTGACGCTAGTGTGTTGCAGTGGTGAAAGAATCTAGTATGTAGAGGTATTACCATGGGGGGAAAATAAAAACAAAACTTTGGACCAATTTAAGTGAATGAGCAAAAGAGAGTGATGTAAAAAAAAAAAAAACAATTTTTCTGCAGGTGGTAAATGAACATGTGAAATTTTGGTGCTATCTTGCACAGCTAAACAGATAGCCACAGCAGCTCTCCTCTATCTGTGCCATTGATCTTTGGTTATCTTTCACAGACTCTAAGGAACGAGAGAATGCATACCAGAAGTTGTAAATTAAGTTATAAATTCATTAAGTGTGGCATCTGTTATGAAAATGTACTCCCCTCTGACATTTTGACTATTTTCAGGGTTGAATTACAAGTTAGACAGTTTTATAACACAGTTGTGACATACTAGTATCAAAGCTAATATGGCACCCTGTGGATTTTAAGTGGTCATCAAAGATGCAGATTCCATAACTTTCACACATGCAGAGTTCCCTGTGCTTGACTTTCTATCACAGGATTGAAAGGCGTCCCATACTGGACTGTTGTTGTTGGTCACTATGACACATTTCATGGGACAGAACGTCAGATTTTCATGGCCTACAGGCCCAAAAATCCTGTAGCTCCCCTGTCTGGCCACAATTGTGTGTAAACCATATAGCATGACCAGCATTAGTGACATTGAAAGTTAGTTTATTGTACATGCCTTTATTCACATCGTCTGGATTCTGATATTTATTATATATCTGCTTCTTTCAGCATCTTTACAGCCAGAGAACAAATGTTGACTACTATTGTCGGGCTTTGTAGTTGGCATCAGGACTGCAGGGGTGCACTTATGGTTTTTTTTTTTCTTATAACGTTTGATGCCAGGAGCACAGCTTGTCTTCTGTGTTCTCTCTGCTTTTCTCTTGCAATTAGCATCTATGACAGACAGCAGTGGCAACTGTGGCAGGCAAGTGCTATTTATAATAAGAGCAAGTATATGTCACAGCACGGATTCATGTTTTAGAATCAATAATACACAGTGCCATCTGATTTGACTGTGATTTGGCTCCAGCTGAGACATAGCTACTAGTTCTGCATTAAGCTTTACTGTATGTATTGAGTTGTTGAACATTGCAGGTGATATTGAATTCTGTTTCAAGTGTTAGCTGGAAGGGGTGACGGAGCGGGTTCCTGCGTGGGTGACTTCTATCCCTCAATCGGTGGCTTGCTTGTCTAAGCCCACTGAACATGGACGGCTCAGTTCTATTATTCACACCTGTACCCAGCTTCCCTCATGGTCATCACTTCAAACTAGGCCTCAAGTATTATACTGAAGCTGCTCCAACAGAAAGTCATTGTGCTCGGAGTGTTTCAACCACCACTGACACCAAGAGCTGTGTTACTGTGTTGTATTATTCACACTGGTGAGTAGTGAAGGTTTCTCCAAGAGAAGAAAGAAGCTCTTCTCCTGGAATCTTTTAGTCTCTCTTATCACTTTATCTCATTGTTCAACTCAGCCTGCATTTTACTTTGACGCCATGCCAGTGGAGGAAATCTAAAATACTGTTGCTGCTGTGTTCCAGTGAGTAGTCATGCTAACTTAAGATAATTTGATCAATTATTGTTATTTAAATGCCACTCTAAACCACCATTTAAAGCTAAAATGACTTATCTTGCGACTAAGGCAGGCGCAGTGAATGGATTTCAATTTTTGGCCATATAATTTTTTCTCAGCCTGTTTACATCAGAAGTTACAGTCTGTTTTCCCTTTCTATGGGCCAGTGGGTAAGATGTTCATTTTCAGGATTTCTCTTTGCTAGCTAAAAGTTAAGGCAACAGTTAATGTAGATAATAAGAAAAATTGAGAAAGTCATGAGAGCTTAACGGATATACATCCAAGCTCAATTAGCGTTAGCTAGGACATCATTAACTAGCTTAGACTTCTGTCAGGGTCAGACGACAGTCTCCAGGACTGAAAATGGAAGCCCTTATGGGGGTGCCAAAAGCTGTAGTACCCAGAGTATCCACTTGAGGATGGCTGCAGTAACCTGACACCAGAATGATTGTTTGTGGGGCAAATATTTTTTTACAGCCTTCATACACATCTTTACAGCTTTGATCAAAAAACAGCTTTTCTGTAAATATATAACACATCTATGTGCTCTCACTGTGAGGGGGTGAATTTTTTTTGTATATCACACCCGTTTTTCTTTTCTTGAGGATTTATTGAGAATTTCCAGTTTTTGAAATGCATTGTCACTATTGGACAGACAACATTAAGTCCAGCTACAACATGGCCTCTCTGTCTATGATTACAGTGAACTTAAGTGAACTTAAGGCTCCTTTAATGATCAAACTGTTAATGTCACATGACTTTGTCCAAGTCTTTTACAGTCTTTGGTGAGGGTTTGGAAGATAACATGCATAAGTAACTAAAGCCATTTTATGAAATTTGATTAAATTCAGCCTCCATTTTCTCTGCCAACAGTGAAAATCTAAATTAACGTTTTCTTGTGGTATCGTTTCTTGCTGTGTTATTATGAGACGTGCAAATTCATGATATTTAATAAATAATCATTCCATTGCTTCTCCCTTACCCCAACAAAAAATTCCAAAGGAGGGATATGAGGAGCCAAAGAAAAAGTGAAGCATTAGCAAACAGACATTTCTAAGCCTAAATGATGTCGCCCTTAGCTAGAATGTAGCGAAAAGATAGAATTAAGTTGAGTGGAGTAAAGTAGGAAAAATTTATAAAAGCTAACAGAGTTTACACTCGAGCTTACTTAGTAAGTATGTAGCTGGCTACATTGGTTAACATTCGATGCATTAAGTATGTTGCCTTAATTCTTCATTATATTTAATTTGTGATTGATATCTGTCTCATTTCTGATACTACCATACTCTATGTGTTCGTTTATGGGGAAAAATGTAAATACTGATAGAAAAAAACTATAGTAAACAAACAATGTAAGGAATTATTATCCTAGCTAACTATATGCTGACTTGACTAAAAACCAAGACTGGCTGCTGTTGGAAGACATGAGTGGTTTTTCTCAAGGTTTTTACTTTGATAAAATTTTCCTTGTCACTGTATATTTGCTAAATGCTCTTTATTGCTTTCAAGAGAGAAGTACTCCATCAACCCAGCATCATCCTCTAACCGGGGGTTTTAGGTATTATCCAATCTATCCTAAGTTCTGCATGTAAAATAAATTTGTTTATAATCATGAGTCAAGGTTTAAGAAACCAAAGTCAAATTATTTTCTGCTGCTACAGTAAATGTTTTACACAAATTCTAGTATGAGCTGTCTGACTGAACTAACTGCTGTATGAACACATACAGAAATGCACCATAATACATGTACTGTAAGAGGGAAATTATTGTTCTGTGTCACTAAGAAGTATGTATTGTATTAAACATTCATCTTAAGCTCAAAAATTCATGATCACTTTACATTTTGGTTGTAAAACTTAGAGGGAATTAATAGGGGTAGTCCTAAAACCTTCCTGAGCATTTTGTAATCAAGACTCCGCCTCAAGCTGTTGTGTACAGTGAGTCAGATGATCTTCAGCCCGTACTCTGTCCTTGCCCTGCTGTCCAGAAAACATTTGTCCTTCTTGGATCCTGCAGAGACAGCTGGGATGGGCGTGGTGGGAATGGCATCTGTGAGAACAGCGTTAATCAATTCCCAAGCCTATAAGGGTAAAGAGGTCAGCAAAACGTCTCACATTTTCCGAACGTCTCCTCATACAGGGACAATATTAAAGAACCATCACGTGATTTCTCCTGCTGCCATCATCCTGGATTTTACCAAAGGCAGGAAAGGCGTTGGCACAAGGAGCTGGAGGAATTTCTCTAGTTGTGTCAGTGCTGGACTTCCTCCAGGCAGATTTTTTTTCTGCTTAATCTTAACTTTAAATCCTCCCTCATCTGGCTTTCCTGGACCGGCAAAGCCTCTGGGTCCTGGCAGGGCGGATGATGTCCTGTGATGACCAGCTGTGACCCTCAGTATCTACCAGATGAGCTTAAAAGTCTGTGTGTGTTTGTTTGTGTGCTCAGGCTCACATGTGTGTGTTACATGTAGTGTGCGAGTAAGAGAGGGATTTAGTGTATATCTGTTAGGGATGTGTTTATGTGTTTATGCATATGCTGGCAAATTTGTGTCCACTGGGCATAAACTGTAACTGTGAAGATATTGCAGCATTTATGATACTAAGGGTTGGCATTTTTTTTTTCCTGATTTAGTTTCTTTAAAAGTCCAATATGTTGAGTGTATGCACTGAAATGGCTGAATCAGAGATGTGCATCTTTCCTTACTAAGTAAGTCATTTTATTCTCATTGCCAGAGGGCCAAATTGTGACAAAATGCTGGATACTCTAAATTAGGCAAGTATAACTTCTATTTTAAGAGGTGTAGCTTTTATTAGAATTAATCATGGTTGATGGGAATCACCCCCATGATTCTTACTACCACAGATGATTTCTTGTATTATTGTTTTAGTTAAAAAAAAAATCAGCATACTGTACTGTGTGTTTAATTTAATGGACTTTTTAGCAGCTACTCTGTGGTGCAGCCCTCTTTCCTTATATATATCAAAATTATCTGCTTATAGATATTATATAAACTAAAAATACTTTTCTCTCCATTGCCCAAAACACAAGTTGCCTGGAGAAATCCATCCAACCTAATGTTATATAGTTGCAGCTCATGCATGTCGTTCTCTGACTAAACCAACTGAACCTTGAACTAGCCCTATTGCCTATCCAGGAGGCTGCAGGATTAACCACGGCCCCACTGTCAGTGCTTTATCCTGCAGGGTTATAGAAACACTTGCTATATAGGCCATAATGGATTGCACATTTTCACATCAATGATAACACACATCAAATGGGCTGTCCTTTATCTGTCCAGTATCTTTATCTATAAGATCGCCATCATGAAGGATGATGTGATTTTTTTGTGCACAGATTGCTTATCCTTAAGCTCTTTTCTCTTACTATTGTACAGCAGGACATCCTCCAATGCGATTAGAGTCGTCACAGATCATTGTACAAGTCCTATAAGAAACATAAATACACCCCCTGTCCATAGTGACCCTGAGGTTGGACATCATCTCACAACCTTATTTTCCTGATGGTAATGTTGTAAAAAAAATCAACCCAGTGCTCTCTTGAACCTTAAGCTGTTTGGTTTCAGCATACTGAAACAGATCAGTGTGACTACAGAGCTCAGTGCTGTATGACTGATTCTGTTTTAATTTTATTAGATGTAGTGTGAATTTGTGATTCAAATGATACTTGACCTGTCTATGTCTTTAAATACTGAACAAGAGTTACAGGCATTAAATTCAGTTTTACTCTTGTGTTATCTCTGTTCCAGCAGTTTTGGGGAATGTATGAAAACATTACCCTTCCATTATGGCTTTCTGAAGGCAAAGGTACGGTGATCTGATGCTGAACTTATTTAAGATACTTTCAATTATCTTCTGATGTTAAGCTTAAGAATGTACTATTCTGATATTGTGAAGTGCATAAATTTGTACAGGGTAAAGTTTTAAATTAAAAACATGGCTGATGTGATATTAGTGGAAGTAATGATATCAGACTTTCTCTCAATTTTTTCTTTGTTTTTGATTAAAATGCCTAAGCCTTTGGTGCATTGTTGGTAAGATATTTGTAAAAGTATCAGCCTTTGTGGCTTTAAATGACAGCTTGTTTGAGCACTGGATTTCAGTGAAGCAAACATTTCCTTTTCTAAGATCTGCCTTGGGGCTTTTATGCCTTTAAATTGAAGGAACAGTGGATAGGGTTGGAAATCAGGATGAAAGAGTGGGAAGTGACATGCAGGAAAGACTCTGAGTTAAGCCAAGACTGTCAACTTCACGGATGGCATCCTCAGCACATGGGTTGCACAGCCTAACTGCAAGTGTGCTGTTCCACAAAAGTACAAAAACTATTGTGCCAAATCCATTACTTATGTGTTCTACCCAAAGTCAAATAATTATAAGATAGTGTAAAGAGACTACAATATTATCAAACATTGTTAGTCATGTTAAAGATATGTTTAGTAGATATGATTATGCCCATTATTTTAACTTGAAATAAAACACCATGTTGAGCTGCCTGTGGCTCTAAAACAACTATGCACTACTACATCTGTAAACGGTGGCACATCTGTGCTATTAAGTAAGTGTTTATCGAGTCCCAGCCTAACAGAACACCCACCTTAAGTAACTGAGCTTTTGCCATGAGTGATACTACATCAGTCAGAGAGCAATGGTGGTCCTTTCTAGTAAAAGCGGGGCACACTCATTAACCCAAGTCTCGGATCCCTGCTTCAGAGCAAAGTCTGCAAAGGCCTGATTATCCGGTGGTCCTAAAGATTTTCTTACCAGATTCTCCTTTAGTGTGAGGTGTGTCATTTTGTCCTCCACAATTGTCTCTTGAGAAGATTGGGGATGCTCTGACTTGAAATCTTTAATATGAATGTCCTCTGTCTTTTGTCACATGGAATGGAACAAAGCCAATCAGGGAGCAAGCTGGCTGAATCAAGAAGCAAATATAGCAATGGCAACATCAGTAAAGGTGAAGTAAAAAGTTAGATGGAAATAAGAAATGGAGAACTAACTTAGGTAGACTTGTCTGAAGCATACTGCTAATTTTCCCTGCTGCGTGTCATCCAGGTATTTTTGGCATACTGCAGATTTCACAATTGTCCACAAACTGCCTACTACACACTATATTTTGACAGAATCAGTAGGTATTGCCTGTATAGTATGCGGTTTTGAAAAACAACCTTAAATCATTTTTAAAATGTCTGCAGATACATTTTAATCTACATTAAAATCTGATTTTTCTTTCGTATGTCTCTCTTTGCTGCTTTTAAAAGTCTTCCTTCATTATGCCCCTCTCAGTGAAGGATCATTAGTGTTAGAAGTGCAACCAAAGTACAAACAGCCACGAGCTGAGCAGCATTAGCTGTAACACTGGTTACCCAGACACCCAGCCTTCTCAGGCATTCTCTCCTCATTGATGTTATAAATGTGTCCCTGAAGGTCCCCCCCCCACTGCATGTTTCCTCTGGGCAGTCTGCTGCTGTTGTGCTCTTAACGGCTGCGCATAGACAGCATCCAGAGGCTATGGATCACAGCAGCCTTGGACCAGCCTCTCTGGCTTAATGTTGTGTGAGGGGTGGGAGTATTGATTCCCTGTGTCACCTATGATTATAAACACAGATTAATAGACAGTAAGTTTCCCGCCCCAGGCAGGGTAAAATGTTGGAGGAATGACATTTCGCAGCAGCGTTTGGCTCCATGTTTTGGTCGTTTAATAGAGATGTGACAGCTCGACCTTCGATATATAGCAAAAAGTTTCACTTACAATCTGTCCCTGAGGAGAAATTTATCTGTTGCCTTTTCCTGTGGTGTGAGGAGTGTGTTGAATACTAAGTCAGCTCTCCCTGAAGGATGTTGTCTGTGTTGTTAAATAATAATTTGACACATTTACAAGCCTGTGTTTATGGAGGCTTTGATTTTGTCTTTTTTGGTTTTACACATCATTTTGTTTGCTGTTTTATGATTTCATGTCAAGCACCATCATAAAAAAAGATTTATTTGCTTTTCATTGTTCCATCTGTGTCAGACACTTTCTGATACCCATTAGAGAAGGTACAAAGTGTTTGGTGTGAAGGCTTTTGAACACCCCCCGTGTGTCTGTGACTGATGTTACAAATAGTGACCCCTAAATGCTCGGGTCAGAGACGAGGCTCACCCTTATTAGACTTTGAACATCAAAAAAGCTAACTCAGTCACAGCGTTGCCTTATGTAACAATGCAAGGCTGTCTGACTCAGTCATGTGCCAATGGTTAAAAAACCCAAAAGGCTTCCCATCATTTAGCTTTGTTAATTCATCCACTGTCAGCGCTACTGTGAAATTCCATTTAGATAATTTTTCAAAGCCCTCCTCATATTATGCCATGCCAATTCAAATGCATGAGAGGAAATAACAGAAATTTGAACACTATGGTTATTGTCAGCCCAATGGAGAATAATTACAGTGCCACAAAGAAATGGCTAAGGTCTTCTGGGCTTCACATTTTCAGTCTATGACAGTCTGTATTCATTTCGACATATCAAGTTCCTTTTTAGTGTTCAAAACCCTTCAGCAGTTGCCCACAATCACGTGGCATCAATTTTTAGAGCAGCTTGTCCACCTATTAGGGAAACTTTGAAACTGTTCAAGGTTATAATTTTTTATAAACCTTGTGAATAGGACTTAGTAAAAGAGATTAGCATAGATGCTAACAGCTTCAGTGGCCATTTTATCAGATCTGGACCTCATGTCTTTATTAAATAAAGAAAAAAAATAACATCAGTGAAAGCACTTCTTGATAGAAATTATTTTTTTGTTCCACTTCCATCATGTGTTGGTGATAGTTTGTACTACATAGTGGTTTTCATTTTATTTTACATCGCAGCAGTAATGTCCACCTACTACATTATTTGATTGGCCTTCACATTTTTTCTAAACATACTGGTCTATTTGAAAATAAATGACATCTGCCATATCACAGCTCTCATGTAAACACAATAATATCGTCGCACAGTGTTGTAACAGAGAGGAGGAACCTCTGCACACTGTGACGTTTCCAGCCCAAAACACAGTTTTTCCTGTCTACACAATTAGTACTGTAAACAGAGTTGACAAAATTTCCATTTTAAGTGACATGAAAACTGTTTGCTTGTGTATAAAAGGTTAAACCTAAAAAGGTTTTGACGAAAAAAACTATCCTCCAACCAAGTGGACAAGGCTTTGAAAATTGTTTCAAAACTGACAGAAATTTGAGCTCCAACATTTCTATCAGGAAGTGGCTAAATTTAAGGCTACAGTGTCTAGCCTTGTTTATCAATCAATCAATCAATCAATCAAACTTTATTTATACAGCACATTTTTTACTAATTTAATTGCAGTCCAAAGTGCTTTACAGTGAGAAAAAAAGATTGAAAAAAGATACAACAAATAATAATCACAATAATCATGATTTGTCTTAAAACTATTGAGCAAATAAAAGCTCAGTAGCAGTCCATCTGCTAAGTAGTATTCCTCTGTAATTGTAGTGATGCTTGGTAGGATGTCAAGAAAGATTTGGAGACTAATGCAGGCCAAAAAAAAAAAAGTCTTCAGTGAAAGGCACAAAAGCAAGATGACTGATTAAAATGTAAAGGAAAAAAACAAGAGAAAAAGCAAAGCAATACAATTAAGAATCAACAGGCAGGAATCGATAAAGCTTCAGGCCAAGCTACAGATAAACGCCGGCAAAAACATAACCTCCTTGGCGGAGGTAATGAGCATTGTGTAAACAATGAAACAATAAATAAATAAGAAAAAAAACTATATGATAAGAAATGCAAACAAGTACTAAAATATAGTAAAACATCAACAAAAAAATTAAACTTATATTTAACAGTAAAATAAGGTAAAAAAAAAAAAAAAGTGATACTCCTAAATGAATAAATAATTGTTATTAATATGATAAAGTTCTACATAAAAACCAGGCTAAATAAATACGTTTTTAGATTATGTTGAAAGATCTTTACATTTTCAGCTCATCTCAGATCCTCTTGAACTTTGTTCTACAGTTTTAGAGCATAAAAGTAAAAGCAGCAGTTTCAGTTTTTAAATGTATTTTTTATGTTTATCCTAATATGTTTGTTGGTTAAAATAGGGACAAAGACTGTCCCAAATCGAGACTTATCAGTATCTTTTGGATATTTATCGAGCTAAATTGAGATTTCTGGTCACCTCACTTTTTTGTGGCCTTGTGATTGGCTGGCTACTGGTTCAGGCTGTACATCACCTCTCACCCAGTGTCAGCTGAGATAGGCTCCAGCCCCCCACAACCCCAAAAAGGGGTAAGTGGTATAGATGGTAGATGATTGAATGGATTGCTTGCCAACTGGAGGTAACAGCAGCTAATTTCAGTGGTTAAATGATTGGAAAGTAATTAGACTTTGTCAGATCTTTTGTGTTGAAAAGACAAAGTAACACATCATAAAGCTACAATGTTGTATAAGCGTTTAAGCTCAAGTTGGAGTTTGACTTCACCAGAATCCCCAACATGTTAATATTCAGAAGTCATCACCACTTTTGTTGAATTGCTGCTTTTCTGTATGCATCACAGCCCACCATCAGCATCTCCACCCTCTACTCCTTATGCAGACCGAAAACCTTTTAGTTGTAAAATCATGGACACTGAGTGAGATTTTTTTTGGGCTTAAAAGGGACTTCTCAGATTTACAATTACTTCTCAAATGTATCCCACACACATTCAGGTCCTGGTAATTACAGCATGCCTCCAGCCACTGTAATTTGTTGTAAATGGTACCTATGCAGGTTTGTCACAGTCCATGTGAGCAAAACTTAAAGCTGGTGTTGTT
Organism: Cetoscarus ocellatus; assembly: GCA_037902135.1. NCBI lineage: Eukaryota > Metazoa > Chordata > Actinopteri > Labriformes > Labridae > Cetoscarus > Cetoscarus ocellatus. Next base: position 59,310 of record JBAMNC010000557.1, read on the forward strand.
GCGGGGGAGGGCTTTGCTCAGCAGGGGCTGAATTTTGGGGCGGTGTGTCTCCACAGCAGCATGGTGATGTCCTCATCCTCTCCGGTGTGATGACTGATACAGGGATGAATGTGTCTGTCGCCAGCATGATGGACTGAATGCCAGTGTAATTAAAGGTTGGCGGAGAGGGTGGGCAATAATGAGCTGTCTGCGCGCCGATGATAGTTTCCTCCTATTTCTGCTTGAATACCAGCTCTGCCTCCTACAGAGTGTTTGTCTCCTGGTCTCATCATGACGAAAACATGTTGTGTGCCTCACTCTGCTGAGATACAGGGTGGGAAGTTGTGTCAGATGTTTGATTAGTCTCTCCAACGTGCCACCACACTTGGGGGTGTTTCTGTGGTCACACACTCCTCACAGAATATTCTCTTTACTATCCCGCGGGTGTTTTTTTCTGTGAGGTTGTCAGGGCTGCGTGTGTTTGTCTTCCATCAACTGCAAGAAAGTCTCTGAAAGATTCACACACACTTACATGCGTTTTCTATTTCATCTGAGCAGCACATTAAGCTGCTTAAATGAAATATGAAGTCCATGTAGTTTACCAAAGGAGTCATATTACTGTATTCATCCGGTTGTCTCTGGAGCTGTGTTTCTCCTGAAAGGTCTGCTTTGGTTCAGTACAGTTCAGCTCAGTTTGGAGCATTAAGCCCTGTTCTTGTTTGTCTTTCCACTGCCAGTCATACCTTCATGTGGGGGGGTGTAAGCCAGAAGGTGAGGGTCACACCAGCTATGTCCAACTCCCTCTGCACTTCCTCCTCTCCAAAAGTGGTAAGAAAGGTGTGCCCCTCTGAAGTACTCCATGCTGCAGCATTGTCCGCGTGGATATTCCTTAGAGCAAAAGTAGTAGAAAAGGTAATCACTCGAATCCAGGGGGGATTTAAACATGTTGTGGTACAGGATGTTATTTTCATTTTAGCTGCTGTTACACAGGGAGTTAGGATTCTTGAAACTAATTAATAGATTGCAGCATTTTTAGCTCCACCCTGTGTGGTCAGCTAGGCTAGCTCAGCACCCCAAGAGAAGGGTGCCAAAAATGTGGGACAGCACAGATCAGTTATCTGAGTACCTTTTCCTATATGTGACGGTGGAAACACCTGAAATTGCACAGTGTTCTGAGCTGAACTGAAACAGACTGCGCGGTGGAACCACATTGTTGTGGTGCACTCACACTAGGGCCGATTGCTAAGCTCTGCTTAAGCATGATCCCTCAATTCCCCCTTGGCCTGCACTCACATTGTCCTTGCCTGAATCATGCTTAAGCACACTAAGCACACACAAAAAAAGGTCACTGTTTTTGTGGCATTTTTTTTTTTTTTATGATACACAGACCTCCAACACTTTGCCAAAATTTAATTTTCTTTACCTGATCGCTTAAAGTTTTACCCCACCTGAGCAGCTGTTTGCATATGAATAAAAGAGAAAGGCATCTGGTAATTACCCCGTTAATTTATTTAAAAGAGTTGATTTCTCACATTAAATATGAACCCTTAAAGCCATCATATTCATAATTTTTTTGCAAATGAGGTTGTTAGAGGTGTTTGTCCCTCTCTCTCTCTCCCTTTTGGTTTGGTTCGCTGTATTTACGCATCAACTAAAATCCTTATCCATACGCAGATCAGCTGGTGTGATTGCTGAGTACTGATTGGCACACATTCACTTGAGACCATCAACAGTCGATCAGACTCTGGTAAACTGCCGCAGCAGGAGGCATGTTGGAGCACAATGTGTATAAAATGAGGACATACAGTTTAATTTGTGAATGAACACTGAACAAAAATAAAATTTGAACTGAATTGCCCTCACACTCAAGGTTTTCTTGAGCAAACGGGGAAAAAAAAATGTTGAATCCTCACCACAAATAATTGAGGTCTGTGGGATGGGATTACTTTTATCAGATCAGAGAGATGTGTTTTTTTGCCCTGGATTTTTCAGGTCAAACACTATTAAAAACATAAAACATCCTCTTCAACAAATGTTTAAAGATCCACAGGTGAGGAGCTGTTGCTATGTGGAGCGTTCTTGTCGCGTACTAATGCCCATGTATGCATGGTGTGCTCATGCATGAGCCATCATGCTGTGCCAAAGCCCACCTCCTCAAGGCATGCTGGGGTCAGGGAAGTGAACCCCGCTTAGGCACGACACAGAGCAGGCACGCTGGACAAGCAAGCGCGACTTTAGAGGGGAAACTCGCTTAAGCACGTAAAGACCAGTGTGAGTTGCACCCTTAATCTGCCACCACTTGGGAAAATGTGATAATTCCAGCATTGCTGACATCTTCTTTAAATGGCATATGAAATTCGGTCCAGATAAAGAGCTTTTGCATTCAGCCAATTAAGCACATACATTTGGTTGCCAAGATGGCTTTTTATAAACAACTTTAGGGTAGTTTAATTAGAAATACTGTCAGATGCAGGTTGTGGTCTTTTGGCCTGCTTAGGTGTGGTTACTCCTTTGGGTTTGCTTTGCTCCCTTCATGAAGCCCCTCCTGTTTCTCCCCCAGCTGTCTTCAATGAAGCAAAATGCAATAGCTTATCCTAATAATTATTGTTTCCCAGAGATCTGCCTGCAACTGAAAAGATTACAGTAAAATATTTAGTCTTTAAATCTCCATTTGTGTAGATCGTTTGCAGTTTGTAAAGTTGAAATTATCCCGAGAGATTTTTGCTGACACATTAAACAGCCTCAGGAGTTTGTACAACCCAAAGTTATTATAACAAAAGTACCACAATTTATGAAGGATTTTTTAAAATCATTTCTGTATTTTTGGAAAGTCTTTATAAACCACCAAGGGAACTCTGACTGTTGCAGTGAGTGTAATTACAGCATGTACGTTTGTGGAAAAGCAACTAGATTTCATTATAAGTTGTATACAGCTTTATAACTTTTGTTGTCTGGCAAGAACCAAAAGAAGATCTAAAACTTCCACCCTGTTCAGATCTCTTGACTGAAAACTCAGTGACATTTGAAAACCATTAGATCACAAGTATCTCTCGCCAAGCTACTGTGGTCAGTCTCCTCGCCACTGAAGACTCTGTATTTTCCTTTTATTGTTTGTTTACTTCACCCTGACATTTTGCTCACCCATGCATACTTGTCTATTTAATAAAAGGTTACAGGAGAGCTGTGGAATAGGTCTTCTCACAAAGTTTCAAAAACAAAGAAGATGAAGAGGCAACACGGCTCAGTATTGTAGTCACTGAACCTCAGGTCTGAATAAAGTCTCAAGTCCTCAATTTTAAGTCCATGTCTTGCTAAAGTCATAAAAAAGGAAACAAAATCCAAGTTTGCTTCTGCTTTAGATGTGCTGTGATTTTGAAATTATGCCATATGATTATGGTACGTCTTATGCAGCCTGTCATAATAGGAGAACACAGAACACACACACAGAAGACAGACATTATATTTATTGTTTTTAGTGAGAAAATTCTTTTGGCCTTTTTAAAAACAAATGGGTACTGGAAATATAAGTTTGGGTCATTCACTCTATCTAACTGTGCCAAAAGTGAGTAATTAAAAGACAACCCTGAAAACCAAGGTCCTGGACTCATGTGCTTCAGTGCTTTGCATGGATTGCTTTCTCTTAGTTTTGGACTTATCATACCCTCAAATATTCCTAACCATCAAGGGTGTGATAAGTCCTCAAATTCATCACATGGTGTGAAATTGCATTTCAAAGTTCACCCAAAGTGATCAAGCACACACAACATCGTGATCTCCTTTATGTAGATCAAAGTCATTCTCTGGGTTATTAAAGAGTAGCTGAAGCCCAGAGTTTTTGCTGTGGGGCATCTTCCCTAGACTTAGGAAAATATGTTTCTGGAAATCATGGACACAGGTGGGAGGAGAGGGGGATAAAAAACAACCTATTCACTCCTACAAGCTGTGTCTATGTTGCCTTTATGAATTTGGTTAATGGAGTCATTAGGGATACACCATATTGGAATTTTACCAATAACAAATATGAAGATATTTCCAAACTCATTTTTGCAGATAATGATATGGATACCAATATATTTTTGTCAAAAGCGCGAACATTTCACCTAACTTAAATCGACCTGTTCCTTCTATTTTGACAGTCTATTTGTGTTAGAAACAGATGTGCCGCAAGAAAAACAACATGTAGGGGGGTTTTTTTTATAAATGACTTTTGATTTGTGAAAGTTGACATTCAGTGATGATGAGGTAAACCATTATGGTACATTTATACATTCTGCCAGTATAACAGCCAACATATGAGATATTTGTTTTATAGCTAAAATATTGTCTGTAAATATCAGCAAAATAGAATCTGTTAATAACAATTATTAACCTTTCAGAGAGTTGTCTGCCAGTGCTAATATTTGATCTGATAATACTGGGAATCCCTAGGAGTAATCATCCAACGTGGAATTACAAGAGGCGTGTGAAACAAAGGCATTTTCTCTTTTTCAAAGCACAAGATCATATTTTAGTTTCTTTGTTTAAGACCATGTTGATGTGCTATTTGTATTGCTTGAATGATACATGTCTGTATGTTTTGTGTTGAACCTCCTTGAGAATGATATGCTTCATCTCAAGGAGCTATCCTCTCAACAAATTTTCTGTTTATTTGGATGGGACAGTGCATATTAATGAATGTATGATAACGCAGGAGTTCCCACAAGACTGCTCTTAATATGCCGGATTTTTGTCTTAGGATAAAATATAGATTATTTGCAATTTTGTGCAGGCAAACTACACTACCCACAATCCCAGAGTGTCACGGTGACATTATTGATTAATCAAGCTTTCCCTTTCCTGTGAATTTTGAAGGCTACATGAAGATTACAGTGTTGATAAAAGGAGGTTTTCATTGTCCAGGTCTGCAACAGAAGTTATCCTCTTCCAGGCATCACCCAATAGCAAAAATCTCCAGCAGTAGTGGGGCTTGAACCAGTTGAAGGCAGTCACTATGCATGTACTGTATCTTAAACAACATGTACAACTGTGCTGCTTTGTACTTGTTAAGATGTGGGCCATCACTGTTCCCATATATGTAGGTGTGCAGCTGAAAAGGGTCTTGGGGTTTAGGTAGTCTTTAAATGCACATGTGATTTTCTTGCTTTGACTTGTAGAATTGTTTATTTTGAGCAGGATCCATCACGGTAGATTATTATTTTCAACAGAGAAAGGGAAGAAAGTCTGTTTTGAAATCTATCCACAACTGTCAAAAATGTGAAACATCAATTTCAAACACAGTTATTTCACTGGTTTCTTGTCCTGAGAGAGCAGCTCACAATATCAGACCACCGGCTCAGCTGTCAGTCAAACATACCAAACATCCCGCCCCTGCAGAGGCCTCTGGGCTGAAGGGACATTTACGGATATAACAGCAAATTTTTTCCCCTGCTCAGTTGTGCTCATGCCTTCTTTTAGCCTGGTTTGACATCGCAGAGGTCACAGACCTGCAATGCTTGATCTCATAATTTCCTTAACCTTTGACTCTGCACAGAGGAGGTGCAAAATGGCAGAAAGAGGTGACAGATATACTGCCCAATCCACAGGATACAGCTCTGCAGAGCACATTCACATATTTTACAGCTCAATCACGGCACAATGACAGGCTGTTTTCTTCTTGAAATACAAAGGAGCTAATCAAAGACCCTGAGGAATGGGGTGTCATTTGAACCTGTGGAAAGTTCAAACAACACAAGGACGTTAACATCTGAACAGACAATATGTATTGTTAACTTTTTTAGTTAATTTAAGCTGTCTTAAGATCTGAATGGCCATCATGGACCTGCCATGGACCAGCCAAGACCCTATCAGGGAAACTGGGGAAGTTTCAATAGGCTGCATCTGTATGTAAGGTCAGTTTATTTAGTGCTTTATAGATTTAAAAACAAAGGTTTAAAGCATTGAGCAGCACAAATACACTAAATATGAAATATCACTGTCTGCAATATGATTTCAGATAATGTTTGGATTTTATATCTATCACATGACCAAATTCATCCTATTGTGGATGACTTAAGGCAAGGTGTACTCCTGCTTGGTTCTGTGCTTAAATTGTTTAAAATGAGCTTAAAGGTTTCATGTCATGCATACAATTTTCTTTTCTTGTAATGCTGTTAAAAGGCTCCCTCTTTGCAGAAAATGTCCCTTAAAACGCTTTGTTTTTTTTACTTCCTGGTGTTTATAATGTAATAGCTATACAGCCTCCACCTCTATGTGTGTTTGCTGCTCATCACAGGCAGATGCAATGTTTTAAAAGTCTGCTTCCTGGCCTGTAACCCCTCTCCCTCCCTCTCATCAGCAAGTCAGCACAGAGCTCATGATCATAGCCTCCTGTATCCCCTCAACCTCCTCAGATCTGAAAGTTTCCAAAGGGGAGGAACAAAGAGCTGCATCTGATCCTCTACAGAGGGAATTTTTTTTCCAGTTTTATTATTCAGCTTCCATTAAATCCTTGCTTAATAGACACCCAGACATGATTTGAACAGTGACACACACCAGGACATGGGACACAGCAGTCCCTCAGCATTGTCATGAGTGGTTTGTTATCCCTCTCAGGCCTCACTGGAGATGATGTTTGGTGGATGTTCTCCTTGCTGTGGACTATACTTGTATAATTAAATCATCTTTCTTGCACCTGATCCTAATTAACCTAAACATTACATTATAGCAAGTGTGTTGTACTACAAATCATTGGTGTCCAGTGATTAAATGCAGTATTTCGCTACTGTGAGGATAAAAATACTGATGTTAACTAAGCTTGTAATAAATGAAGGGCAATTACTTTTATGCAAAATCAATTTAAGGTTTGACTTAAATAAATATGTGTTCTCGTAGCGGTCTGGTGGAAGAGACTTTTTTTTGACCTTTTTGGGTAAGGGGAACACTCAGAATATTAAACTACACAAGGGTTAAAAATGCTAATAATTTTTTAAAGGATGCCATCTTGTACTTACTCAAAGCGCTCACTTGTTGTGGCTGTAAATTTATGTACTGACATTTTTATCTTTAGAGTTAAAAGCGTTGCCACCTTCAGCTAAGTGCCAGAATAGATTGTCTGTGAATTTGTCCATCTGCCAGCCGCCTCATCCTCTCCGTGTCCCTCTTCTTCTCATTACTGCTGCTACTCAGTAAAGTGGCCTTCAGAGCGGCCGGGCGTGAGCCTGCCCGCTGTCGAATCTCCATATTAAAGCCTGCAGGAAAGGTCAGCTTAACAACACCTAAACAGTTATTGACAGGCCAGGAGGAGAGAAGGAGGAGAAGGTCCGTAATCTGGATAAATATCATGAGGTCAAGAAATTGAAGCTGTCAGAGTATGCAGATTAAGAGGGAGGCAGCTTTGTATGGAAGAAAAGTTAGTGAAGTTAAGGAATAATATGGAAGTTAACTTTTACAATGACACAAAACTTTGTCTGATTGTGCCTGCTGAATAAGTTGATTTTTGATTTGTTATGTTTTCAGAAAGGCACAGATGTTGAGGAAAAAGCCTAAAAATGCTCCTTTTTTTACAACATTGTGTCATATTACACCTACAGGCCTGTGTCCTCTGACTTAACATAGCGCAATGTACCGTAGGTGTTTTTTGTGAGTCACTTCTTACCTGTTGTTCGAATGGGTCAATACCGTCTTCATGTCTGTTGCATAAATTCTAGTTTGAGAGTACATTTAGTCCACTGTGTATCCTACACAAAAAGAAAGAGAGACAGCTCTTTGCCTGTATACTGGATCTCCTCAAAATATTATTACCTCTGCCAAAGGGGGTTATTTTTGCCGCCCTTTGTTAGTTTTAGTTGCAGGAACATATCACTCCGATCCTGCCCTCTTTCCATTTGCTACCTGTTCATTTTAAGATTTACTTTAAGATTTTATTTCTTGTTTTTGAATCTTTAAATGGATTTGCCCCTCCATACATCACTGATCTCTTAAAGTCTACACTCCGTTGAGGTCTTTGAGTTCTGCGGAGCAACTTCTCTTTGTTGTTCCAAAGGCCAGGCTAAAAACTCAAGGTGATCAAGCCTTATCTGTTCGATACAAATAAACACTCAGTAATAATATTATACAGTAGACTGTGAAGTGCAAGTGGGCAATACAATATTTACTGACATCAAGAAGTAAGCACGTAAATGGAATTATATGAAAGTTGACCAATACTGACAGAATAGAGTAACCCCAGTGCAATGACAGATTTATGTGATCATGTTACAGTAGACTAAGTATTCAAGCACTGGCAGAATACAACATGACAACAGTATCTCGCATGCTGTCAGAACAGATGTCAAGATAATTCAAACTATTAAAACTTTAGACATTAAGATTATCTTTTATTATTATGAAAATGGTCCATCTTGTGTGTCACTAACCTGACACACCAGATTGACAAGTGAAGTACACTGCCTGGCCAGAAAAAAAGTTGCCACCTGGATTTAACTAAGCAAATAGGTACGAGCCTCCTATTGGATAATTACCGCATGGGCGATTGTCTTTCAGCTGGCAACAAGTTATTAAACCCCATCTGATGCAATGAGTAGCTTCTCATTTCTTAAACAACCATGTTGAAAGACACATCCTGTGTTCATGGAAAAGATGTTAGTCTGTTCAAAAAGGGTCAAATCATTGGCATGCATCAAGAAGAGAAAACATCTAAGGAGATTGCAGAAACTACTAAAATTGGATTAAGAACTGTCCTGGAAGAAGGTCATGTGGTCTAATGAGTCCAGATTTACCCTGTTCCAGAGTGATGGGCACATCAGGGTAAGAAGAGAGGCAGGTGAAGTGATGCACCCATCATGCCTTGTGCCTACTGTACAAGCCTGTGGGGGCAGTGCTATGATCTGGGGTTGCTGCAGTTGGTCAGGTCTAGGTTCAGCAACATTATGTGCCCAAAGAATGAGGTCAGCTGACTACCTGAATGTACTGAATGACCAGGTTATTCCATCAATGGATTTTTTCTTCCCTATTCCAAGATGACAATGCCAGGATTCATTGGGCTCAAATTGTGAAAGAGTGGTTCAGGGAGCATGAGACATCATTTTCACACATGGATTGGCTACCACAGAGTCCAGACCTTAACCTCATAGAGAATCTTTGGGATGTGCTGGAGAAGGCTTTGCATATTGGTCAGACTCTCCCACCATCAATACAAGCTCTTGATGAAAAAATTAATGCAACACTGGATGGAAATAAATCTTGTGACATTGCAGAAGCTTACTGAAACAATGCCACAACGAATGCATGCTGTAATCAAAGCTAAAGCTGGTCCAACAAAATATTAGAGTGTGACCTTTTTTTGTGGTGGCAACTTTTTTTTTGGCCAGGCAGTGTATATTGAATGGTCCGTCTGGTGGGTTAGGTTACCAGATGGCAACAGCCCATAGGAAGTGTTTGGGAATGGGCAGAACTTTTCAACAGCATTTCCAGCAGGTGATTCGATTATCATTCCATCAGTCACATTCATCACAGGCCAATCAGGTAATGTAGTAGGCAGGCACTGCTGCTGCAGTGTAAAATACAAAATGTAAGCCACTTCATAGAACAAACTATCACCAAAACATGTTTGAAGTGCAATGAAAACCCTCTCTGTCAAGAAAAGCTTTCACTGTTGTTGTCAGTTCTTCATTTCATAAATATATATGGTCCAGATCTGGCAAAACCAATACTGATTAGGCCATTCCACTTTGTGCTAAGCACAGTCATTGTAGATTGAAGCTTGATCAGATTGATCAGGCTGATCAAAGACTTTGAATTAAGTGGATCCAACTGCAAGGTTTATATCACTAAAATATAGAGAATAGTGGGTGAACCGTTGATTAATTCAGACTTTGAGGCATAGAAACCACATATAGAATCCTCATAAGCAGAAAATGTGTTCAATTTAAACATGTGCACGTTTACAGAGAGAACAGTCACACTTTTATCCGCCATGAAATCAAACATTTATACCCTACAGAGGATGCATTAAATCAGCAGAATTACTCTCAGTGTGAGTAGTTCAGATCTAAAGCCCTCCTCAACAGGAAACCCTGCTATAGATTCAAAACGCAATCCCATGCTGGGTGAGGGGGTTTCTGTTTCTAATCATCAATCTCATATTTTGAAGCATTTCATGCGCCACACATGGAAGTGAAACATTTGACAAAGGATGTGAAGGTAAAAGCAGCTGGACGAAAAGACCATGATGAGTCTTTGCACACTCCTTTGGTTCCATTTTGCTCTTGTACTCTGCACAGAAATGACTAAGTAAGAGGAGAGAAATGATGAATAGACGAGCTCTAGTCACTGGAGCTTAATTGAAGCCCTTGATAAGTGTCATTAGCTGAATGTATAGGGCACAGAAATGGGTCAGTGAAGGTGGATGGATTTTATTTGAAGGAAGATGAGATTGTAGAAAATGAAAAGTATGACAGACTGAGAGCAGAGGGAAGGCAAAAAGGGAGTAAAAAAGGCAAAATCTTTAAAATAACATATGCAGTACAATTATATTAACTTAACCATGTGTGTTATTGTTTCTTTGAAATGCTGATCACATCTGCAGTGATTTGTAGGAAGAATTCACATTTGCATCCCCTGAAAGCTCTTGAGTGTGCCGAGCTGACATCATGTCAGAATAAATCATCTTATTTAACAGTCCTGATGCAGCTTGCACGGCTGCAGAGTTCCGGTATGATCTCAAAATATTAAAACATGCTGTGTGTGAATATGGATGAGGATTTTGGATGGGAGAATAAACATGTTGTAAATTTCCATTTGTCTTCCCTTGCAGATCCATCAGTGCATCACAGACAGAAGACAATGGTGACAGACATGTGCTACCCAACAGAAATATCCAGCCTGATGGACTTTGGCACTCCAGACTGCTCGCTAGGCAAAGGTACGTGTGTCTTGCTCGTGTTGCCTTGGTGACAGCAGGAAGTGTGCATGGTGATTTATCCTGGCAGTTAAAAGACACAGAGCTGTCAGCCCGACTGGGAGGTTGACGCTGGAACAGAGGTCTGTGCCGGCTGAGGGTGTGAGAAAAATCAGATAGCTGGTCTGGGTGCTTGATCTGAAGGGGCCCTATAGTACACTGCAGGTTAAATCACATGTCTGGGCATAAGACTGACAGAGTTGGTGTCATAAAAAGCCTTTCATTCTTTATTTTTAAACTGAATAAGCTTCTTTAAATATGTTTTGTACCAAAGTGATATAGAAACATTCTGTATGCTAATTGGATAATGTCATGATCTTTTGTTTGATCCAATTATTATCCGTGCATGTTGCAGAAAAATAGGTCCCTCATTTAAACCCGACACAAAGAGCTGCACAGCACAAGTGTAACTAACCTTTTACATGTTGTGGCACCTCCACTTTGAATGTCACAGAAGCGAAAGTGATTTGCCCTTTGTGCCAGCTTCAGAGAAAGTAACAGAGGGGTTACAGGGGTGAGATGAGATCAACTGAGCCAGGGGAATAGCAAAACACTTTGTGTTAGACACAGACACCTGTATCACACCGTTGTGGAATCAATATGAATGTGTGAAGGCATAATGAGAGCAAGGACTATTGTGGAAACTCACGGTAAAACAACCAGTAAACACACAGGAACACAGCAGCATATCAGCATCTCAATGCATTCTTTAGGGCTGGGCGTCAGGGTAGTTCAAGATACAATGCAATAAGTTAGGATGTGTCCATGGTCCATGATATTGATAATATTGTGATACAGTAATACTGTAATAATCAATATACTGCAAGAGTATTAAACAACAATATTCCGCATACCTGACAGGAATATTACATTTCCTTCAGCAAACCAGCACTGTCCCTAACACAGACTGGTAGAAATACTTAACTGGGAATATCAACAGCTTTGGCTGTGGATATACGCACAGAAGCTTTTTTTTTGCAAAGACGAAACTACAATACCCTTAGTGCAATACATTCTCCACTCCTGAACTAAACTGACGGTCAGCAAGAGGTGACCTGTGAAGTTCTCCATCACTGTTAGTTTAACTCTCTGCCAGCTCTATTACATCCTCCATCTTTTCTCTCATTCCAGCACAAAGAATGCAAACCCTAACTTGAATTATTTCATGTCTTCCTCACTGAAAATCTCAAGAGTAGGAGGCTTGTTTATTTATTCCACATGTAACGCACATTTATTGGCCAAAACAGGCTAGGAAATGAAAAATAGAGGGGCATATGTACCTTAATCCAGCTGGTACTTATATCCACAGTAGTTGAATATGTTACAGAAAAGATATAACCATCCAATTACTCCTCCTGTCTGTGCCCCTCTGAGTTAAAGCTCAGTTTGCCTCCTCTGTGGAGGAACTTTGTTCATCAAAGTGCTTTCATTCTGTAGGCTTCCCAAGTCAGTTACTCAATAAATAAAGTAATTTGTGGGGAGATTTATAGTGGTTCATTCTAAACTTTCAAAAGAGGCTTTGTAAAAGGGGCGTTATATCTGGAGAAATGCAGCTGTGACAGCAGGGAGATGCAGCCATAACGTAGAAAACACACAGGCCTGGTACGAAAGCCATACGCTCTCGAGCTGGAAATGGGACAGGTGTCCACATGCATCTAATGTGAATCTGGCGTAACATTAACCCCATTACTGTCTGCTTCTCTTACTCCCTGTCTGCTTCTTCAGCCTGTTACTTTCATCTCACATTGACCTTAGTTATGTCATATGAATCAAGAAGCATCGCCACACAGGGTCAAATCTATTAAGAGGGAATATTTTCTTACTCAAGAAATGTTGATAGTGAGAGCACAACAATATATTGCTATATAAATATTTGTACCACTTACCTTTACTGATATTTAAGGTCATTTCTCATGCATAAACTAATCAGGAGTACAAACTCTGATTGTATAGATACCCTACTTTTACTAATTGGGAGACTAACCTGTTGGCCCCTATGCTTTACTTTGCACCAGGTTTCTTCTTCTTCCTGCATAGAGCAAAACAGAGTCATACACACCATAAATGCACTGATGCCTTGAACTTCAGACTACAGCCTCTGGATTGTAAAGTGTTTTACCTAGAGGCCTGTGATTGTTCCGGATAATATCCCCTCTCTCTCTCTCTCTCTATTCAGTATAGTAATCAAAGTGAGCAGCCTGTAATTACAAGAGTTATTGATCATAAAGTCCATTGATCACTTGTATTTTGTTGTTTAATCTATAGGCCTTGTTTCCATGTCCTTTTGTGGCTGTTATAACTGTTGTTACTCTTCTTTGTTCTCCTCACTGATACCACACCAGAGAGTCCGGGTCACAATTGTTATTCCAATCCTTTCATCCACTCCAGCCTCTTGTATATGACAGAGCGGGCTCAGCGGCTATTAGACAAGCCTCATGTCATTTTCATCAACAATGTGCAGCGACAGTGGTGACCTCAGTCACTCATTCTCCTCCATCCCCTCTCCCCAAGCCCATCACTTCTGCTTTTACTCTCCCTCTCCTCCTCTTTTTCTTTTTTTTGTATTTCTCTTCAATGTCCTCTTCTCTCTCAAGGCTAGCTAATATTTTAATGCCGCTCTGTCCCGGCTCTCTATCAACACTCCCCGGCACTGATAATGCGGACTGACAGGTCAACCGTGTGCAGCTGAGAGAGGCGAGTGCAGTACAGCGGGCAGAGAAAGAGGAAAAAAAGGCTTTTAGGATTTCTTCTGGCTTTAATGTGAGCAAAGCAAATGAATGACATAGTGATACAGGGAGTTAAGCTGAAGAATAAGGACACAGAGGAGTGGAACATTTCAGACTGAAGAACTGTCAGGTTAAAAGCAATGCTGTGAAGAGCTTAGAGGCAGGCTACAGCATAAACTTGGAGTTATAAGAGCTTCATTTGGTTAAAATTTTCTTATTCAAAAAATATTATAGAGCTCTTAGGGAAGTAGAAACTGGTCTTTTTTCATAAAAGTTGATAGAATTAGCAAAACTCCCACAATTCTTGTCACTCTTAGATGTTTTGGCTGTTGAAACTATCTTGATAACCATAAAATACATTTGCAATGAGGCATTAGTCCACTGCAGAAGAGTTCTTGTTTGATTGTTTGTCTTAGCCCAAATCAGTCAGACAAAAAACGAGGCTGACAGTAATCCTTGAGGTGTCAGTGTGTGATTGACAGATCCATTGCCTCATGTGACAGGTATCTGGTTAGGGCGCTTCTGCTCTTCAGAGTGAGCTAAAACACTAAACGTCAACCTCTGACAGGCAGCATAAATGGCACGCTCACTCTGCTCTGCTGTCTCATCTTTAAATGCAAAAGGGTTCGACTTCTCTCTTTTTCCATCCGATTGTTTATTAGTCTGGACAATGGCACATCTATGTCCATCACTGTTGTACAGAAGTGAGGCCAAAAATCTTTGTGACTGATTCTGATATATTACATTGGTAATATAATTTGAAGCCAAGCTATGCAAAGAAGCTGGCTGACTGGTGGAACCACTGAACTAATGCAATGCCCCTTTTATGACCTGAAGCTCACATTAAAGATCCCCTAGGTCAACTCAGTTTACAACACAACAGCATCTGCAACATCTATACAGAGATTGTGTGCAGTGTATTTTAGGGCTGTCATCTTGTGCTTGATATTTGAATATCCATTCAAGCATGGGGCTAAAAATACATACTTGGACTGTAAATAGACATTTCAATGTAAAATACATGTTCTGTTCACATTTGAGTGCCTGGAGTAGTGAACTGCCCAATTTATCAGATGGTGCTCCCAGCCTTGAGAAAACAGATAACAAGCAGAGCCATGGTGTCAAGCCTGATTGGATAATAATAAACCGGGCTGTGTGTCAATGATGTGAAAAGCAGCTGACCCATGCTGCAATGAATCATCTTTCCCATTGGTCAGCCTTTCACCAACCACAGTCCAGCACTCCTTGCCAAGTGGTCAGCTCCGTGTGGCCAAAGACCACCCGCCAAAGGCACAGAAAAAGCCATCATAGACAAGATTGCTGACCTGCTTGAATCAATGTCTGTAATCAGGCAGGCCCATTTTGCCAAGCTCCAATTTACAATTATTGTGAACCGCCCAAAGTGGCACGGCCTAATCAACGTCCTTCAGAGCAGAAATAGGTGTAGAGGTGGGAGTAGGATGACAGCAGGAAGTGATTACACATACAGACATTAGCATAGATGCTAATTGCTTCAGCAGCAGTTTTATCAGATCTGGACTGCATTTCTTTATTAAATGAAGAACAAATAACAACACTGAAAGCACTTCTTGACAGAAAATGTATTTTTGCTTCACTTCTGACATGTTTTGCTCAGAATTTGTTCTACAAAGTGGCTTACGTTCCGTCCTTTACACCACAGCAGTCGCGCTTGCCCACTACAATATCTGATTGGCCCATTATTGATGTGATTGATGGAACAAACCTCTAATCACCTGCCAGATATGCTACTTCAAGGTTCTGCCCATTCCCAAACACTTTCCATGGACTCTTTCCCAGTAGGACAGGTGATATATACTGAACACTCCATCTGGTGTGTCAGGCTGGACGGACTTCAGCTTTGGCAAAACTTTATTTCAAGCGTAGCTGACCAATGTCCCATCTGTTAACACTGAAGGAAAAGTTTTTTATGACCTATTCTGCAGCTGTTTTGGCAGGGGAAGCTTTAAATCTTTTGGCTTCACTCCCAGACGATCTCCCGTCTCGACAAACAGTCCATGCTCTTTGCACACACATTGTGTTTGCACTTGTATTTAAGTACGCCAGTCGTGTCACTCCGGTGCTCATAAACTAAACAATCCATTATAAGTTTATACGCAGCCAATGTCTGCAGGCTGAAATTATTTAAATGTGGCCCTATCTATTTTGCCCTCTTACCACCTGCACCTGCCTGAGGGTTTTGGGGGCCTAAAGAGCCCTGTGAGGCAAACTGGACCAGCATTAACCTTGTTAGCTCTGTCCTCACACATCCAAATTCCCATCAGTTTTCAAACAAACCTAACTCCAGGCAGGAGGGAACTGTAAGATAACACAGAGGAGCTCTTATTAATAATCCAGTATCAGGGTGTAGAGCTGGATGAATAAACTTCACATCAGTTCTGATTCCTGATTCATTTTTAAGGCTTTCATAATAAATTTTACACAAACATTTTATTCACTGTATACAAGCCTCCCTCTACATCCACATTCACTGGGTGATGAATGTAAACTCATGTACGCAACAAACATGGTATGGGCTCAGAGGGAGTGCATGGCCTTTAAACAGAGGCTGCTATTGTCCTTTTTTCAGTATAATTGCACCTGCTGTCCTCTGCAGGGATGTTTTTTGTGATTTGGAGGCCTCAGGCAAAGACGCATACGAGGACTGTCTGTAAAACGTTAAAAGCAATCACAGCAGGTGAACAAAATATTTTGAGGCAGTTTAAAGCACACAAAGGCCCCGTTTACACGACAATGAAAATGACTGAAAACGGAGAGTTTTTGTTGTGTATGCGCCTCCTGTTTGCATGAGAACTGTGCCTGGAGTGCCTGAATCCGCAAACTTTTGAAACCAGGGTCCAGAGTGAAAAGTTTTGAAAATGTTTTCATATCCATCCCAGTGTAAATAGGAATCAGCATTTCCCTGGAAACGCTGACGTGTGGCATATGGGCAGTACTCTTTCAGATAAAGGTTGCGCGCACATCCCAGGAACAACAACAACAACAACAGCTTCAGTTGTTTACCGAGCAATATGTGTGCTGCTTACTGTGCTCGGTTTGTTATCCAGACAAAATAACCAGACAAATTTGTTGTCCAGACAAGAAACTCCTGTGTCTTTGTGCATCCACTTGCCATTGTTGTTTGTGAAAAGTTTGTCTTCACCGGAAAGTGTACGTGTGTTGTAACACAACTGTTTCTCTGCAAACCTACATTGCCACCTACTGGTGTGGCATGCACACTACAGCATTCTCAGTCAGTCAAACACAAAGGAAAAACCTTTCTGTTTCTGTTGACAACATTGTGTAAACGTGGCCAAAGTCGATGCTTTTCTGTCAGATATTTAATCAAAATAGAGAGAGATGTCTAAATTGCACAGACATGTCAGCAATACTCCAGTAATGTTTGGACAAGTTAAGGAACAAAATGGTTTCATACTTTTAGCCACTAACAAAACATTGCCAAATCTTTTGTTTTATTTTTGCTTTTTTTTTGTAGATGAGACTTTGTATTCTGAATTCATTTGCTAAAGTGAACCTGCACAAATATGTGACACGTTTGGGAACAGAGGATGGAGCTTTCCACCACTTGCCCAAACACAGCCAAACATTGGCCACCTATTAATGCAGTTTAGACAGTGTTCATGACTTAACCTGCAATTCATTTAACCAAGTGAGAGAGCTCTGTCAAATAGGTTGGAATTATTTGCCAATCCTTCAGCAGGTGGGTGAACATTGCCAACTAATTTCAGAGATTTCAGACAGTGTCAGGGGTTGGCTTGCAACTTTTAGCTATTTTAGACATGGAATTTTATTTTCCAAATTGATTTTATATACTTATATTTTATTTGCCTAAATAGGCTGACAGTATTTCTTTAAGTTGGTAAAACAGCTTGCATACCTATTGGTGCAAATTAGATAGTGTTGCAGAAATTTAGCTTCAGTATTTTTATGTTGCTAGAGCTATGTTTAAATCAATCTAATAGGATGGCTACATTAAATTAAAGCAAAATAAAATCAAAAATATGATTTTTTTTAATGAAAAAATTGGACGCTGCTCTCTTGAAACTGAATTAATTACACATATAAGTTGGCAATGTTTTCAGAAATGGGTGATACTAATGAGGAGTTCACCAACCTGTTTGTGCATCTTGCAATAGATGAAGATGGAGAGTTAAATCTTTAGATTTAACTAATAGACCAGCAATTTTTGGTGAAGTGGGTAAAACAGTTTTCACCGGTGTGTCCAAATGTCTCGAACCACATTAGTGGATCTATAACAGCATTTTTCTTTTCATTGCTTTGAAATGATCTCCACCATGGAGGTTGTGTTTTTGAAGGCATTTATATGTCGGTCTGTCTGTTAGCATGATAACTCAAAAGTTATAAAGGGATTTTGATTACATTTTTAGGAACTGTTGTCCATGGCAAAAGGAAGAAGTGATCTGATTTTGGTGGTGATCTGAACATGAATGTAGATCCAGCATTTTTTAAGGATTTGTTAACATTGCTAACATGGCAGTTTTCTGCATCATAAAACTAAACCAATAACTTCTTGAAAGATTTTAATGACATTTTCAAGGAACACTGGTCATGGCACAAAGGAAAAATGATTAGATTTTGGTAGTGATCCAATATGATGTTTTTTTTTTAAGGATATGTTATCAGTGCAATCCAGGGCAGTTTTCTACATTTTTGAAAATAACTGTTTTCTGACACATTATCTCTCAAAAGTAAGATGCATAACATTCCTGCAAACAGTGGTTTAACCAGAAAAAGCTCTTGTCTCTATTAAAGGTAGGGCCTGCAATGGGATTTTGGAGAAGAGCTCATTAACCACTAGAGCCATGCGCCATCTGATGCTCACCCATAATGACTGTATCATGAGGCCCCTTGAAGCAGAGGCCCCAGATTATTACCCACCACTGCATAGAAGTTAAACCTCCCTCCTCTGCTCAGTCTTGGCCATCAGGTGGAGTCAGAGCTCCACTGACTCACCTCCCTCCTCACCTGAGGCTGTAGGTGCAGTTTGTCTTCCCCTCCCCCTCCCCCTCCTCTGTACTCTGGAAAAGAGGGGAAGAGAAAGGAAAATCAGGAGTGGGCGTGGGCTGAAAGTTGTGCTGCAGGGTGTGTCTCTTAACAGGTACACAGAGAGAAGAAAAGAAAGAGGCACAAACAGAGAGCAGACAGAGAGAAAGGAGCAGGAAATGTAACTGAGCAGCTCTCAGAGCAGGGGGGACGCAGCAGACTTCCTGGTAACCTGTCTGGGTGGAGCCTCAGAGAACAGGGCTGGGAGCGGCCCACTGTGTCAGTGCAGTCAGTGTGTTGGTTTGAAAGGTGTGTGCACTGGTCTGCGAGTCCGCACGTGGTGTGAGTGTGAGTGTGTGAAGTGTGTGTTTCTGCTCTGAATGTTTCACCTGCTATGAGAGCTAACACCACAATTGACAGTGGAGCCGAGCGGAGCCTGTGCCGAGGAGGACATGAGGTCCGAGAAGGAGGAGGGGAAGGCCGGTGAGTGACAGATAGAGGGGGAGATCGAGATGTGTGTGTGTGTGTGTGTGTGTGGGTGTGTGGGTGTGTGTGTTTGTGTGAAGAAAAGTGAAAGCCATAAGTGTCTTGAGATTGTGTGAGTTTCACATGTGTGTGGTTGTCTCATGTGACTGTATGGCAGGAATTTAAATGACATTTCCTAAATTCTTCTTTATGTTTAAGCTGTTTATGTCTGTGGTAAAATCCAGGTTTACCACAATGCTTTCATTCATACTTTACATCTTTAGCTGCTTTCGCTCTTTAGAAGTGCAGTGTTTTAGAATGATGTTCGCAGTATTTTGATGATTATGAAACAGACTTGATTTTATGATTATGTCTTCATATGTGCTACTATAGCCACATTCACACTCTGACATTTTGGCCAACTTTTGCCAAGGTAGAGGGAAACCTCTTACCGTGTCGAGCTAAAGTTAACATCAGTTGGGCAATGCTGATGTTCCTCGAATATGTTGAAAAATTTTGTGCAAGCTTAAAAATTTCTGACGTTAGATTCAGCACACTTATTAACAAGAGCAAAAGCTGACCCTCTGCTTCATTTGCTGCCTTTAGTTACAGTTGGTTCATCTCTGTTGGCTCCAGTTGCTTCTTCGGAACTGGACCCCTGTTGTACAACCGAAGGGCATCCTTTTGGGGACAGCCATCTTTCGTCTTCTAGGCATGATGTTAGAATACTGAGACCAGCTGCAGCTGTACGTGGTGAAATGGCATTTACATCTGCTTTATATGCCATTCACTTAGTGATGTCACAATACGTTTGTACAACATTCAGCAGCACCAAATTTTAAAGCGCCAACTTTTAAAATAGCGCCAACGTTTAAAATCCATTTACAGTTAGTTTGGGGGCTGTTGGGAAGCACAGTGCCTCTCTACATTTTAGATATGTAAGCCTGTGTTGAACACAGCAAATTTGACCCAGAACATACTTTCACTGATTTTTTTTATGATTTCTAAATGTTGGTCAGTATCAGCTGATAAAGCTGATGTGTGAATGGGCTTTTAAGGTTTGATCCCCAACCTAAGGTACAGGTCCCTTTGGGGGTACTGTCAGAGTCCTCTGGTCTTGTTAAAAAAATAGGATTACAGTATATTTTTTAAAACAATAAGGCAGGAGTATCCAAACTTTTCACAGAGGGCCACATATAGATAAAGGAAAGGATGACTGGGGCACTTTATAATGCCTACAGTAAGTGCAGTAAAATAGATCATGTGTGAGTTAAGATGTCATTAATTACTGAAAAGTTCTTAAAGAAAAAAAACAGCCTGCATCAAAGCTTTTGATTAATAGCTAGACAGGACAAACAGTCTCTCATTGTAAAAGATTCTGGGGTGGCCAGTCAGATTTCAGAGCCCCTGCTTAGCCCAGGCTTTCACTGGATGGGCCCTGGTCGAGATGAGAATTACTCTTATTGCAGCAGAGAGGAGATTCTGACTGCTCATCTCCACTTTTAGACGTAAAATGAGCTTACTGCAGAGAGATGACAAACTTGATATGAGGTTGGACAGTGCTTGAGGATGGTGGCAGAAGACAATTTGTAAATTAGATCTTAAGATAGAGAAGAAAGCAAAGGAAATGAGGGAAAGTCATGCTGCCTCATAGTGCTGTAATCAGTCAGTTAAATCAGTTAAATCCTCAGCACTGCAATATTGATACACTTCTGGCAAATTTCTTTCACTTTCTTTTGTTAAGAGTATGTGCATTGATCCATTCTATCTGTGTTTTATAAATGAAAACAAATTAATTTGGTGTTAATTATGTGCAGCATTGTTTAGTCTTTTGGGTTTTTCTCTTTCTGGGGGGGATGGGTGGGTGTGGGGGGCGGGGGGGTTCATGTGGGTCTCAGCTTGACCTTTCTTAGGTATAACTATAGTGAAGTATATCCTGAAACTACAAAGTCTATTTGACTAATGTAAGGTATCATAATGAATGGAGACACCTGAGAGTTTTGTTCCAATATTTAAGTATATTTGTATTTGTGACTGAGCAAGTAACTGAGTTGTGTGTTTGCACTCATCATAAATTAGATTATCCTTCTTAATTATTATAATTTCTGACTTTAAAACAATCCTTTTTAAATGGATATCTGTAGAAGAATGCAGGGGCAGCTTATATCTTTAGCATCTTTAGCTTTAGCATCACCAGTTATAATATCAATAATACCACTATCTCTGTGTGGTATGAAGCAGTATATTCCAAGCCAAAGAAAAGTTTGGATTTGTGGCCCATTTACAGTCACGCTTGATGGTCATTATTCTGTTTGGTTTTGAAGTTGACTTTGATTTAGGAAAAAGTATATAAAATTGGCAAATTTGTGAAAGATTAGCATGAACTTTAATGAACTTGATCTCAAAACGTCTAGTTTGATATTGTATTTAATATTGTTACACATTTTTTTCTAAGTCATTAATTTTATATAATTTATCTTAAATTTAAAATGATAAAGGATGGAAACTTGTGAGATTCTACTGAATCAGATGTCATTATAAATCCTACTTGTCATTTTTTCATAGGTTCCCTTATAAATTCCTTTAGATGTTCAGTGCAGAAAAAGTAGACCTTGCAGATTGTCTGTTATCCTTGCACAGCAGCTGGATCTGCCTGATTCAATGTCTGTAATTAGGCAGATCCATCTAGTTAAGCTCCAATCTACAGTGTTTGTGAGTGGCCACAAAGCGGTACGGCCTAATCCGCATCCATTAGAGCAGGGAGGAGGAGCGAGCTCTGAGCAAGATGACAGCAGGAAGTTACTGCACGTACAGGGTTTAGCATAGACGCTAACGGCTTCAGTAGCAGTTCTATCAGATCATCACCCTATTTCTTCATTAGATGAAAAACAAATACCAACGCTACAAACCTCTATATGATAAGGATATTTTTTCTCCACATCTGACATGTTTTAGTGAGAGTCTGTTGTGGCCCACGTTCTGTCCTTTACATTGCGGCAGTAGTGCCTGTCTACTGCATTATTTGACTGGGCATGGCTGTCTAATGCTGTGTTCCAGGCAACCTGTAACTCGTGTTTTTCCCACCAGTAACTCGTGAAAGTGCACTGGAGCGGCAGTCGAACTCGTAACTTCCCACCCGTGAACTCATACCAGATTGATGTACTCCAAGCTACGACTTGTGACGTCACATCACTGCCTAAACAATATGGCAGCCTCTTAATAATGACAAATATCGTAAAATATAAAGTATAAGCTTCTGTGACCTTATGCGCCGTTTCCCCTCCTCCCTTTCACTCAAATGAGCAAGTTGCAGGCTCCTTTGGTGATTGAAATGATTAAGTATAAGTCTTATAATGTCTGCCATGTTGGTTTGTTTAGAATTCCTTGCGCTCAAACCGAAGTCGTAATTTGCCCGGAGCGCTTTCAGGTCGGAACTCGGAGATTTCAACTGGGAAATTTTCAAGTTACGGGTTGCCTGGAACACAGCATTAGACAGGGCTGCGGCCAAATAGGGGCCTGGGCTCCCTGACATTTTTATTGACCAGAATTGCCTTATCTCTAACACATTTGTTTCTTTGACATTTAATAATTTAGTCTTCATTTTGTTATGAGATGTAGGCACACAGAAAGTAATTGAGAACCACTGCTTTAGACCAACTTTATCTCCAGTCTGCCATTATTGCTTCCTTTAAAAATCTTATTTTCAGGTTATTTTTTGCTTACAAGAGTGTTATTTGTGAGCCATGCAAAACTACGTGAAAGGTGTCAGTAAGAGATTTATTAAACAAAAGGGCAAATAACCATAATGATGCCTCAAACTAGTTGAAACGGATTCTTAACAGGGACCAGTTCTCATTTCTAATCCTTTGTAATAAATTTGTTTACTTCAATATTCCTTAATTTTGCTGAAGGTTATTTCACATTATATTCTGAACATCATACATTTGTTAAATCCCATTAGTGTAGGAGCTAATTTATTTAACTTTATTTATGTTTAAGGTCATAGTTTTCATCAATAAAAGAACTGACTGTTGATGGCGATTGAATGAATAATATGATAATCTGTTAATCATTTGTATAAGCTTATGGAAATGAGTGTCGTTTGGTCAAATCCCTTGCAGTATTTGAACTTTAAAAGCTTGGCAAATGTACATAGTTATTCTTGCATCATCTAGGCAAAAATAACACTTGGAGATGACAGTATTTGTATTTGTCTTGTGTTTGTGTTAATGTGGTGAAAGGTCAAAAAAACACTGACTGATGTGAAAATGATGAGAGACTCTTTATTTAAAGTCATATTAAAACTTAAAGTAGAAAGTTTTATTTTGATGTCATGGAGAGGTTTTATATTTGTGTGTATCTCCTCGTTCAAATTCTCGTGTTAAAGTTGAGCTGCTTTGAGAGTGTTGAGTTGGATCCTGCTGTGTTTTGTGGGCTTCCTGCTCGGCTGTTGTACCCCGAGGTCACTACTAAAACTTGCAGAAGATAATGAGTTTTAGAGATTGCTTTAAAAACAGACAGATGGCACAATCACAATACGCTTCACACTCACAGATTTGTTGTAAAAAGCATGAGAGACAACATGTGGCCAATCTCCATCCTTCATTGTTTATGGGGTTGTGTCATTTCTCTAAGTCTCAGTGTGAGCTAAGGCTGATCACAGACCATTACAACGCTCCTCATCTCTATAAGAGTCACACTGAATATTAATGAGCACATAACAAGTGCTTGTGTCCATATTTCACTTAATTTTATTTCCTTTGTGAGACTCTCAAAGTTTTCTTCTTACTTTCAGTAGTCTCACACAGCTGCTGGGACTTTGCTGCCCTGCCCCGGGACATGAGGGAGGTCTCGAATCAAATCATGTCGATTTCCAGCTCTCCACAGACCAGATCCTGCTGGATCGGACAGATGTTTAGTCTCCATAATAGATCCAAAAGAGGGACAAAAGGCCCTGTGGCATTTTGTGACTTTGTGGTTTATACAAGTTGGTTGAGATTGTGGGCCTCGTCCCTTTCCTGAGTGATCAGTCAGAGATGTGTCGAGCTGATGCTCAGGTCAGATTCCAGCTTTTTCCCTCATGGACCTGAATATTTTAAAGTATCATTCAGTCCAGATGGGTGGGGGACCGTACTTTAGGGCTCTGTTGACTTTTGAATATTTCTAAGATTTATTTTGAACTTTGTAACCTTTACGCTGATAGGACAGGGAAAACTGTGTTTGTTCTTCACTATCATAAAAAACTCAATTTTGACTTAAAGAAAGGCTTAGATTTCAGACAGCGTTCTTAAAATGTTTAAACTGTAAATCACACAGAGGTGGAATTGTATTACAGATCACTGGAAAGTTCGCTGGAAAGTGTGGCATCACTTTTTTATATGGTGGTATACTTTTTTTTATCAACTTTTCCTGTAATGGACCCCCTGAATATAGACTGCTATGACACACAACTTTGGTTGTTTATGACATAATATCTCTTTCATAGAGTTCATATTATGCTTTTCTGAGTTTTATATCCCCTACAGTGTGTTTTAACATGTCTCCTCTGAGTGACAGACTACTTCTATGCTCAAAATAACAAAGCCTGTAGCATCAGGACTTCTCTTCCCCTCCTGTGAAACAACTGATTCCTGCCTGCCCTGAACCTACCAGTGTGACATTATGCCGTTGTTTCATCATTTAAGCCTAATGGCTTCAGGTAGCAAGCTCAGTGCAGAGCAGTTGAAGGGCCTTAAAGCCAGCGGAGCTCTAACAGAGTTTGAGGGTAGAGGTTGACCAGGAGCACTTCAGTTTACCGAAGCTGGAAGGTGTTTGTACATCCATTAGCCCATTTTTGTGCATTCCCCAACTTTCGCTGTCTTTTGTTGCCCATGTCCCAGATTTTTAAAACATGCTGCAGGCATCAAATTCCAAATTAGTGAATATTTGCAACTACAAATCAAACAAAACAACAACAACAAAAAAAAAACAGAACAATGAAGTTTATCAGTTGGAAAATTAAAGATTTTGTCCTTGTGGTGTATTCAATTAAATGTAGGTCAAAAAGGATGTGCAGATCATCTTTTTTTTGGTTCTATTTACAATTTACGCAATGTCCCAACTTTATTGGAATTGGGATTTGTACTAAACAGATAATTCAGAAGGTCACATTTCTTGTTTCATAAAGGATTTCAACTTATGACTGCCAATAAGCATCAAATAGTTTGTTCCTACACTTGAGTTTTATATGGATTAAAAAACAAGATTATATTACAGTATGACGTTCGCTAGGCACAAGGCTTACTGTAAATCTCTATCTATTGACTAATTTTGAAGCTAGATTGATCTGGTAAAACCACATACTATGTGCACAGTATAGGAGTAGTGTTAGTGCTCTCATTCACTAAGAAAAAACATATAGGATGAGAAGTAAAGCTTTAAAGGGACAAGCTTGCAACTCACAACTTTGAAACCAGGATAACAAATGAGCATAAAGACAACAATTACACCAAAATCCTGACAAAGACAAAAATCTGTTGTTGGGAGTTTTTTGTATTCAAATGTAGGAGAGCTTAGTGATTCCTGCCAAAAGCCTCCATGTCAGCAAGTTTGACTGTCATTTAAACTAAACCAGCAAATGCCCAGTGAACAACACCAGAATCCAGTGAGAGTGAGGGGATGCTGCTCCTGACAACTGTAATGGAAATCTAAGCAGCCTTATTGAAGTTCAGAGCTCAAAGCAGACCATCCCTGACAGAGAGCTTAATAATCAGTTACAGCTATCTGCTCTTGGCCTCCTTGCACTGACCTCAATTGTTATGTAAACCCACAGGTAATTAATTACTGGGGGCTGATGCCGATATATACTATTTACTCACGCAGATATACTGTACATGTAATGACCTTTAAATAAAGGCAGTATGCAAGCAACAATAAATTGTAGAATATCTGCTTGATTTTATATGATTTTTAGAGTAATAAACAAGGTTATCATCAGCGTACAGTGTGATTTTCCAGATTTGTTAAGCCAGAGAGTAGTGTTTTGGCTGCAGACTGTGATGTATTACCATTAAGTGAGTTATACTCCAGTCAGGTAGGTTTGGGGGCCAGCAAAATGCATTATTTATGCCTGTATGTGTTATACCAAGGCAGTGTAATCCCCTCTGTAGGAAATTGACCTGACCCTTACATGCACATCAGAGCTTTTCAGGATGCAGAACACATACTGCCTGGAGTCTCTGCCTGTTAAAAAATGGCAAAAAGGTTGCTCTGTTTCCCTTTTTCCATCTCCTGGAATGAGAAATGAGATGGATGCTTGTCATTGCTTTAACAGCTATTTCTAGATTGAGCGTGTCAAATCGGAAACTATACAGCCCACACACGTCTTTACAACCTTCATTCCATTACTGCTCAAGTTCCCTCTGAGACTACGGAACAAATTAACAATAAAGATTCTAAGTATAGTCCTGCAGATGATTAAAAAAAAAAGGCCCCATACCGCTGCTGCCTACATCTGCCACCCACCGACCTCCCCATGTTTAGAGACTCAGCAGGGAACTGCATACAAAATGAATATGTTTATCTGAGAAGTCTTTCAGTCTCAAGATTAATTTCTCCAGTCTTTTCTTCTGTCAGATATCAGCTTGTTGTGTATCTGATTCTATTCTTATATAATCCTAGACGAGTATCTGGGTTGTGTTTTTGTATGGAGTTGTAAACAAAGTGCTTCCTCATCAGAAAATGTTTCTATGAAGGGTAACACAAATCCACCAGTTTTCCATAATGGGGTCTTGCAGAATTACAACTTCCCTAAATTTAGAGCAGTTACACTGGAGTGTTTTGGTACTTTGTTATCTTTATTGGTTTTCCAGCTCGTCTCAATGCTAATAATCACTAATAATCTGTCTAAAGCTATCTCGGGTATACAGGAGGAGTCTGGTGGAGCCTCACACAAAAATAATCGCAAGAAGCCCCTTTAGTCAGGGCTCATCACCATTAGAATGACTTAATACCACCAAAAAGGCAAAATGGGAACACTTTTTTGAACTACAGGTCATCATATCCATGTAGGTTCTCAGTCATCCAGGTCATGCTGATCCAACGCTGATCAAAGTGGCAGCTAGACTGGTTCAGATTTCAACAACCCGAACCAGTCCAGATGCCACTTTGATCCGTGTTGGATGAAGGACATCATAGTATTATTGTCAAATTCATAGACATAAAGAGTATTATAAAATGTTCATAAAAACGTAAAACAGTACAAACTCTAAAAAAGTATATAAGTCAGACTTTTAAAACTTTCTCACCACTGATAAAAAGCCAGTTTTCACTTTTGTAGAGTATAATTAAGTGTCAAACGGGCTGTTTTTGTAACTGCCTAATACATACAGTATAAATACACCATTACATACAGTATACACTAAATTATGTCTTTTGGCATGAAGTACTGCTGCCATTATTTTATAGCATGACAGACCAGGCCTATACGATTTCTGTTTCTGGTCTTAGAAATTAAAGTACAAATTCCAATTTCATTAAAGTTGGGACATTGTGTGAAACATAAATAATCACAAATGGCAATTATGTGCAAATCCTTTGCGATCTATATTCCATTGATTACATCATTATTATCCTTTTCTGGAGCAGTTGTGCTGATTTCCTGTTGATGAGCTGTGCCTCTGTTGAGACTTAATGGTCTCATGTCCTGGTGTGTGACTGTTAACATCATGTCTTGTCTTCAAGCAAGTTGAACAAACAAATGAAAAGTATCGTCTCTGTAGAGGATCAGATGCAGCTCTTTTTCCCTCCTCTTTAGAAGCGCTCTGATCTGAGGGGACAGGGAGGCTATGGGAGGCTATGATAATGATGCCTGATGGGAGGGGAGAGAAGAGGCTACAGGCTGCTGGACAGACTATCAAAACAGTCATAGATGGGCTGTATAGCTCTTACATAATAAATCCCAGGAAGTAAAAAAAAATGACCTTTTCAAGGGGAATTTTCTTCAAAGAGGTATAGCACATTTCTTTGTGAACTGAAAGTATAGCTAAAGGACATGGATCCTTTAAGTTATTCCAATGCTGAAGCAGCCAAATGCGAATGCTTGCCTGACAAAACAGTCACAGTGAGGATGAAAATGTCCCGTTACTGTAATTCAAGATTGGTTACTTAGAAGACCGCATTAAACTCATCTTTGCCAGAGTGCCAAATTGTTCCAATCTAACAATCTATATTACTCATGATTGAGAAAAAGGGAAATATAAAATGTCAGTTGCCCACCCCTGGTGTAATGTTTATCAAGTTCTTATGTAGCGTGTTTAGTCACTAAGACCTATGAAGTAGCTCTGAAAACAAAGTACATCAAATTCTGATGGGAATGTTTTTGTAGTTTTTCAACATGAAGTAAAGTCACTGACAGACTGAGAGTTTGAATGGATGGATTGTGCAACATCAAATGTCAAGGGATCACCTCAGTTAGAGAATACCTGCAGGCTAACATGGATGTCGAGCAGATGTCATCACTATGCTCTCTAAAACTGCCAGGGCTAAAACTCTCAATGGTGCTTGAGCCATAATGTCATTTTGATCGAATCTGTCACCCATCGTTTACGGTGATAATTTCTGCCCATTCTTCACTGAGTTTTTTTAGTTGAGATAGAAAAGAGATCGACCTAATTACTGGCATCCCTAAACTCATACGCAGTTAAAAACAAAAGATCCGAGACATCCTTTTAAAGATTGATTGCGTGGACAAGAGCCCTCCATACGGAATTAGATAAATTCTCTTTTGAGGACAACTCCTGAGACAGACAGTGCCGGGGAGCTCTCAAGGCAGCATAGATTATGAACATGAGCCTTATCTCAGACTCTTGTAGATAAATAACTTACAGGTTTATTTCAGTCCATTCATGCTCCATTTTCCTGCCTGTCAAGACTGCACCGTTACATGTGTGATGGGTTTAATCAGGAGGTAAAGCAGTCTGCTGTCTTCTCCCAGAGTAATCTCAACTGATCTTTATAGTGTAATTAGTTAAGGCCAGAGCTCAGCAGACATATGCTCCTCTCCTAATGCAGTGCAGAAACAGCCAGCTGTGTGCAGATTCACAAACACAAATCAAGTAATCCAGCAGTAACAGGGGAGGATACTGCACAGCACAAAGTAATATAATGATGAGTTTATGCTCATGACTGATAAGATAATATTACACATATGATGCCAGAGCTGCTGTTTGCCTTCTGGTGTTCATTTACCAAACAGCACAGGGGTGTTAATGTGATCCAGGAGGGATATTACCCAGCTTTTCATCTCTGTGTTATCCACTCAATTTTACCATAGTCTTCTGTATTGATGAATTGCAATTGGTTAATGGTTATACTGAGTAGTTTTTATCACTCCATTATTTTATTTGCAGATATTTTAGCCAATTTTTCAAGTTTGTCACACCTCAGAGCTGTGCTCTATGTCTGCAGAGGGTAAAGCAAAGTAACAAGATCTGATGTATATAGTTTAGCTTTAGCCTGCAGGTACATAAAAAATGTCTCAGTGTATGGATAAAACATCATCATGTTCTGTTCTTTAGGACTAGGAAAATGAAAAGAAACGTACATAAAATGCTGCTTATTTCAATGGCAACTATTTTTCTCTTACCCAGCATTCATGTAGAGATGCACCAATACCACTTTTTGTTTTTAGTTAATCATCTTTTTTTAAGACCAAGTACAAACCACCATTTTACTGAAGTTAGAACGCTGTGTGAAACGTAAATAAAAACAGAATGCAATGATTTGCAAAGCCTTTGTGACCTATTTTCCATTAATACACCACAAAGACAAGCATTTAATATTCAAACTGCTAAACTTTATTGTCTGTTTGCAAACATTCACTCATTTTGACTTTGATGCAAAATGTTCCAATAAATCTGGAACAGGGCAACAAAAGACTGGAAAAGTTGAGAAATGCTCAGAAACTACAGCTTGAAAAATTCCACAGGTGGACAGGTTAAATGGAAACAAATGAATGTCATGATTGGCTGTAAAAAGAGCATCCCTTAATGGCTCAGTCATTCACATGCAAGGATGGGATGAGATTCTCTACTTTATGAACAACTGTGCAAGCAAATAGTCCAACAGTTTATGGACATTTGTCAACATACAATTGCAAAGAATTTAGGGATTTCATCATCTACAGTCCATGATATCATCAATTGATTCAGAGAATCCAGAAAAATGTCTTCACGTAAGCGGCAAGGCTTAAAACCAACAATGAATGCCCATAACTCCTGATCCCTGAGGTGGTACTGCATTAAAAACCGGCATCATTCTGTAAAGGATATTACCACATGGACTCAGGAAAACCATTGTCAGTAAATACAGTTCATTGCTACATCTACAAGTGCAAGTTTAAACTTCATGCAAACCATTCAAAGCAAAAGCCATATATCAACACATGCCACATAAAAGACTGTAGAGGAGTGCAGGTACTAGACTGACCTGCCTGCAGTCCAGACCTGTCTCCCATTGGAAATCTGTGGATCATTTTGAGGCACAAAATATGACAAGGGCAACCCCGGAACTGTTTAGAAACTGGAGTCATAAGAATGGGAAAGAATTTCACCTACAAAGCTTCAACAAGGACTGTCCTTGGTTCCCAAATCCTTATTGAGTGTTGCTAAAAGGAAAGGTGAAGTAACACAGTGGTTAACATGCCTCTGTCCCAGCTTTTTTGAAAAATGTTGCAGGCTTTATACACAAAGGGTGCAAAGCTGCACCCTTTGTGTTGGCGTGGGAAAAAGAAGGCACATTTCGAGGCCACGTTTGTGAATGCCTTTGACATGGTTCAGCCTTTGATGTTCCACTGTGACATAATTGGTCTTGAATACTGACTATTAAGGACTTTGCCCCTTAATTTGGACACTAACTGGAAATCAGAAAACTGTGAACATTGGACTGTGAAACATTGAAAGGACAAACTCATATGTTCAGTTAGACAACAGCTTGGTTTGCATGAACTGATTGCAAGCGGTTTCCTGCAAGATGTGATAGGAATGACTAATGCTTCCTTAAATATTAGAACGGTTCTTTGACACATTTATCTGAGCCCTTAAGTCACACATTTGACCTGAGCAAACCAGCGAGTAACATTATCAAACAGTTTTGTCATATAGGAAACAGTTTGATATAAGATGTTTAAATGTAAGCGGTTAATTAACAAAAAAACTATTCCTTTTGATATCTGTACCATCATATTTACGCGGCTACTGATCTTTGTACCTGAAACACAACAGTGCGACTTAAAAACAGTGCAGGACAGAAAATGGCAGATGTTAAAAATTAGTGCCTCAGTGCATAGTCATGGTTCAGGTTAAGACTTGATAATTCATGTCATTGTTGCACATATTATTATTGAAGCAGCACACAAGCAACCAGACTGAGAAATAAAAAATGTATCAATGACTTAAGAAAGTCAATAACGTGTAGGTTTACATAAGCAAGCGCCTATTTGATGAAGTGATTACCACATTGTTTGGCTAACAGGTCATAACAGAGACAGCACTGTTCAAACCGCTTCATCAGACACTTTGAGTCGACATGCTCACCTGCAGTTCAGGTGCACACTTACGTAATGTTTCCCATTTCACAGGAAGTCTCTGAGCATGCAGGACGCAG
Source organism: Cetoscarus ocellatus (assembly GCA_037902135.1). Lineage (NCBI taxonomy): Eukaryota > Metazoa > Chordata > Actinopteri > Labriformes > Labridae > Cetoscarus > Cetoscarus ocellatus. The sequence continues at coordinate 91,101 of JBAMNC010000557.1, forward strand.
TCTTGGAAAACAAGTTTTCACGATTTTACTGGTTCGTTCAAGGTAAAGTTTATCAAAAAGAGAAAAAAATAATGAAAGAATAGCTAGCTTTGATGAAACCTTTTTTAAGGCTGTTCTTGTTTTTTCAAACAGCTCTGCTTGTATCAGCAAGCTTTAGAGCAGCCCCTGTCTCAAAGTGGGATGAACACAGAGATATGTTGTTATTTTGCTTTGATTTTATTTAAGAAATGTTTAAAAGTTCTTTCTTTTCTTCTTTATGGATTCATTTATTTACTCCTTGGTAATTTCTGCAAGGAATGCACCATAAAATGACTTCACTGTGATGCCCTGCTGTTTTGGCTGCAACCCCTGCAATGCTGCAGCAGAAGATCTCTCAGCACTTTCTGTGGAGCCATTACTGTATCCGTGCTTAAGCTCTGATTCCCACCAACATCCCCCCTTATACACACAACCCCCTATACCCCGTACCCTATAAACCTTATAGATAGCATATTCTAGCTGTGCACCAACACTACAGCAGCTGACAGGAGGAAAAGAAGTCTGCAGGAGCATGCTGAATTCTTCACATGTTTTTCTCATGTTATTGTGGAAAATTGTGATTAAATGACCAACTACAGTACTGTTCTGCCGGCCAACATTACCATGATGATGCTTAAGAAAAATCCTTTAGAAGAAAATATGTCCATGCTGTGCAGAGTATATGGAGCACTGCATTTGTTAAACAGTTTGAAGGCAGTTAATGAAGACTTTTCAGGGTTGATGGCAGTTTTTCCTTTCATATGCTGAACAGTTACCTCCTGTCATGTTTGCTCCATGGAAGCTAAAGCAGATAAACCAGCCCAAGCAGCCCTCCTGCACTTTAGTCCTGCCTTCTACACAGCTTCAGTGTATGTAAATAGATTTGTTATGAGGTTATTTACATACTGCAATATGAGGAAGAGTGAAAGCACCTTTTATTAAAGGGCCTGGTTTAGGCTTATTACCCATAAACTGCCAGCCCAGTGTGATACTATTTATGTTTTGCTCTCCTCCAGTCTCCCACAAAACAGTTTTAATATTAGATAGCTTTTCCCATGACACTTGTATCAAACATTTTACATTAACAGAAAAGTTATGACAGCACATAGAGTAGTAAATGTATTACCTTGTTATCGAGCCATCAGTTACTGTACCTGAGAGATTAGAGGATAAAGAGAGTCAGCATCATGGTCTCTGGCTCTGTCTAGAGCAGAAGAGTGAATAACTGTTTCAGCTATTACTAGACAGATTTTAAGCATCAGTGAGAGTCAGGTGAAAAGGAGACGACCATGTTCTGTGTTACTCTTCCGAGCAGATCAGTTGGTTGCTGTTATTGCAAAGAGTTTTGACCTCGTCTCTAAAAGTTCCATTTTATTTTTATGGATTTGCCTTTAAAAAAGGTATGATCCACTGAACCTGGATGTTTCTATTTGCTTTACAGGATGTGAATTTAAATTAAGTTTGACTGTTCAGTGAGGTGATTCCACCATAAGAGGAATGTATCCAAGTTGGCAGAATTAATTTAGTTAGGCTGGATTTTACTAGACTTGTAGCACTTTGGAAATAAAGATGTTAAAAGAAAGTAAAGTTCCACATGATTCTCAATGTTGTTTTTATTTACACCCCTGTGGCACTTCACTTTCTAACCTCACCCAAGGAGGTTATGCTTTTGCTGCCATTTATCAGTTTGTTTGTCTGTTAGCAAAACAATTCAAAAAGTTAAGAATGGATTTTGACAAAGTTTTCAAGCAACGTTGGTCATGGCACAAGTAAGAAGTGATTAGATTTCCATGGTGATCCGAATCAAGATGTGGATCCTGGAATTTTTCAGGAGTTTTGAAGGATTTTGTCTTAAGATTTGTTAGCAATGCAAGATTTTCACATTTTGACAATAACTCACCTGGCAATGTTGGAGGTTTGTGCTGTCTTAGCACTTCCAGATATGAATATTATTGAAGCATTATCTGGGGAAAAATCCCTCTCTGTTGTTGTTGGATTGGATTGGATTAATTGAAAAGGACAGGATAGAATAAGATAGGATAGGTTTGGAAGGTTTAGGACAAGACATGATGTTAGATAGAAACAGATAGGATGGGACAAGGCAGGAAAAAAGTGGATAGGATTGGATACGATAGGGTTGGAGAGGATAAAATAAGATAGCATAGTAAAGTACAGGACAGAAAAAAAATGTTTTCCCCAATGGGAAGGTCTATTTTTTGATATTGTAAATTTCATTTTTTTGGTTCTAATTATTATCTAAATATTTATTATTATCTAATAAATATTTAGATAATAATTAGAATATTCATCCGTGTCACCCTTGGACTATTTGACTCTTAGAGCAGGAAAAGAACTGCAATATTTATTTAAGCTGATGTCAGGGAGAATCTCAAAAAAATGACAAGTGAAAGCTGAGTAGAACCAAATCAAAACTTTATGAATAAATGGTGGAAGAATGCAGGGAGCATATTTGATGTTCACAAGTTTCAAACAGCTAGAAAAGCTAGAAAATGTTAAATGTAGTAAGCTGCCACGAGTCCAGATATCGCAACCTCCTGTAGAGTGAACATTTGGAAGACTTTGTTGGTCCATTGGCTGCAATGACCTTACTGGAAAGTTTAGTAATGAAAACCAATCGAGGCTGAATCCAATTTAGAAGCACTGAGAATTTTTATTCTCAAACTGCTTTTAAATCTGAGCTGTTTTTTGCTACAAGAGCTATAATTTAACTTCCCACCCGAACTTAATATCCCAGGACAGCTTGCTTTAAGCATCTTTGATCATTCATGGATGTAAACGGTTTCTTTTTAATCCTGTGTATGGTTCACAGGAGACTACTTCAAGACTTTGACCGACAGTCCACTCTTTCTCCAGCCCCGCTTCACCTCTACAGGCAAGGAGCAATGCCTCTACTTTCTGGATGCTAACAGCTTCTACACATCCCTGTATCTCTGTTTGTGTGTTTGTGTGAGTGTGTGCTTGTGACAGCTCTGCCATGTGAGGAGAGAGGGGGACAGGGAGTAATGGCCTGGTCCCGGCTGTCTTTGATGGACCCTCTAATGGGTGGCTTGGATGAGAAGTTAATTGAATGGGCGTCTGCTGAATACGAAGGAGAAGAGGAAGAGTGGGTTCCTCTTCTTCTGTGGGAGGACTAATAGCTTGGCTGCAAAAACCACTCAGAGGTCAGAGCTGAAAGAGGCCACATGATAACAGCGTATAGACCGCAGATGAGGGTTTATAAGGCTGCTGACAATTCAGATTGCTTTTTAAGTTCGATAGAAAGCTATGTTAGAAAAGAAATCATCTATGGGTGGATGAGTTGTGTACTAATGCAGCTCTGGTATGCAATGATACAGCATTTCTGTGTCATTTTAAAGATCAAAAATGGCAGATCTCTGTTACAGTGTGTGCTTTGGCCTATATCAGTCTTATGCTTGGTCTGAAGTGTACAGGCCAATAGTAACCACTTCAACTCTGTCTAGTGGCTGCTGCTAAAATGCAAAGGACAATGGTTGAATGCTAAGGACAATTCAATATTCATTCATTTGAGAGCATTTTTTTCCATTTCCATAAAGTAGCAATTCTGGGATATGAGGTTGTGCCCAACAGTGATGATACATGATGACGCTGTAATCATATGACAAATAAAGAAAGCTCAATTTAATCCGTTTTCTGAGTGCTTTATGCATCCAGACTTCTCCCTCTCTTCCTCTTTGTGGCACCCAAAGCTGCCCAAAACATTTCTTTCCCTGGACCTCTAAAAATATGCCTACCAGTGTGACATCATACCATTGTCTCATTGTCAGATTAAGCTCACTGCCTGAGGTAGCAAGCCCAGAACAGAGTAGATATGATAGAATTAACCCAGAGTTGTTGACTACATGGCACTGATGAGCACTGGACTAATCAACTACTACAAAGTAGACCTGTCAACCAATCAGAGGAGACTGGGCCCATGTGGGGAAGGGAGGTGCAGGAGGTCTAACAGAGCGTCTCAGACCAACTGAGAATACAGCGCTATGAGGGATACTCTGTATATGAAAACTAGATGGTTATTTGAACATTAGTGATTGTGAACACACTCTAACAGTACTGAAAAATAGTTGGTTACATTTAATCACATCTTTTGACTAGCTGGATTTTAAACTATCCGCTTAGAACATCCCTGCTCTCGTTATCAGTCTGCAATACGATTTCCCTGTTAGGTTGATTTGCGATCAGCTCTGCTAAAGCACTTTAGAATTGTTTTTTCTTTTATTTCTTTGTGGAAATGCTGTTCATCCATGTTGTATGTTTGTGAGAATTTCAGAGATCAATGCAGAACTTTTTTTGACCGGAATGATTTGTTGTTGAGTGGTTTGAGGTCACCATGCTATCATACTTTGCTAGCTGAAACAATGGATTCACTTCTAATCTTCATGGTTTAGATTATTGATCAATAGATATCTAAATTATTTGTTATTACGTGTTCTCGCACTTTTGGAGCTAACATCTACAATAGAGTGTGTAAACATGTCATCATGGTCAGCACCAGTGTGTGGAATTCCAGCCACTGAGTGGCAACAAGCATAGCCTCACAACATCGCAGGGAAGTTGTCAGTCAAACTGAAAGTTGAAAGCATTTTGTTAATATTATTTGATATTGTTAAACATGGGCAGTAAAGCTGCTCAGCTGATGTTATATTAACAGCTGGAGCTGTAACATCGGGTATATAACAAAGCGAGGCCATGATGCCTCAGCTGGTATCAAATCACTGAGCTTACCCGTATCCAGGTATTGATGAATATGAACCCTACTTCTCTATGTCTGCTAGTTTTAGGTTTTCTGCTAATTATTTAATAAAATCCAACATCGTTTTTTAAATGATGAGGCACTGAGAGCATTGGATTATGTTTTCATGTTTGTAGCCGAAATAAAACCCAGAGAAGTATGATTACGATGGCTGGTTTGACAAGGAACAATTTAAAATATTAAATCACAGATTTAACACAGATTGATGAGATGTTTAAATTAACGTGACTTCCATTCGGTCAGTGATTGATGTTATTTCACTTATTTTTGATGAAATGTAAATATCTGACCCTTTTGTGCATCCCTTTAAAAATAAACAGGAGGAAACAAAAGCTAAACAGATACTAAGGCTGTATGCCCAGTGAAAGCCTGGGTACTTCAATCTCACTTTGAATGTCTGTAAAATTACACAGATACAGAGTTAGAGTCACTACAGGACTTCATTATTCAACTCAGGTTTGTAAATGCTGCATTTTTAACATAATTTTATGGCTCCAAAAGATTTATTTGGTCATTTTTGATTATACTAGAACCTATATTTTTTAATGAACATCATCAAAATTAATTAGACCTTCTGAAAATGACAACTCTGCACTTTTCAGGTGAAATAAAGCATTTCACTCTCTTACAACTGATATCAATTTCTAGATATTGTTCTTCGCCACTCAGCAGTTCTGAAGCACAAATTGTGACATCAGTGCATATCCTATAGTGGCTGTGAGAGACCTTCTATCCTTCCATTACCGTCAGCTTTACACATTACATTCTCTTTGTGATCTATTTCTGCCTGTCAGCTTCTACAAGTGTGGCTTTGAGACACCACATGCTTCTGATTTTATAAGAATAAACAGCGTGCTGTTAAGTTTATTCCTGATTTGTTACACTACACTGAAAAGCGCGTACAACCACTACACTTGAAATTAATGCTAAATTGGTTTTTGGAGAATAATGCCCTGATCTATTTATAAATTATACAATTTCAGTAAACCCACTATAAATCCTTCTCCAGATACAGTTCATATTCAGATTTTAATTAACTCAGAGTAGAGTAAATATGACAGACAAGCTCATTTTGTATGTGTGATGATATGCAAAAAGGCTGAAATTGACTCATTTGAAAATGATTGCAGGAAACAAATACAGCGACTGTGCAAAGTTTGTGAGAAGAGATCAACCTTGACATCACAGTGAGAGCTGAGGATAATTTAAACAGCCTGTTTAGAGTCTGAAATTTATCCAAACGTAACAAAGCTCCTGAAGAAAAAAATTTGCACTTTTACTTTCTGTTCAGCGGCTCTTAAAGCAGAAGCTGAAGCTCCCTGCGACAAATATAGGAGAGCCTGTAGGTAAACAGATGAATAAGCGGATTTAGGCTGCAAGAAGGCCATGAAAGATTGCTCTCATTGGGAAACAAACTCTTTTTGTCACATGCAGCGCAGAGAGGCGCCCGGTGTGTTGCCATAGTCCTGAGTCGACAGAGACCGATGGACTGTCCCTTCCTGTCTTATCGGGGCTGCTGCAGCCCCACAGCGTCTGGCTGCAGGCCTGCAGGGACCCTCTCTCTCTCTCTTTTTTTTATCTGAGCTGAGCCACATACACACTCCTGCAGACTTTTACCAAGTTTTACACAGAGGCTTGTGAGGATCTGCATAAATTTGCTGGCACTCTCTACTTTTTAGTTGTTTTATGTATTTGGGGATACAATTGTTGAGTAGTCTGTCCTTCTCTGTGATCCAGACTGAAGTGTCCAAACATTTATACAGAGATACATGGTCCCCAGAGGCTGGGAAATACTGAGTTAGTGATCTGTTTACATGCTCTATTAAATGTTTATTTTCATTATAATACCAAGGTGAGACCACACAGTTTTTCTCAGCATTTACAACGATTTCTTTGTCAGATGAGGCTACCACAGAGCCATAAATCATGCTGTGTCTTGCCCGACAAGAAGATAGACTACATGATTTAGATCTAATGCATATGACAACCTGCGTGATGTCATTTGATGGAGAGCTGACACTGAGGGCAGCAAAAAAAAACACTGTATTTGGAGTACTATACTATTGTCTGTTTTCACATCCATTATGACAAATATGTTAGCTTGATGATAAATGCAAGCAGTCGCTGACCAAGTCGCTAAGGTTCCTCTTCTGTTTCCCTTTGACAGTTTTCTCTTTACGGTCTGGTTTAAGCTTCTCTACCACACATCATAAAGGCAGGGATGTTGTTTTCAGAGCCTGACATACTTTTTCCCTGTCAAGGTGACAACTTCAGTCTGTTTACCTCTGTGGTTGTTGCACATGCAGAACTCTCTCATTGGTCAATGCATAAATGTCAATGAGGCATCCCAGATTGGTCTTTTGTTGCTTGTCACTATGACACACTACACAAGACGATGTGAGTGTGTGTCTCTGCCTTTGTTTGTATGTGGAGCACACACCATGTCCTGGTCTCTTTCCTGCGTTCAGAGCTGACTTTGTTGTGTCAAAATTGCTACAGTTGCCTGGCACCAAAGCTCATGACTAGGACCATCCTCCCTGTTGAAAGTTAAAAAGTGTTTCCCCCTTGTGGTTGGGTTTGGATCAGTAGAGTTTGGCATAGTTCGGCACCCCTGCCCTCAGGTTACCTTGCACTGCAAATGGATCAGCCTGGTTCAATGTCTGTTATCAGGCAGATTCATCTTAGCTTGAAACAACGATTGTGAGCATCCCAAAGCAGGACGGCCCAATCAGAGTCCTTTAGAGCAGGAAGAGGTGGGAGCTACGATCAAGGCGACAGCAGGAAGTGACTCTTTGTACAGAGATTAGCATAGATGCGAACAACTTCACAATTTTATCAAATCTCTTTAAATGTAGAACAAATAACAACACCGCAAACTTCTCTATAGTCATGACTCTACATTATCTGATTAGCCTGTGATGAACGTGATTGATGGAATGATTGTCCAATCATCTGCCAGATATGCTTTTGAGAGGTTCTGCCTATTCCCAAACACTGACCCCAGATGGACTATAAAGATATATTGAATGGTCCATCTGGTGTGTCAGGTTATCCCTCAGGTACAGCAAATTTAAAGTGAGTGAGTATTTGAGCTTATATTGTGCTTTTCTAGTCTTTGACTACTCAAAGTAGCTTTACACCACAGGTCACATCTACTCATTCATACCCATTCACTCTCACATTCACTCACTAAAGGTTGGAGTTTCTATGTCAGTCCTCCATCAGTATCAGCTAACACATTTACGCCCTTTCATTCCCATTTACACACCACTGACGCTGCAGTGGGAGCAATTTCGGGTTAAGTGTCTTGCCCAAGGACACATCACCAGGTGACACTGGGAGCTGGGCTCAAACCTTCAACCTCTGATTACTGACCAAGTGCACTATCAGACTGTGCCACTGATGGCCACAAATTTCTGTTTGTCTTTGTGCTCACATATTAGGACAAGTACAGTAATCAGATTAAATGGCCTAATGGTGCCACAACTGTACCATGTTTTTTTCTGTGCACAAGAAGATACAGGGCTTCTGAATCTCTACTAACAGGTCATCAACTGTGGGCATGGTGATGTGTCTTAATCACACTTTGATAGATTAAAATGTTGCAAACATTATTGCAAACATTGGTTCAAGTTTCATGGACCCTCAGGTCTTTGCATAGTCTAATTTTGAGATCAGATACCTGCAAAACTAATATTGTTCTGTGTTTGCTGTTTCTTCCTGCTGGCTTTGCACTTAAATTCACTTAAAGTTTCTTTGAATTAACTTTAAATTATTTCTCGTGCAATAACTGAGTGCATTTTAGGATACTCTATTAAATCCAATAACCCAAACACAACAAAAACAAACTCAGACCCTGAGTAGTTCTGCAGGCAGAGAAACATTTGTTATTATTTGCATATTATTTATGTGAGCCTTCAAACCTCTAACTCTACCCTATTGCAATTATTCTTTTAAAATCAACACATCAGCTAAAGGTCACCTTTTTTCTTACATTTTCATTTCTTTATATGAGCATTAAAACTTTTAGAGATGCTCACTTTAATAAAGACTCTTGGTTCTTTAACGTTAATGCAAAGGAACATAATTATAGTCCTTAAATGCTTTCAAATATCTCCTGGAGCTCATGATTCCTCATTATGTCTGAAAATTGTTTAAAATGTCCATGCCATTTAATTCTTGTTAATCCATGTGATTACTTTTGTAACATGTCTAGTTCTGTCCAGATTAGTTTTTGCTGTTTACTTCAAAATGTATCACAAAGGCCTCATATTTTTCACATAGCTGAAAGTTTTCATCTCATGTTTTTGTTGTTTGTCTCCACTCTTATGGAAAGTGTGCATCCTCCTGTAACAAACAATCTGCCTTAAAGTGTGCGATATAAATCATGATGACATGTTGTTCCTCTCATGCTGGTGTAGATTTAGTTGAGCTTTTGTTAAGACATTTTCTTTTGCATTTTATCTTTTTGTCCTCTGACTCTCCTCAGTGTTCCTGACCTTGTCACCATTAGCTCACCTCTTTGTCTCCTGCTCCTGTTTGTTTGTCTTTTTCCCCGGGGATCTGAGTTACATCAGGGCAGGGGGAAAACAAAGCTTGACAACATTTTAGTGTCTGTGGCTGAAGTTTTATCAGTGCCTTTCACTTATCTATAACCCTCACGTGACTCTGTAACTAAGCATTTATGTATTCTTAGACACCCGCAGCCAAAAGTTGAATAAGAGCTTAAAACTTTGAAGGATCTGGTTTGTTGATTCAAGCCTTGATTTTGTTTCATTGCATATTTATATTGTCTTTCATGATTGGATTGATAATTTTTCAGACATCGTCATCATGTCAAAACTTTAAATGTGGATATGAAAGTAAAAATCACTCAATGATGACAACTGTTTAAAATGAAAATCCTAGCTACTGTGGTAGTAGATACTCTGTAATTTCTATTTCTTGTTCTTAATCAACTAGAACCAGCTTTGAGTAGTTATATGTTTGATGAGAGATAATAAAATGCATCTTATATTGCCTGCTTTTGAATCTTAAACTGTTGTTGTTTGTTCAAAACAACAGTTGCTAACTAACTGCTAAAAAGGACTGCAAAAATGGCTGAGGACCAGATGTCAATCAATCAATCTTTATTTGTATAGCGCCAATTCATAACAAGTGTTATCTCAAGACACTTTACAATAGAGCACAAAGCTCTTCATATTATGGATACACATATATGCATAGATACATATATACATATACATATGTCAGGCATTTCTGATCATTTTTTAATATCATTTATTCATTCTCTATTGCCACAGCCATGACGACCAACTTGATCAGGTCACTCAGTGATGATGACATTCTCAAAGAGGAGGTTACAGCAAGATGTCATTCACTGGGAATTTTGTGGCTCCTTGACCTTGATTTTTGTCCTATTCCTTAACCTTCTCAGTCTTTTGTTGCCCCCGTCCCAGCTTTTTTGGAATGTATTGCAGGCACCAAATTCAAACTGAGTGAATATTTGAAAAAGACAATGAAATTGATCATTTTGATCATTTATCTTGTCTTGTAGTCTATTCAATTGAATGTAGGTAAAAAAAAAAAAAGTGAAAAGTATTTGCAAATCATTGTATTCTGTTTTTATTTACTTTTGACAACATTATAGGTACTATAAGACACTTTCTGGTGTTTTGAAAATTCTAAGCATTTAGCAAGTTCATCATTTTCATTTTGAATAAAATCCGTTTTTATGGATCTGTGATCTCTTAACCTTGTCATAGATTTTAAACATTTGCTGATAAAAAAAAAAAAAAAAAAGTTCCTTACCTCATACCTGTTATTTTGAAAACTTTCAATTTAACAGGCTGTACAGACATTTGGATAAATGCAAAATGCTTTTATGGCACTAATATCCTCTAATGAATGTTCTCAATGGCATCTTCTTTATTTAAATGTCATTTTATGTGAATTTAGCAATACAAAATATGGCCGATTATGACTTTATTTGCAATTTTTAATAATACATAATGGGGTTTTTTTATGTGAAAGGAAAAGAAATCTTAAAACACCCATAGCAAAATGTTTCTGATATCCTTATATTTTTAGGGGCCCTGTTAGAGCCCGATATGTAACAATGACCCGAAATGTAACAATGACCCAAAATGTTATTAAAAAAAATTGTAATAAAACCCAAAATGTAATAATTATTCTATAATGTAACAAAAGTGTTGAGCCCAAAATGTAATAAAACAAATGTATCTAGCAAAGCACAAGCAGCTTCAGTCCACTTTGGCGAAAATGGTCCTATCTGGCAATGTTAAGAATCCTTTAAAAAATTCCTGTATCCGAATGGTGATCTGGATCAGTCCCAGAATCTAATCATTTTTCCTTATCCCATTCCACACATTTCCTGAAAATTTCATCCAAATCCGTCCGTCCATAACTTTTCAAGTTATCTTGAACCCAAACAGACAGACAGACTAACCAATTCCGGCAAAAACATAACCTCCTTGGCGGAGGTAATAAAACCCAAAATTGTAATAACTGGTCGATAATGTAACAAGATACTGAGCCCAAAACATTATAACTTTATTACATTATGGGGCATAATGTAATAACTGACCCAAAATGTAACAAGTTATTACATTTTGGGCAAAAACTTCTTACGTTTGGGCTCAGCATCTTGTTACATTATTGAACAGATATTACATTTCGGGTTTAATTGCTTTTTTTTAATAACATTTTGGGTCATTGTTACATATCGGGCTCTAACAGGCCCTCCCAATCATTGGCCTTTAGATTCTCCCTAACTTTACCCCCTTTACAGCCACCCCTGCACATGGTTTCAACAAAAAAGTAGCAGTGAAAACTTTGAAAATCATACTTCTTAAGAAGTTTTTTTCCTCTCTATGTTGTTTTTTGTGTCCTCCATTTTTCTCCCTCCACTAATTTTTAGTTTTGTACATATCTCTTCTGAGCCACATTTTTCAGAAATATCTCTCTCTCCTCTAGTGTCACATTCCCCTCCTCTCAGTCTGACACTCTCAGCCTGCCATTCTTCTGCTACATGCTTTAAATTCTCAAACTCTCTCTCTCTCTCTGTTCTCCCTCCCTCAGTGTTGTTGCGTGAGGAGGTGGCCCAGCTTCAGGAAGAGGTCCACTTGCTCAGGCAGATGAAGGACATGTTGAGTAAGGACCTGGAGGAGACGCAGGGAGGCTGCTCTGCAAACCTGCTCTCAGCCGCCGAGCTCCGTGTGCAGCTGGGCGACAAAGAGCAGGAGCTGGACCGTGCCAAAGAGGCCTTACAAGGTCAGGAAACAACAGGAATATCTCAGTCCTCCGATCCACCACTGTGCATCCTGTGCCACAGCTTTGATAGACAGCAAATACAGCTTTAGGAGCTTCAGGATGAAGTTTCACGTGATAGAACGGTGATGAGATATGAATTTGTCCCTACATGAAATCCACTTTATCTGGTGGGGAAAAACAAAGTGCTAAAATGAACAGGCTAAACCAGGGATGGGATACTTTGGTTACAAGAGGGCCACACTGAAATAATCCTTGTTGCCAGAGGGACAACTTTTTGCAATTTGAAGAGTGCTAAAGGAGAGAAATGTATGTTTATATATGTATACTCTTTGAAATAAGTTTAACAGTGTTATTTTGATTGATTATTGTTCCTCTTTTATAATACCAATTGGTATTGCATTTTATATCATTAGAAAGCCTGATAAGTCACCTTCACAACAAGGTACAACTTGTTATAATTTTATGCATTAAAGGAATGAGCAAGACAGCTAAATATGTGGACAGCACCCAGAAAAAAGTGCCAAAACTGAGTTATTTTTGGTCTTTTCTTATGTTCTGTAAGGTGATTTTGAGTGCCGAGAAAGGCGCCTACATATGAAATGTATTATTATTATTATTATTATTATTATTATTATAAAATTCCCCTTTTCCCCTGAAAGAAAGCCTGCGGTTCCTCAGTGAAGCAAGTGTGAGGAACTGGTCTTCTTGGGGTGTTGTCTTCCTCACTTGGTGGTCTGTCTTTCTTTATTCCACCAGTCTCGTGGAATTTGCCTCTATGTTTGGACATTGTTCCAGGGCTGACACCAAATACTGCTGCCACTCTGTGTACCAGAACACCAGCTTTCAGATGCAGGGGATTTTTGCACATCTGTGTGAGTGCTGCCCACATGGTTAGCTGTGTTGCTCATTCCACAAATGAGCAGTCATTAAAAGTTATACCTCATTGTAAAGATGACTAATCAGGCTTTCCAACGATATAAAATACAACATCAATTAGTGTTATTTTAATGGAGGAATAATAGACTGAAATTTCATTTCCAAACTTTTGTTGAGGAGTATATACTGTGTATAGCTGTCATAAGAAGTTAATTAATCAATATTTATATATATTTAAACTGAAACACATTCAGCAACACTTAACCGATAAAGCTAAAGACAGACTTTATTCAAATATATATTATAACTCTCTTTTTTAATTTATATTTGGACAAATGCCCAAAATGAAGTTTCACAGAATTGATAACAACAAATTATACCTCTGTTTTCTCGGAAATATTGACATTTTTATTGCTGTCTTGGCAGATTTGGTCCGTTTTTTTCGTGAACATGCTTTTTTAAAAAAAACTAACTGGCAGGCCTCATTTAAGGATCGGGAGGGCTGTACCATATATGACCCTCCGGCCGCCAGTTGCCCACCTCTGGGAACAGTTATTGCCAGACCTTTTTTTTTTCTTTCACTGAAAAAGCCTATTAGATGTTGGAAACACACCACAGCAACTTATAGTCCATATTTCAGCAACCATTTTTTTTGTTTGTTTGTTTGTTTTGTTTTGTTTTGTTTTTTTGGCTTTACGTGTATGTTGAGCATTCTCACAGACTTTGGAATTCAACTCACATATTGTCTCTGTTGGGCACAAACCTCCTGTCTCTGGTTTTTGTGATTTTTTCTTTTAGTAAAACATTTCCATTGCTGTCCTTCCGTGTTGGTGAGAGGATTTTATAGACTTAAATCATAATTAAGGTACAGATATTAATTTGCAATCAGGACAATACAATATACATTCATTCAGTAGTTGAGCGCCATTTGGAGTTTTTTATTTCCTGAAAAGTAGCGATCTTGGAGATAGGACATTTGTGCCCAACAGCAATATGTTGATTTTTTTCTTTTATCGAAATGTTCCTTAAATTATGTTAAAGTAAACTAAGGTGTCAAATTTTTCAGTTCTTCTATTTCCTTTTTTTCAGCTGATCATATTGAGCAGACACTAATACCATCACATGTGATTAAAATTCCATGCTGCTCCCTGGACTTTTGACTTTAAAACAACTCTGTCACATTATCTGCCTCTGTTGCTGCTCTGTTATCTAACCTAATTGAAAAAGCTATGATAGAATCTCCGCAGCTTTGTCAGTGATTTCAGCAGGAAACATTAATCCAGTATTGAAATCTGTGTTGAACTCAGTGTTAAGACATGCAGGATAAAAGCTAATTACCCAGCCATACAGGGTGACAACAAGGGATGCACAATATTATTGGTACAATATCTGTATTGCAGGTGAGAGAATGAAAAGTCCAATATTGATATCTGCAGATATGAACATTGCTGTCCATATTTACAGCTGCTATATTGACCATATGTATCCCTTATATGATATAATTGGAGCCTTTTTCTCCTCCATAAGCATGTGAAATATGTGGAGGTAAATTAGACTTTAGCTTGATAGCAAACAGCACTCTCTAATGACATTTCTCCTTCATTTTATAAAAAGGCTCACTATGAAGCACAGCAGTGATAACCTTTGTGAAGTACATTTGCATCCACAACTTTCAGTTACATAAAACAAAAGCATGACTCTGACAGTGTCAGACTGAAACAATGCAAGTATTTAAAAACCCTGAACAGTCTGACCATCTTGTTTATTATTCAAAGTAATGGATGGACTGACCTTAACCTGATCCAGTTAGCCTTGCAAACATCATGATAGGCCAGACCTATACTGTCACTTGGATATAAGAAACACTCCATCGGGTGTGTCAGATAAAGACCTAATGCAAATCCACTGATTTATGATTTACTAGAACTGTGTGGAAGATCTGTTTCAGGGCTACAGGATGGGTGCTCGCAAATGAACTGTTTCTAAGTGCTGACTCTTCAATGTGAAAGAAGCTGGCACCCATCCTTTCGTCATTAGAAAGCCAGAAATGTAACAGCTTAAAAGAGGAAACATTTGAAAGCCCAAAGTGCAGCTCTTGTTACTGAGATGAGCCAAATCCAGAACCCTAGAAGTATCTGGAGTTCACATCACCATGAAAGAGGCGGGATGAATGTAAATAAACCACACAGCTTGCTTCTTGGCATGCTGCTGCAGATTATATGTAGTGATGGGGTGGTTGATGCATGTCAGTTCTTGTTGAATCCACATGACCAACCCAATAAAGGCATACCAGACCACCTCCTTATGTAATCTGAGGTCCTTTTGTGTATGCATGGAAAGACGTGCACACAGTAAAATTTAGATTATCACTTGAAAACCTGGTCGTGACATTACCAATCAAATTATTTCAATATGCAGGCCAAACATTCTTCAGTTTTTAGTACACCACACAAAAGAAAACCAGCGTGGACATTTTAAAATCCACTCAAATCTAGCCTTACTCCCTTAGACAGACATATCATCCTATCTAAAAAGTACAAAGAATGGTACGTCTTCCTGTTCATATGTCACTACCCCTAAATCTAACCTAAGACAAGTATTTATAGAGATGTCCACACATCAGTTGCCAACTTTGCCAAATCAGAGCAAACAAGAAGGACTATTTTTAAATGAGATTAATTCAGTTTTACCAGAGTTATATATAAGTAAGCTTAACATTTAAAATCTTTACAAACAAATAAAAACAGAACATATGTCTAAAGAGGTCTTTTAAGTCTTATCGATGTGGGTAGATGCAAGGATTACCTTATGGATGTGTTTCGACATCTTTCCAAACTGGGTGTTGGCCTTGAGGAGCAGCCAAGTCGACTCCAGGTTCACCTCAATTTAATTAACATCCATCAATCATGGCACAGGCGCTTCCCTCTGAAATTTTGATGTGGTATTGAGGTAGACTGGAATGTGATGCTTATTATGAAGTATTCAACTGTTTTCATTCTTGTATTGAAACAAATCTGCACATGAAACCAAACAGCTTTCAAATCTGGGTGGGGGAATTTAACAAGAAAATATGATGACTGTTTCAAATATTGGAGAAGAAGATGAAGAGGAACTATGATTCAGGTTTTGTGAAACACGGCGTGCTAGCATGGTTGGGTCCTCTGAGAGTCGCAGGTGCTAAACTGCAGACTTGTAAACTGTGTTGTGTAACAGCTGCAGAACAGGTTTGAATGGAGAGAGTAAAATATGAACGTTGACAGCAGGAATGCTTCCTGAGGACAGGTTACAGTCCCGCCTCTCTGAGTGAACACGCACTCTCGGGAGAGCTATGTTATTATTTTTGCTTGGAAAGAGCCGAGGCAGCCGTATCACAAGTTGTCCCTGAGTTTTTATAAAGAAAAACAAGACCCAAATGGTCTTCACAGGGTGAGCAAACAGAGGCTCCAAATGTCAGACCAAACTGTTGCATGTATGAATGAGTAAGTGCCACTGTGCCGATTACCATCTGAGAACATTACATCATTTTCTCTGGAAAAAAAATCTCCATCTGCAGCCTTTTATTAAACAGGAGGCACAGTGACACCTAGTGGCTTCCTGCTGCAAATACAAAGTCTTATTCTGATTTTTGAGGCAGCCAAAACTCCAATGACCTGTTTTATTATCTCTATTTAGTTAAACAGCAGTATTGATCGTTTAGATGCTTTTTTCAATACAGGTATGAACTTTTCTGTATGTTTTTGTGTTTGTCTGTTTGTTGCAGCTATGAAAGCAGACAGGAAACGTCTAAAAGTGGAAAAGGCTGACCTGGTGAGTCAGATGCAGCAGCTGTATACAACACTGGAGAGCAGAGAGGAGCAGCTGCGAGAATTCATACGCAACTACGACCAACATCGAAAGGTAACACTGACATCACACACCAAACAGTTTTTTTATGTATGTAGGTATGTAAAGTACAATGTATTGCAGAAAAATGGACTGCAACACATCAGAGCAGA
Organism: Cetoscarus ocellatus; assembly: GCA_037902135.1. Lineage (NCBI taxonomy): Eukaryota > Metazoa > Chordata > Actinopteri > Labriformes > Labridae > Cetoscarus > Cetoscarus ocellatus. The sequence goes on from JBAMNC010000557.1 coordinate 108,075, forward strand.
GATTGATGCAAAACATGACAATACAATACAATAAAGCAGAATAATGTAAAAGATAAGAAAAAAAACAATTAATTAATACGATGGAAATGAGAATAACAGGAAATTGATAAAAGCAATAATAATAATGATTATGATAACAGCAAAAAAATGATAACAGCAATAACTATAAAGGCTCAAAAAGCACAATCCTCCACCAAGGCAATTCTCACATTGTCAGGTGAGTTATTGTCAACAGCGTAGATAACAACCTTAACATATAGAAAAAAAAATCCCAGATCCACATCTGGATTTGTCTCACCACAAAAATCTAATCACCTTTCCACCAACATTCCCTGAAACTTCCATTGAAATTCTTTCATAACTTTTCAAGTTATCCTGTTAAAAAAGCACAAAACAAACTAACAAATAGCAGCAAAAACACAACCTCCTTGGGATATAAAAACAAAAATAAAAATAAAAATAATAATAATACATTTGATTTGTGGGAACCTTTCAAGGCACTCAAGTAAGAATGTACAACATAGAACAGAATCGTGGTTCCCAAAGTAAAGGTTGCGACCCACAGAAACTGAGAGGGGTGTCCAAAACTGTCTGCAAAACATTAAAGACAAAATGGTCATTTAACATGGATTCCCTCCTTTATAACGAGATGAATACATGGATTGTAGTTACTGGTTAAAAGATACTGCAATGTTGGGAAGGAGCAACAAAGAATTGGTTGAAAATAATGCAAAATTTGAAATTAAAAAAAAAAAAAACAGTTGAAAGCATTTGAATGTGTCCACATAGGGCAGCTTACTATTGACACTACATTAAAAAGTAATCAAAGTTTGTCAGTACAGCTGCGCACAAACATGATAATGTCTATATTAAGCTTAACAAAACACTATTGTGCTGCTCATGAATGCAAAACAGGAGATATATGTGTGCATATCAAATCGGAATCAGCTTCAATATGTATGTTCATGCACACAGGGATTTTCTCTTGTTTACTTTGCTCTCCATGTACAGATTAAACATATGACAAGTGAACCAATGAAAACAAGACAATCATGAAGAGGGTAGGAGTACAAAATAATCTGAAATAAACATGGTATAAAATTGTGTAATTATGAAATAGATGGGTGATTTCTGCTGAGGTCAATAGAATTGAAATATTTACATTACAATTAGTGCACACAGTATGGAGACAGATAGTAGGATGTATTTATACTGGAGTGCTGCCAAGAGCTTTGGGCCCCATGTCAAACTGTAAGTTGGGCCCCACCACATCTCCCCAAACTAAACCAATCCTGTATGACTGCTGATAGCAAGGGTAACCTAACTTTCCATCCAGTGACTCCAAAATTGCAAAACCAAAGACTAGGGACCCTGAAGCACAAGAATTTTGACACATTATTCTAAATTCACCATAAATCTTTTCAAAGAAACATGGTTTTAAATCAAACTGAATCATTGTATGCATCTACTTTTATAGTTATTAGTTAATTATACCACTTAAAGTCATCTTTAAGTTTCTTTGTTTTTTTGAAAAGCATTTTTATACCCCTATTTCTTGTAACGCAGCCCCCTGAGAGATCCATTTCCCACTATGGGAACCACAGGTTTACGCCATACCTCCATCGTGCAATAAAATAAATAAATACATACATGAAAATAACAAAAGTTTAAATAAGTTTAACACCATTAAACTTAGAACAACATTTACATATGGCACAATAAAACTGCTCAACAGGGTTAAAACAAAGACATTTATAATATTTTGAGAACTAAAAGTCAACAAAAATAATTAAAATGAATAAAAACATTAAGCAGAAGTGAGATCTTAAAAAAATTTTTTATACTTGTCCTAGTCTCCTTTAATACTTTTTTGGTAGCAATTATTAGTCAAAATGAGTCATCTGTGTCCTCTGTTAAGTTTCATGTCTCAATCTGGTCACAGAAAAAAACAAACAGGAAGGGAAATTCATCATGACAGGTTTTCAAAAATATTAATCATCAATCAGGTTATGTACTGGTACTTAGATGTGCCATCTGTTTTTACGCCTGATAACGTCATTGTGAGCGTACTTGTCTATATATGAAGATCTTAACAGGCTGCTGAGGTGCAGAGTTATTGATCTTTATGGGTGAGTAAGAATGGGATTAACAGAGTCATGTGTGCGTTGTTTAGGAGAGCGAGGATGCGGTGAAAGCTCTGGCGAAGGAGAAGGACATGCTAGAGAGGGAGAAATGGGACCTGAGGAGGCAGACCAAAGAGGCCACCGAGCAGGCCAACATCCTGCGCTCTGCCATGGACATGAAGGAGAACCGGGTCAAAGAGCTTGAGGCCGAGCTCACCATGGTGAGTCACAACCTTGTGATGAAGATGATGATGATGATATGACTTTTTAAAGAACAATAGTAGGCCCCTTTATCATTAACTAAAAGGACCTCTCATTGGATGAAAACACGTTGAGGGTTTTGAGGAACTTAAAAGCCCCTCAATAGCACAGACACTTCTGCTGAGGTCAGACTTAATGACTTTTTTGGTCTGTCACAGTCACTATGTAAGATTAGACAGTCACGGAGCAATAAAATTGTGTCATGGATGACAGCATGAAAGACTACTTTGTTTCTGAGTGACTACACATCACAACAGATATAATGACATTGAAAAGAAAGGCAACACTGAATACAGCAAACAAACATACTGTATTCTAATGCTATACTTCTTGTCTCCAAATGTTATAATGAATGGTGCAGTATTTTAGCTTAATGCTAATTTCTAGCAGTTACTCACCAAGGTGCTAAAGTGTCTTTGCTAGTTCTCTCCAACATTTCTCTGTGTTCAGTCTGTGGCAGAGGCTCTGTGAGACACATCATAGAGGCAAAGATGTTGATTTTAGAGCCTGATAACCTTCTCAACTTTGTTTTTAAGGGTTTGTTTACACCTGTGTGTCGTACATGCTGAGCGCTCTGTGCTTCCATTGGTCTGCGTCCTTGATGTGACAGAATAAATTTTGGGATGCAGGACAAAGTCAAACATGCTAGAAATGCTGTTGAGCTGTTGTGAGATGTCCCAGATGATATCTTAATGGTCAGTCACTACTCAATACATGAGATGAAACTGATTTTGTGGTCATTTGATCTCTTCAGTCAAGTTTTTTGCCATAGTAGAAGGAGCATTATCTAAATTGGACAAAGAAGGTGTAAATGTTCAGTAATGTTAGTAAAAGTTGGGAAAATTAGTAAGTAAAGACCCTCACCAGTTTTACCCACTTGTCCAAATACTACAAGAAATTGTCAACTTAATTGTGCAATGTAGGCCTTACTTATAAGAAAAAAGATGTTGAAATATGAACCATTTTTGATTTCTGTTTTAAAAAAGTTTCACATTCAGGCATCGACATTTCAATAACAACTGCCTTGCACATGGATCCACTACGACTAATTAGAGCACAGTACAAACACTCATTAACTCTTCATGCCACATAGCAGTGAGGTACAAACAGAGAAAATGACTAACACATAAACATTTGTTTTGACCAATTATGAAATAGGATTGTTAATGTAAATGTTTCTTGGTGCACTGAATCCACAATTTGCTGAAGAAGTGATGTTATAGATCCAATGTTTTGACTTAATTCTGCTTCATATATTTGATTTTGATGACTTATAGTACGTTCACAATAACTAATACTGTGTTTCCACCAAGCAGTCTGGTTCAGTTTAGCTCAATACAGGATGCGATTCCAAGTGTTTCCACAGTCACACATGAAGAAAAGGAGCCCGAAACAACCAACCCGATCCATTGTACTTTTTTGTTGAGGGTACCGATCATACCAAACCAACCCTAAGGGATGGAGCTGAAAGCACTGCAATCTGTTGATTAGTCAAAAAATCATCTAGAATGAAAATACTTGCCACCTCATGTTCAGATAAGCCTTAGATTAAGAGTGATTGATTCACTGCTGTTGCTGTAAAGTATGTCCTCATGAAACAATGCTCCACAGACCTCTGGAGTGCTGAAAGTTCTCACTGATGCTCTTTGCTTACAACTGAACTGCTGTGCTGTCACACATGTATGTAGCTGGCAGGACCCTCCTTTTCCAGCTCACAGTCCAGCCTACAAGTGAAGGAACAGCTGGTGGTGAAAACACAAACAAGATCAGGGTTATCTGCTCCAAACCATACCAACTGTACTGAACCAAACCAGACTACTTGGTTGAAAGAGTTAAATGTTTAAAAGACCTTTTAGTTTTCAGTACTCCTGATCCAGCTGTATTCTCTGTCTGTCTGAGACGCTCTGTTGGAGCTACTGTCACTTTAAGGCCCTTTCCTTATGTAGGCACAGTCCGCCCTGATTGGTCAACAACAGGTCTGCTCTGAAGTGATAGGTCAGGTCAGTGCTGCGTACAGCCATGTTTTCAGCAGCTCTGTTCTGTCAACACTCCTTGCCTTGCACTGGGCTCGCTACCTGGAGCCAATGGGTTTAGATGTAAAAATGGTAGGACAGGAAGATAGGCCCTTTCAGGCAGCTACTGGCACTGTACAAAGGGGGGCCTGATGCCATAGCCTTTTTTCCTGTTTATAGAGTTTCTCTGTAATGTTAGGGGACATGTAAAACACATTAAAAGGTTTATAAAATTCAAAAAGCATTATTTAGGCTTGTAAAAATTCAGATGAGTAAGCATTAACAACAGGACATCAGAGTCCCCCATTATTAATGTGGTCACCCTAACTTTAAATGTCATGTCCATGTGCAGAATGCGCACTTGGTTATGGCTTTAGATTGTTATTGTTGTGTCTCAATGTGAGCAGTCTCTGTTTTTAGAGGCACTTTGTTTTACAAGTATACACAGTGACAGGAACAGTGCCACTTTAAAAAAAATGTTCACACTGGAACCCATTCTTTAGACCTGCCTGTTTTCAGGCACTAAAAAAATAAAATGTGTAAATAAACAGCCAAAATGCAACAAAAAGCTACTCTTTTTGCTGAAAACATAGTTTCAACAGGACCGTAGATTATGTGCAGCAAATTCTAACTACATGTCTCAATTAATAAAACTATTTTTAGACATACATCTATATTTCATGTTCACCTATATTCACTATCTTAAGGCCCTTCAGAGCACAAGGCTCAGAGCAATTGCCTTGCTTTTCCAAATGCTGAAGCCACCTGTGTGTCAGTATTTGGTTTATATGACATAAATGTAAACCAAGTGTGGGTTTGCAGCCCTGTCTCTGAATCCGTATCAGTACAAACACACATGATAAGCTGCTTTGCTGGATATCCTCATTCCTTCCATCTCTCACAGCATTAAGTCTTTCTCCAGGCTGAGCAAAAATTCATGCCTGTTTGTCTGTTGCGTTTGTCTCTTCCTCGGAGGTACAGTTGTCAGTCTGTGTGTCATTAATCTCTCTCTTCCCTCAGCAAGTCACAGCCGCCCACAGATCATCACATCAAGCTGCATCACAGATCACATTTGTTGGTGCATCAATGCCAGAGCTGTCAAGACACTGAGACAAAAACATCATCCTCACCTTCTTTTTTTCTTTAAAATTCTACAGACGTCTGCGGTTGGAAACACTGAATGTGAATTGTTTTGGCAAAGAAAAGAGGGACATTTTATAAAGCTGTTGTGAACCTGGGCTGTTGGCTAACATTGAAGTGTAAATCTGTTTTTTATTGAACTTATTGTTTATCAGCAATACCATGAATTGTCTCCTGATACACTCCCAATCACCGCCATTGCTCAGCCTCAAGCCACTTCATTCTGAGGGTAGACATAAAATTCTGAAGCACATGAAGTTTGTCTGTGTTTCTTTTTTTAAATTCCCTATACAGAGTCTTCAAATTATACCCAGTCAATCTTAGAGGTTGTTTTTTCTTTATTTCCTCTCAGTAACAGATTATTACACATTGAGTTGATAAGTTTCATCGTGATCTTGTCTGATTCATGTAGTTAATTACTGCTTATCCAAATCCACCAACCATCTATACCACTGCCGCAAGTCAAAAGTTGACCAGTCTGTATTTATCTTCAATGAACTTTTACTTTTAAGGATTTCATTTACTGCTACATTTAAAATCAGTGTTAGATTAGGGGATCACTAAAAGTTACACAACATTAAAGGTTCCGACAGGAACTCTAACTTTTGGAGGATTACAGTTTGTTTAAAAGTTTGTTGATGAAAATAGCCACAGAGATTCTCACAGATCTCTCTGCAAACACCCAAGTATACCTCACAGCAACATTTGCTTTGAAAGGCCACTCTCTGATAGGTTGTTTAGTTGTCTTACCCGAAAGCCAACATAGGGTTAATCGGACACCTTTTTCAGCCAATAGTGTCTCACCTTAAATCACCTGCATGTTTTACATAACATAAAAAAGAGCCTCTGTGCAGGACACCTTATGGAGAATATGAATGCATATGGCTTGTTTAGCCAAATCATGTTTGTTGTACATTAACTGAAGTCTTTTCAGCTTTTATTGATATCAGCAAGCAGCTACTTTGATTTCTGGGTTTTGTGTGCAAGAGCGCTTTTGTGATCTACAAAGGCACCCTTTTCTTGTATATTGTTTTTTCCTTTGCAAGGCCACAAAAAGTGATGATGGGCTTGGTTCATTATGATAAAAAAAACAAAACTACTTCGGCAACAATTTTCATTTGTAAAACATGATCTTATTCAGACCTTTTCCTTTGCTGCTGGTAGAGCAAACATGTGTAATTGGATTAAATTAACCACAGTAGCCATAATGGAGAAGACGTAGGAGAGGATGATTTTCTTTATTAATCCCCAAGGGCAAATTTAATTTTCTCCCTCTGTTGTTGAGGCAAACTCAGACATGGGCTTACTACACACGCATGCTCAAGCAGGATCCCATGAACATGCATTAATGGAGAAATGCCAGAGTTAGGGGCCTGCATATGATTGAGCACTTTGAGCAGTTGGGGGATCAGTGACTTGATCAAGTGAAGTGAACCTCTTCAACTTCAGTTAAAGCCTGATATCCAACATTTGTATGCCTCCACACTGGCATTGTGTTGTTCATCTGCTTGTATGAAAGGACTGATACTTGTGAACAAGTTATCTAAAAATAGTTTTGAGAATTTCAAATTCAAGGATCAACTGATTTGATTTTAAAGTTGAGGTCAAAGACCAAGGTCATGGATTTTACCCTTTGCGCATGAACAAGAATGCTTGGCATGTTTGATACCCTCTAGCCCCTCCTGACCCACCACTATACTTTATCGGTCTGGCACTTGTAAACTTTGCAAAGACATACAACTGCCAGGGGTTAGTTTCAGACAATTTTGGGACTTGAAATGCTGACCTTGCAGGTTTCAATAATCATTTTTAAAATTGCTCTGCTGCATCTCATGAACAATGTTATTGAGTGATAGTCTGACTCATTTAGGCATCTTGACCATGCATTCTTTAGTTCATTTACAAACATCAGGCATTAAGAGCTTAAAAAATGTAGGCATCTGTTAATTGTTCCCCTTTTTAGAAATTATTTGGCAACATAATATAAAACCATGATAGCAAATGCCTCACGTTTAAAATCAAACATTCAGTTTTAAGTGTGGTATACTCATGTTTAAACTCATGCATTAAAGCCTGTGTTTTTTTCTGTACGACAAAATGTTGTCTTTAAAGTTCATTTAATGCACAAAGGCACATGACAGTGTTTTATGTCGTAACTAACAGATTTTAGGTTGCACTGAAACTGAGACAAGGAAAGTAAATTATGCGAATTCAAAGCATAAAAAACATTTTAATGTTACAAAGAGATAAAAATGCACATATGTGTCACATATGTCTATATCAATGTGTTTTTTCACTTCCAGCTCATGCTGACTTTGTGTGTCTTTTGTGTTCTCCAGGCGAAGCAGTCCCTCGCCACTCTAACAAAAGATGTACCGAAGCGTCACTCACTGGCCATGCCCACAGAGCCTGTAGTGAATGGCAGTCAGGAGTGGGTGATGCAGGCTGACCTGCCACTCACCGCCGCCATCCGTCAGAGCCAACAGACCCTCTACCACACCACAGACAGACAGGGTAAGCTCTCTGCTTGGCCTGTGAGCCTTCATGCTGCTTGGTGCTGCTTTTACTGACCCAACATACTAACAGAGGGGTTTCCTGAAGGTTTCTCACACTAACTGGTGGAATTTATCAACATGTGTGGACATATGTGTGTGTTGTACTGTGTGTGCGTGTGTGACACATAAACAGCCGTGGTAAGGATCAGCCCCAGCCACTCCCGACAGCCCTCCGTTATCTCTGACGCCTCAGCAGCAGACGGAGACCGTTCATCTACGCCAAGCGACATCAACTCACCTCGCCACCGGACCCACTCCCTCTGCAATGTAAGAGCTGCCTGGCCCCCTCCACCAAGTAATCACACCTCCACACTTTTCTCTGAGTGCATCCTGACCCTTTGACCTCTCCCATTTGTGCACATCCCTGTGTTCTGTCTGCCTCTATGGTGTCAGCCTGCGTGGTGGTGGTTTTATTTTGCTGTGAATTTAAAATCAGTCTGTTGACCACTTACTTTCATAACTGAGAGTTAAATAATAAGATTGTCTCCACTCCCCTGACTGTTTCCCTCTAGTGACAACTAGGTGCTTAGCAAATTGTGAGGGTTTTTGTATTTGAAAGAAATTCCCACATGTATGCTTGAAAATAGTTTTGTCTGCCAAATGATGGCCTAAAAGACAAAGTTTGGAATCATTGTTTTTGACAGTTGCCTAGATGTAAGATATAAATGAAACAAAAAATCAGTTATTTAGTTTTTAGAATGTAAATTTGGTGCATGAAATAGCATCAAAACAAAGTCTGATATTTTGAAAAATCCTCAGGAAGGCCCATAGACCAAGTATTAAGTTTAAGCCTCCCAGAAAACACAATTTTTTTTTCACAGCAAGCAAATTTAGCAAGGTAGATTCGTGTAGAAATTGTCTATCAAAAGGTGGGTCACTGTGGGGTAAAATGGTGTAGACTTAGTTTTGAAATCCTGTAATGTAGCAGAAGAATTTATGTGATGGTGTGCATACAGTGTTATTTTTGAAAATAAATGTCCTCTCTAGTTATGGTTGCTTTAAGCAAAATGGACCGTGGCCTCATAATGTTCTTTGCTATGGACTTTTAAATAACTAAAACTTCCCCTGTTAATTAAACCTGCTGCATATTGAAAAGTAAATGACTCTGCTTACCTTTAAGTTAAGTTATTTTTCAGTATAAATCGTGATCTTTTCAATTTTAAAAACTTGTTCCCACAGCGTACCACACCTGAGCACATAGGTGGTCTGTTCATAGGGATTCTTGTTTTTCATTATTTGCCCCTGTTCATGTTAGAACATGAAGGTACCAATCTTACGTCTAACTCTCAGTATGAAAGTGAGTAACTCTTTGTTTTAAGGTGACTATATACACCATTATCTAGCTACATATTAGCATGCAAATTAGTAGCATACTGGTTGCTAATTGTCAGTACTTAATGTTTGTTGGTACAGTGCAATATTTCCTAAGTAGCAGGACTTTAAGACTTTCTCCTTAATTCCCATCAAATTAAAGCTAAACTTAGGAGACTGTTGTTTATGTAAAATGATCTTGTTTAGTTTTGTTTAGTACGGCCCTTATTGGCTGTAGATCCATAATAGTAGCTACTTTCCTTAATTAATGTGCTTTAACTTTCTAACTAACTACAGACCACCATTCCAGTGAAGTTAGGACATTTTGTAAAAGGTAAAAAAAAACAACAACATATGACAGTGTTTTGCAAATCCTTTTTGACATACATTCAATTGAAATTCTACAAAGACAAGATATTTAATGTTCAAACTGATAACTTTATTGTTTTTGTTTTTTTTGCAGACATTCTCTCATTTTGAATTTGATACCTGCAGGACATCACAAAATTTTGGACAGGGCATGGTTACCACTGCGTTACATCACCTTTCCTTTGAAAAACCTTCAATAAGCATTTGTGAACTGAGGACACTAATTATTTAAGTTTCGTTGGTGTAATTCTTTTCTATCCTTGCTTGATGTACGACTTTGGTTGTTCAACATTCTAGGGTCTCCCTGTTGTCATACTTTGCGCTTCATAATGTGCCACACATTTTCAATGGGAAACAGGTCTGGACTGCAGACTGACCAGTCTGGCACCCGCACTCTTACTACAAAGGCACGCTGTTGTAACACATGCAGAATGTGGCTCGGCGTTGTCTTACTGAAATAAGCAGGGGTGTCCCTAAAAAAAAGCACTGCTTGGATGGAAGCATATGTTGCTCCAAAACCTGTATGTACTTTTTAGCATAAATGGTGCCTTCATAGATGTGCAAGTTACCCATGCACATCATATATAATATATCAACAACACCCATGCCATGAGCACTGGGTGTTGTGGATATATATGACTTTTGCTTTGCTTGCAAGTTTTAACTTGCACTTGTAGATGTTCTGTTGGATTGAAGGTCACTGGCTTTCAATGTTGGTTTTCGGTCTTGCCACTTATGTGTTGAGATTTCTCCACGTTCTCTGAATCTTTCGATGATATTATGGACTGTAGATGATGAAATCCCTAAATTCCGTGCAGTTGTTCGTTATAAACAATGCTATTAAACTGTTGGACTATTTGCTCATACAATGGTGAACCTTGCCCTTACCTTGCTTTCAAAAAACTGAGCCTTTCTGAGATGCTCCTTTTGTACCCAATCATGACACCTGTTTGCCAGTAACCTTTTCACCTGTGGAGTGTTGCAAGCAGGTGCTTTTTTGACATTCCTCGACTTTACCAGTCTTTTGTTGCCATTGTCTGAGCGTTTTTGGTATGTGTTGCAGGCACCAGATTCAAAATGAGAGAATTTTTGCACAAACAAAAGCAATTAAATTCATCAGTTTGGGCATAAAATATTGTGTCTTTGTAGTGTATTTAACTGAATATAGGTCAATAAGGATTTGAAAAACAAACAACGTCCCAGCTTCACTGGAACTGGGGTATGCATAGATAAGCCACAATATGTATGATATGAAGGAAAATGTCTTTGTTAATGACCAATGGGTTATAGAATATGATCATATAGAGTGAGATACTAACATGAGCTTGAAGTTTTATAATAAGCAGCCAGTATGCTTCAAATTACTCACTAATGAAGAACCACGTAATGGTGAATATTGTGACCTTATCTAAAGTGTGAGAAAGGTAAAGATAAACTTCTCCCGGTCCTATCCTAAGCTGTGTGACTGTATAAGTCAATCATTTCCTTTTATCTCCTCAGTCTATGGAGGACCTGGAGGACCAGAAGCGTAAGAAGAAGAAGGAGAAAATGACTCTGGGATCTCTGTCTCGGGTGTTCGCTCGGGGAAAGCAGCGCAAATCACTGGACCCCGGCCTGTTTGATGGTACAGCAACACCTGATTATTACATAGAGGAGGATGCTGACTGGTGATGCTGAGCGTGTGAACATGTGTGTGTGTGTGCCTGTGTGTTAATGAATGGGTATCCATCTGGGTTTACCTGTGTGTACAGAGTGTTCAGTTAAGGGATTCTTTGGAGGGGAAGGGAAGAATATTTTAAGAAATGCCTGAAAGAGACTGCTATCCCCATACATGTACAGTATATCACCCTCAAATTGTATGTTTGTAAATTAGATATATATTTATAGATGTACATGTATGCATATGTATATATGTTTACATGCATATAAATATATACATGGGGTTATTATGATGTGTAGACATGTTTATGATGTATTATCTTCCAAATGTTGAACTGTTTTATGTTTTTTTTATAACTGGAGACTTGAAGGACTGCTGTTCATATGTAAATAGGAGTTATTGTGAAACTAGTGTTTTTACTGTAAATGTCATTTTTTGACTTCTGTTACTTTGGATTTGCTTTTATCATGCTTTGATTTTTAATTTTTTGTATCCCTAATCTTACTCGGCCCATTGATATCAGAAGAGGAGATGTTACCTGATTGGCTGTGAGGGAATCCTGCATATTTTGACATGTGATTAGTGAAAATATTGTTATAAGTGTCTCTTATATCATATGTTTAACAAAGAAACACATTAGGTTCTTACACTTTAACAAAGTGGAAAAAATATATATGTGCTGTCATAATTGAGCAATGCATTCTGGGTAGTGGTTTCACATGGTTGCTAGGGGTGTAAATCTGGCAGATAAATGTCAGTTATGTCCCAAATTGTTGGGAAATTATTTGTGTTTAAACAGTCATGTGTTATTAACTTTGCCATTGAGGTTATGTTTTTGCCACCATTTAGGCTTGTTTGCTTGTTTGTTTGTGAACAGGATAACTGTAAAAGCTAGAAAAAGATTTTTTTCTGTTTTCAGGGGGGAAGTGATTAGATTTTGGTGGTGCTTCGAATCCAGAATTTTTCTAAAGGATCTGTTAACATTGCTCTGTCATATTTTCACTTATAACTCAATAAGTTCTTAGTGGATTATCATGACATTTCCAGGAAATTTTGATCATAGCTTAAGGAAGAAGTGATACGATTCTGGTGGTGATCTGAATCCAGATGTGGATCCAGGAATTTTTTAAAGGATGTGTTAACAGTGCAAGATAGGGCAGTTTTTTTTTTTTACAGATTTGACGATAACTCGCCCAGCACTTGTGATTTAATGTCGAGTATTTTATTTTTCAATCATTAAATTATTTTCTGATCTGATTTTTGGGGATAAGAAAATATGCTTCGGCGCTGAATTTTCTCATCCACACATCACCTTGTGTGTTGAGTGAAAAAGTTGACTTTGGACCCTGGTGTGAGTACTTTTATTTAACATCACTGTGGCTGGTTGGTTCAGGCAGTGTGGTGTTTGTGTGGTGTGGGTGTGACCTCTTGTGAGCACAGCAACATGTGTGTTTTAACTGACAATGGTAGTGTTTGAAAAAATATTTTACCCCCCAAAAGCACCAGTGACTTTATCAAAACCAGTTTACCTCTCTACAATAATCAAGAATACCATAACTGCAGTTGGAATCTTACTGACCTCTTAGAGAGCACTGCAAAAATTGGCTAACTACATGTGAATTTGAATTTTCAGTTTTTCTTAAAATGTAGGAATCTAGTGTGTTTCCTTGTATAATGTGCATTTAAAAGGTACTAATGTAAATTCAGAAAGATCAATATGTCTAGATATGCAGGGCTACCTCTGAAGATATTTGGCTTAATATGAAAAATTGTTCTTTGTTTGGCAGGATGAACAGAGAATCTTGTCATCAGTAGCCTTTGTTAGCGCCATGATATGAGCAGCAGGGACTTTCTGGAGACTAATATGTTACCAATTTATATTTTTTAAAATCATTATTATCTTTCACTAAGATGAACAACCCAGAACCAAGGATTTAGTCTGATATAAAATGCATTTGCACTGACCTGAAAACTTAGCATTTAGTCTTATCCCTTACTGCAGAAACCATGCACAAGTGCCAAACAGTCTTTAAATGCTCTGCGGATCATTCTGTCACTGTTAGCATTGACCTCTTACATTGTTTTTGTCTGACTCATTTCTTACTGAGAGCTATCTAACATGTGCTAATCTGTGACAAAGGAATGTGCATTCAACATGTGCATGATCCCTCTGTGTTGCTATGATTAGATGTCCATTCATTAGCGATCAAATTAATGATTAATCTCCACACTCCCGTGTTGCTCCTGTGTTACCTTTCCCCTTTTATTCCAAGCTATATCTCCCTGCATTATGAATGCACGGTCCCTTTTTTATTTTGATTTTTTTTCTTACTTGTTTTTGTTTTGCTCTGTGTAGATTCCCTCCTCATTTCTTTGCAAATGTGGCTCTGATAATTCTATGTTAAAATGCTTTGTAATTAAGGAATTGTTCCATAAAAGATTAAAATCTATTGAAGTATTTTATTTAAAAAGAGAAAAAGAGTAAACTTCAATATTTATCTACTGCAGCTGTTGCAGCCAGATGCTGAGGAGGGTTAAGCATTTTCAAAAATATGAATTATAATTGAAATGAAATCTTATTTTAAAATAAAATTAGTAACTGAAGACATCCTATGTGTTAGTTTTCTGTTCCATGAGTAATCTTGTTCTTGTCTCCCAGTCTAACGTGTCTCTCCCTCTCCTCCTGCCATTTTCAAATGGCAACTCTCTCCTGCCAGTGAGTAACTCCTCATCTGTGATTACCAGCTGTCTGTTTTTTGATCTCGGGGGATTATTCATATCACTCAGGTCCATTGGATAAAATTCAAGTCTTTGTTTTTTGTTTTGTTTTTTTTTATTTTCGAGGAAACACTTTTGAAAGAGAAGGCGGACTTTGCATGCAGCGCTTTTGTCAGCATGTGAGGACGAATCAGGTAAACACGCAGCGTTCATCCTGGATTTGACGGTTCAGTATGAATCAGTGTTTGCCTGTTGTGGAGGTCAAAGGTTAAATGGGCAGGAGCATGATGTCTTATGAATAATCCCTGTGTCTTTGAGACATTATCCTAATGGTCTAAAGTCCCCTCATATTCACACTAAAGGATTCAACAACTTAACGTCATAGAGTAGCTGTAGAGCTTTTAATAGACTTCTTAAGCCTCATAAGAGAAACATTTGGGTTGTATTCCCTTTAAAAAGCACTTTACTGTATGATGTAGATGTTCTGCTTCACTGATTGTTCTGGCTCCATCTAGTGGCTAAAGACTACAACATCAATTGGCCCAATCATTGAACTTGGACAGAAGTCGTAGTTATAAATAGTTGTTACTCTGTGAAAGAGTTTTAGGGCCAGGAAGAAGAAATAATGAGAGGTGGAATATATTTTTGATCAGGCACATTGAAAAAAAAGTTTTAATGCTGAGAAGCTTGATTATGTATTTTTTCAGAATGAAGTCAAACTTGATTCCTTGAGCAGCCTGCATGCGTGCTTCTTCTGGGATTTTAGATGATTAATGCATCACAACAGTCTTGTTTTTGTTTTCTTTTTACTTCCACCAAGGAAGCTGTGTGTTTGCCAGCAGTTGTTCGTTCAATTGTTAGTATGTGATCAGGATAACTCAAAAATTGATCAGCAGCGTTGGTTGAAGTTTTTTAGGATAGGTCAGAAATGTGCCAAGGACCTATCAATTAGTTTTTTTGTGGTGATCTGATTATGGATGCAGATCCAGGAATTTGTATATCAGTTTGTTTACATTGCAATATAGGGCAGTTTTGCACATTAATGCTAATAACTACATTTTTAATGGATTCTGAAGACATTTTCAGGGAATGTTGGACATGGCACAAGAGACGAACAATTGGATTATGGTAGTGATCTAAATCCAGATGCGGATCCAAATGCCTTGGCAGAGTTTTGCACTGTCATAGTTTGTTAGTTTGTTGATATTACAAAAAATGTATCATGTAATTTCTAGATAATTGCGTCATTAATTCAAAAGAAAAGAAGAAATATTTTTCTTATGTAGATATATTATGCTTAAATGTTTTGACTTCAGTCTCTTAAAGTGTCTTTTCGTGTGCAGTGTCTTGTGAAAGGAAGCAACATTTTTAAGATGATTATTCTTTCTGCTCATTTTAATTCAAGATTAATGTTTTTTTGTTTGTTTGGTCGGTTGGTTCTTTTTGGTTTAGTGGATGAGTGAAATAAACTTGTAAATAAGAAATTTATTAAAGTCCTTAAAAATATATCAACTTTATACTTAACATTTTAACTTTATAATTAACATTCTCTCTTGAAGTGCAAAATGAAAACGTCCTCTCATTTCTTTCATTTCCATGTCTGACCCTAAAACTCTTCCCAGTCATTTGAATGACTAGCAACTTTTGATGCATTCAAACATGATAACACAAGAAAGACATGAAATATATTTATTACTGAAAACCAAAAGATATTCAGATTTGTTCAGAATATTTGCCATTTTTACACTTCAGGTGTACTTTTGCTTCAATGACCCTTTGATTTTTATTCCAGTTTATCCTCAGATGAGTCATATTCTTTGATTTCCATATCCCTCTGACCCTGAACCCCCTCCTTGTATGCCACACCATAACTTCTCCTGACCAATCCAGACTCTGACAGCACACAGCAGAGCCTGTCTGATGGCGAGGAGCAGCTGGACCGCCTCCAGCAGGCTGAGCTCACTCGAAACACGTGCATGTCACAGTGGAGGGCAGGTGCAGTCCAAGCCTGGCTGGAGGTTGTCATGGGGATGCCCATGTACATCCGAGCCTGCTCTGAAAACGTCAAAAGTGGAAAGGTACACCCCTGGTACATGTGGCTCTTTCTTCTCATGTTACATAAAGTTGGGTAGTGTACAAACAGATGAGCTTTTTTGGAGGAGGTCTTAGATTGATTAGGGACTTGATTTCTGTCCTGTAGGTGCTGCTCGGCCTGACAGATGAGGACTTGGAGTTGGGTCTGGGTATTAGTAACCCCATTCATCGCAGGAAAGTAAGGCTGGCCATTGAGGACTACAGGAGAGCCGAGGGAGACCAAGGGTGAGCAACCACTAAAAGGTTTCATATCTCAGATGTGTAATATTACTATTGAAGGCAATGGTAGTCTAGTGGTTATGTCTGTGCTCCCATGTTCAAAGACTGTTGTCGTGAACGAGAAATGCATTGAACCTTGAGAGGGTCCTTTGCTTCAGAAGCTCAGATCTTGGCAAACATACGTACCTCATTTTCGACAACTAACACTTCTGCATTAATAGAGCAGTGGTTTTGTTGGCAGGTGCCATGTACAGAGGATGTTGTGTGTAAGGTGGGCAGTCTCAATTCAAATACGGGGCCTGTGGCTCCTTTGTTTCATGTCATTCCCCGCTCTCACTCCCCAGTTTCCAACTCTGTATACCGTACTATCTTACTTAGCAGAAATATATAAATAATTAATAAAACAACATCAAGCAAAAAATAAACTTGTGGGAACAAAAGTTTATAAATGTGTGATAACAACAAACATAACAAAAATTTTGAGTCTAACTCAGCCACAAGATTTCACGTTTATTTTCTGCTTTGCCTCTGCCTTGTGTTAGCACTACTTAAATTTCTGCATGTAGAGTAAATCTGAAAGCAATTATGAGGTTGAATCCTAGATGCCAAAGTCACACTATATTTTGCAGCTGCAACAAATGTTTTAAAGCAAGGATGGGCAACAGGCAGCCCAGGGGCCACATGCAGTCCCTTCCACTCCCTTGGTCAGTAAGTTTAAAATGCCAAAGGATGCATGTTCATGAAGAAATCAAAATCTTCCATGATAGTTTTAAGAATTGCAACATTTCCAAGAACACGGAGCTTTAATTGGCTTTTATTAATTCTCTGAAACTCACTTTTGTGCATTTGTCCAAACGGAAACAAAAAAGGTAGTAAATTATACTTTTACAACCAGTAAATGCTTTTTTACTTGAATAAAAAAAGTAGCTGAAACTGTGCTTGAATTCCGTCTCTGTCTAAGTAGATCAAGTATTGTAACTGTATTTTAGCTTTGATATACTCCTCAAAAAATATTTGGGGAGATTATTTCAGTTGATTATTTCCCCCCTTTAATAATACTAATTAGCTCTGTATGTCATGTTGTTGGAAAGCCTGATTAGTCACCGTTATTATGAGGTACAACTTGTAAAGATTGCTCCACGGGAAGAGGGAATTTTGGGAGGGGATGCTTCCCACATGTTTGGCTATGTTGCTCATTCCACGAATATAAAATCCCTAAAAGTTGTACCTTTCTGTAAAAGTGACTTATCAAGCTTCTCATCAGTGTAAAGCATTGGCATTGCTGTGGAAGAAGGGCCGTGCCAAGTGATGAAACCACTCAGCACTAACATGTAGGTATTGAAAAGGAGTGGTTCTAAAGCTGATCCTTGTGGAATCCCACTGGCATCATAATTGGGTTTTTTTAGGGGTGGTTTAAATAAAATATTTCCAGCAAGGCCTACTTGCTCATAACTTTTAATTAAATTTAATATAAGTTACTGTGTTACTGAGTAAATTGGAAAAAAACGTATTCTCTAAAACTGTAAATTTAAGTTTGTCAAGAATATAAGTTCAGGTAGAGTGACCCACTACTATTGCAGTGCAGTGACTCCTTCCTTATTTGTTGTTTCTGCCAATCTTCTAGACTTTCCAAAGCGTCAGAGATGGACCATTACTGGGTTGCGACATCCTGGCTGAGTGACGTGGGCTTGCCTCAGTACTCGCAGACCTTTCAGACTCACTTAGTGGACGGCCGAGTGTTGAACTCTCTGAGCCGCAGAGACCTGGAGAGATATCTCAACATCAGCGACCAGAGTCACCAAACCAGTTTACTCCTGGCAATCCAACTGCTGCAGATGCTCAGCTTTGATAAAGAGGTCAGATTATGAACTAGAATCAACAGGTGAACAGTTTGAAAATAAAGTGTTTGCAGCAGTCTTCCTCAAATGCTGTCTCAGCCTAAAGTCCATTATCACTCACAACAGCTGGAGGAAAACAGAATCCTTTACTGCTGCATTATCTCAGCAGGCCCTCATGCTTCCTTGACCTCGAAGTTATCTGTGCGTTGTGTTTTTGCAGGCCCTGCAGGCACGACGGCTAAAATGTGAGAACCAAGACCGGGACCCCGTTGTTTGGACATGTCACAGAGTAATGAAGTGGATCAGAGACATAGACCTGAAGGTGGGTGGGAGGTCAGCGACAGTGTTCCCCTTTGCTTTGGATAATTAAAATCCTGATTGCAACCAGATTCTTGTAGGAATCCCTTACAACAGCCTTCTGATGCAACACTGCTTATGAAAGAGAGAAAGCATGTAGTTTGGGAAGAACATTTCATACTTAAGGCTATTTTATTTGATAAGAAGTTATCACATCATAATGGAATAACAGTCCAAATAGATAACAGATAATCTAATTTTATTACTCTACCCGTAAAAAACAGATATAACCCCCTGACTAAATTGTCAACAACCACAACAACATTCATTATAATGTTTTTGATTTTCTGCTTCTAGGTAGTGCTTTCTAGGCCTTTAATGTCCCCTAAAATTTTTGATTATAAATTAAAATTAAATCAAAACATGAACCATTTCATAGATCAAACTCTTGCCAAAATGTGTTTGAAGTGGAGCAAAATTATCCTTCCTATCAAGAAATATCTTCAGTGTTGTTATTTGTTTTTCCTTCAATAATGAACTGTGATCCAGAAATTATAAAACTGCTGCTGAAGCTGTTAGCATCTATGCTAATCTCTGTAGGAGCAGCCATTTCATGCTGTCACCAGGCTCCACCCTCTTACTGCTTTAAAGGGAAACTGAATGGGCCATGCCAGTTTGAGCTGGGATGATCCTTGCAGATTGGAGTTTGGCAAGATGCAGCTGTTTGTAGATTTTTGATGGACACATTGCTCTCCTGCATCCCTTTCTTGTGGAGTACATGTACATTTTTTTCTAATCTTTGAAGCCATTCAAGTTTTAGGTGGTGATCAGTTGCTTAGTTTTGATTTTAAATGGTGATCACAAAATCACAATTTTTAATCACATTTTAGGTTTGATTATTTTGTATTTCAAAGCTAAGTAAAATTTGATAATATGAAGAATTTCTCTCAGGTGTCTTGACTTGGAAATCTAATTAATGCGAAAGAGATATCTTTGGACACTGACTTTTTGATTTATTACTGACATGAGTTATGCAATTCTACACTGTTCAGTCATAAACTAAGACTTGAAAGTAGTGGATTACTTCAAAGTACATATTCTGTGTATTACAATAATTCAAATTGTTTCACACAATAAAATGTGCAGGTAAACGTAGACAAAATATTCACTTAAGTTCAATGATTCCCTCTAAATATTACAGAATTAACATTTTTTAGTAGTTCTAGTGTATCTGGTTTCTCTGTATATATAAATAACAGGTGCTTTCCTATGCTCTTATTTTGTTTTTTCTCTGCCTTGAACTAAGATCAGCACACCTCACTTCTTGTTAGCAAATATATCACTATCATATCACCTTGACTTGTCTGCTAAAAAGTCTGTAAATTTAAAAAGTAGTATTGTCCTTATTTTCCATCTCTGTAACAGCTGGAGACACTATGATGAGGAGCATCCAGTTGCTGCCCTATCATGGTGGTTTTAGGTTTAAATTAAAGAGACAAAAAAGCAAACAACTAGAAAAATGCATTAACTTCTGTTAATTATTTCTTAAGAAACACACCACCTTTACAGTCCTTATGAAAACTACATCAGTTTGCATTAATAGACAGCAATAAAATAGCAGAATTAAGAAATTGGAAAAAAAAAAAGGTTCACAACAAAAAGAGCAGGAGAATGATTTATAGTCTAAATACATCAAATAGATAATTCCATTTTATTAGACCTTTTTAAGGACAGTTAATCATTTTCTGTCTTTTTGTTGTATTTTTAGGAGTATGCGGATAATCTTCAGGGCAGAGGGATTCACGGAGCTGTTTTGGCTCTGGACCCGTCCTTTGACACAGATGCTATGGCCAAAGCTCTGGGGATCCCCAGCAACAAACACATGCTGCACCGGCATCTGTTTGAAGAAATGAAATCACTGGCCATCACTAACAGGTAAAATAATAAACAACTGCTTGCTTTCCAAAATGTGCTACTTTTACATGATCAGTTTCTAAAATAATAGAAAATGTTCCTCAGTGGTCATTTTTATTCTAGTAAGACTCCTTTAAACATGTGAGAATAAATATGGTAATTGTAGACTGAAGTGCCTGCATTGTGACCATGAAAGAATAAATCCTGTAATGTTTTGTATTCACAGCAATTCAGAGCAAAGAGACGAGGTCAACAACTCATCTTCACCTGTGGCTGTGAAGCGCTTCACTGAGGAGAGGCTGTCTATGAGAGTAGCAGGCAAGGTATCATTTCATGTCATACATGATTTTTTCTATTTGTATTTGCATATCAAAGTTGAAAGTTCAATTCAGGTAAAATGATGGTCTTTGAAATGTTTGAAAGGTGATACGGTACTGAGTTTTAGAGTTTGTTTTCATTTTTATTTTCAGCAAAATAAGTTGTAGAAAGCAGTTTTTATTTGTTTTTTAAATTTATATTAACATTTTCTGTTCATTGGTCCTGTGGTCTAGTCCTAATTTCCAGACTTTTTCCAAATGAGGCGTGAATCAGGAAAGCTTCTCAACTTGTTTTCTCCTGGTTTGTTCCCTCCCAATTGTCTAAATAAGGCTACAGTTAAATAAAGTTACCACATGTAAGACTATGAGTTAAACATACATAAAAACAGAATACAATGATTTGTGAATCCCATTTGATCTGTATTACGTTAAATGCTCTACAAAGACAGGATACATAATGTTTCAGACTCATAAACTTCATCTTTTTTAATAACATCTGCTCATTATGAATTTGATGCCTGCAACACCTTCCAAAGTTCAGAGACCGGGGCAACGAAAGACTGGAAAAGTTGGAAAACAGGTGAGGGTGGGAATAAAAGGAGCGTCCGCAAAAGGCAGATGGGGCGAGGCTCACCACTTTGTGAA
Organism: Cetoscarus ocellatus; assembly: GCA_037902135.1. Classification (NCBI taxonomy): domain Eukaryota; kingdom Metazoa; phylum Chordata; class Actinopteri; order Labriformes; family Labridae; genus Cetoscarus; species Cetoscarus ocellatus. The sequence goes on from JBAMNC010000557.1 coordinate 129,548, forward strand.
CAGCTGCATGAGCAAATAGTCCAACAGCTTAAGAACAATGTTTCTCAGGGTGCTATTTTAAGGAATATCAGGATTTCATCATCTATAGTTCATACTGCCACCAAAAGATTCAGAGAATCAAGAGAAATCTCTGCAAATAAGCAGCAAGGTGAAAAACCAACATTGAATGCCCATGACCTTTGGTCCCAACATCATTCTACAAAGGATATTACCACGTGGGCTCAGAACACACACAGTTTGTCTCTACATCTACAAGTGGAAGTTAAAACTCTACCATGCAAAATGAAATTATAACAACACCCAGGAACACAAGCTGGTTTCTCTGGGCCTGAGCTCATCTGAGATGGGCTGACAAAATGTGGAAAAGAGTGTGTTGTTGTCTGACAAGTCCACATTTGAAATTGTTTTTGGAAATCATGGACATTGGGTCCTCCCAGGCTAAAGAGGAAAGGACCATCCAGACCATTATCAGTGCAAAGAGTCAGCATCTGTGATGGTATGGGGGTGTATTCGTGCTCATGGCACAGGTAACTTGAAAAAAAAAAAAAACTAAAACCTTTCAGAACTTCTCCACTATTTTTTGGCAATTTGATTTTAATATCAGTTAATTGCTTTTAGTTGGTGGGATAACTTTTTCAAACTAATCCCACGCTCTGTTTGTCTTTTTATATTTCCAGAGTCCGTTGCGGCTTCGTGCAAACAGTCACTCTGCAGAGCGAGGTCTGGGCTTTCATGGCAGCTGTGGCTCTCTGCCCAGAGAAGCTCGGGTTCAGGCCATCCCCCGAGCCAAAGGAAGCCCGGTGCACACCTTCAAGAGTGTTGAAATCACCAACGTCTGAAACAGCAGCAGCCATAGCTCACATTTTATTGTTGTTTACATTGTATTTTTATTCTTATTGTTTACTACTGAGAACATTGTCTTAAGGGGATCATCCACTTTAGCTTTAGCATTTTAAATGTATTATAAAATAACCAGTATGAAAATACTATAAACAAGGACAAGATGGAGCAAGGGATCAAATCAATTTAAATGAGTTTTGATATTTTCTCTTTTTTGTGAGAATAACCTTCAGTCTTAACCAAACACAGAGTTGTTTTCTTTTGATGCCTTATTTGATAGCTTACACAGCACAAATGAGTTAAGTCATTATTTTTTGTTGCTTTTTTTTAAGTTTGTCTAACCTGTTACATTTTATCATAGCAACAAAAAAATACTCTATTTGCAATGGGGACAAATTTAATTTTGACAAGAGTTTTAATGTACAGAATATGAATATGCATTTACTGACATTCATCTGATGAGACATTAATGCCATTTTTGTAGCTTCACATTAAAGAAATGCAGTTTTCTCATCAGATTTCTTTGTTTAACCATTGTAGACATGAAATATTTGTGTACAACATCTCAATATTTAAAAAAAAATAACAATTTAATTTATAACACTGCATTTCAGGACATGACAATCTCTAACACTGTTCACTGAAAACTACTAATCAAACTTCTTTTACTGTCATATGTTTAAAACTAAAGTTGTATATGTTGATGTTACTTTATTATTAAAACTATACTAGTTGGTCATTTGTAAATAAAACATTTAACTGATTGCTTAATTTTGAAAATAATACATGTATATATGTTAAACTCTGAAAAAAGACATCATTGTTTCTCTATAATGAATTAAATTGAGAGAATGTAATGGTGTATTTTGTACAGGTTCATGTTTTGTAACAAACAGATGTTAAACGGTAGCTGTTTCTGAGCATGCAAACACACATTTACAGTGTCACAGGGCCTCACATTGTGCAGTTGAAGCCTGAAGTTAATCCAAATACTACAGAACAGGTTTGTCTGCCTCTCTTGGGTGTCTCCCCCAGTCACCAAAGGCAAGGCTGTTTCAGCGGGAAGATCAGACTAGTTCAAACCTGCATGGAAACATGGAAACAGACTTGAAAAAACATCATTCACTTTAAAATGACGTTAACTGTTGCTCATTTGTTACATCTTTTCATTTACTGCAACATTAAAGGTGAAATTAGTGTCAACTGCTGTCTTGTTACTTTTCTGGATGATAATCTGAAAATTATCAAATATATATATATATATATATATATATATATATATATATATATATATATATATATATATATATATATATACATATATATGTATATATCTTTTTACCTCCAGAGGTTTGTTTTTATGTCCTGCTCCACTGTTAACTTTTCCCCTTCACACTTTTAAACATTATATATATGTATATCTATATATCTACATTTTTACCTCAGCACTTTCCAGGATAACCATATAAAGCAGGGGTGGTCAAGTGGCAGCTCAGGGGCCACATGAGGCCCCCATCCTCACTTTCTATGGCCCACCAATGTCAAGTTCCTCTAAACTGGAAAATGAAGAGAAGAGAAGATAATTTACTTAAATGGTAATGGTCTTGTGTGAAGTAATAAACAAAGGTCAAAAATAATTTTATAACTCATAATAACCACCATTGTTAGGGCTGCTAGCTAGATCTATTTTGTATTAGCACAAACCTCCACCAAGGCGTTTCCAACATTGTCAGGCAGTTATTGTCAAAAATGTGGAAAACTACCTTCTCTCACACTGTTAACAAATCCTTGAAAAAATTCCTACATCCACCTCTGTACTCAGATCTCCACAAAAATCATATCACTTCTCCCTGGAAAGCCATGGAAAACATATCCTGAACATGTCATCCAAATCTGTCGAGAACTTATTGGAAATGTAGTAAAATTGTCTATCTCGTTATGAGAACAAATCCTTTAAAAATTACTGGATCAGCATCTGTATTTGGATCACCACTTAAATCTATTCACTTCTCCCTTGGGCCGTGATCAAAATTCCTTGAAACTTTTTGAGTTGTTTTGTTAACAATCAAACTAACACAAAAACAAGAAAATATAGTTTATCAAAGTAACTTTACTTTGCTTTAGCTCATTTAGTTTACCTTCGCTATTTACTTTTTGGAATATACAGTAAATGTTGTCATCATGACTTCTGATGACAGTGAGCATTCCATAAATTTGGCCATGGTTGCCAAAGGTGACCCTTGTGCAGCAGCTGGATCAGCCTGATTCTGTGTCTGTAGTCATGCAGATCCATCTTGCCGAGCTCCAATCAAAAAATGATTGTGCTCGGACCAAAGCAGCACGGCCCAATCAGCATCCTTTAGAGCAAGAAGAGGTGGGGGCCACGAGCCAGACGACAGCAGGAAGTGACTGCACTTATAGAGATTAGCATAGATGCTAACAGCTTCAGTAGCAGTTTTGTCAGATTTGACCACATTTTTGTATTAAATGAAAAAAAAATCAGAACACTACAATCTTCTCTATAGTAAGGAAATTTTCGATCCACTTCTGACAAGTTTTGAAGAGAGTGTTTTATGAAGTGGCTCATGTTCTGTAGTAGCGCCCGCCTACTTCACTATCTGATTGGCCCGTATTAAATGTGTATTGACAGAATGATCGTCCAATCACCTGCCAGACATGCTTCTGAAAATTTCCCCATCCCTGGTTAAAAAGATACAAATAGTGGTTAATAAAGGTTTTTTTTGGATTTTGTTTGCTTGTTTTTCCATACTCATGCCATCTTTGAATATCTAACAGCAGTAAAACATTCATTCATTTGCCCTAAAGCTGGTGGTGGTTAAGGGCCCTGGACCCCCCTTAGGGTTGGTTAATGAGGTATGAGCATTTCTCCTCAGACAGGTTTACCCTGCTCTTGTGCTCTCTGACCTTTAGGCCACCTATGGCCCACTAGGGAAGCTGATGCCTCACATCAGAAACAGGCTTCATGAAGTAACACATTCTTTTGATTGATTATACATATATAATGATCCATCACCCAACTTGTGATTGAATCAGTGTCTCCCCAGCATATCAAGTTTTGCCAGTCGTCACAGAAACTGAAATAGATTTTTTAGCATTCAGACCGTGAAGATACATCTAAAGAAACATGCCAGAATCATCACTATAGCATAAATCTCATCCGTTCCCCTAAAGAAACTTACAGAAAATTATAAAAAATATTGTAATTGGAGGACACCTTGCACAGGTATTTTATATTTACATTTTTATTCCTCTCACTGTTTCTGTTATTTGTGCATTATCAATGACTTTTTATGTTCGGACTGGAGTTACAAGAAAAAAGGAATGTAATGTGCACAGTTCAGTGCTTGTAGAATTACTGACACAAGTTCCTAAAAGGGAAAGTTTAGTATTCTTGAAGTAGGGTTGGATTAGGTTCATTTCAATATTAAGTATTTTAGTCACGTTGATTTCGATCAGCTCCGCCTCTGTAAGGAGAGGGTATGGAAGCAAGGATTTACATTGCAGCAGATAGGGCCAAGAGCTCAGTGTAATTTACTGGAAGTTGGGTAAAGCAAACTAAAACAGAATGAGCTTTGGGGGTGATTGCAGACACATGTTAATTCTATAATATTTAGAGGGACACATTTACAATGCTGTTTTTTTCCACCGGTAAGCCCCTTTGTTTTGGTACCTCTTTGGAACAATGATTAGTCTACATGTCTGTCTGCCCGGAGTAATGCAGAACTAAAATGAAGGAAAGGTAAAGCATTGAAGATAGGCTAAATATCATCTTAATTCAGTGAATTACACCCAGCTCTAGGCCCCATCTGCAGCAATGAAGAGCCTAACTCCCTTATCTCTCCTTAGAGTAGAGTTGGTCAACATCATAATGTATTTGCAATTAAAACAAACCTCATACAACCCCACTCAAAATAGTCTGAACTAAATCTACTACACTAACATATGTCAAATGAGTTTTTTTTTTTACTTACATGTTATCCTAGGTCAAATGAAATATGGAATAAAAAACACATCAAGAATGAAAAAAAAAATCATAATAAATGAACTTTGAACGGTTATCATTTTTTAAGTTACTGAAAGAAGGAGAATATATCTGCTTTGTTACTATTCAAATCCATTTCTAAGCCGGATTATGTCAGCTAAAATATTTGGTTGACTAAGGTAGCAATCAACCAAGATGTAAAATAATTATTAAACAAATCTTTTGAATGAAAAAAAAAATCTAAAAAGGATGAAATTCCAGCTTTTACAGTGGTTGTGTCTTTTTTTTCTTGTGTGTTAGGGAAATGAGTATCCTTGGGGTTTTGTGTTTGTTTATTCTTATTTTTTAATATCATCTTGCTTAATTCTACAGACCCAATTCAGGCACAATTCAAGAAGTTCACAAGGAAAATAAAAATCCAAAGCAATCCATATTTTCCTTTTATATAACCTAAAGTTAGGCTACTACTGATCTTTTACGTGCAAATTTTCTGCTATTTATAACTGTAAATCACGTTATTTTTAAACACTTATTAAATGTGTAAAGTGAAATGCATATTTTTAATACATTTCCACAGTTATTCCACTTTATCCCTCTGAAACACCTCTGCCTTACTTTTTTTTTTTTTTTACAAAAACATCTGTTCTGCTCTATTCAGCTGGAAAAAGGATATTTCGACTCAAAATGTCCTCTTTTTGTTATAAATGCTATTTTGTTGGTGTTAACAGTGGTTGCAAAACTTCCTGAATATTGTTTTGTTGCAAATAAAAACCAGAAAACCTTGGTATTTTAATGTAAAGATAAATTAATTTGTAAAGACCTTTATAAAAAAAAAAAAGTTAATACAATCATATTTGAAAAAAAAAATAATCACTGATACTACAGTACACATTTCTGAGGGCTCAACTGGCCCTCTGTATCTTCCTTTCTTTCCCTGCAGCAGACTCCTGGCCTGTGTCCCACTCATGTGTCCCGGGAGAGGAAGTGTACCTGAGCAGCACTAGGACCAAGCGGAAGCGCCGCCACACTCCTCAGCCCTCAGAGAGGAGGCTTCACTGCGGCTGGAGTTTGAACTAAACTGTCAAAAGTCTTGATGTCTAAGTCTTAATTTTGTACATATATTTTTAAAAACACCTCCTCTTTTGGGATATCCAGACTCAAATCTCAGGGCGTGTGGCTCGTGCGTTTATGTGTCGCTCCTTTCTGATCTTCCTGAAAACACCTGCGTGATTCAGGTGACTCCCCGATGAAGAGGGAAGTCCTTGGACACTGAGCGGCGAAAAGGTAAGGCCTCTAAAGATAACCTTAACCACGAAACACCGAGATAAGTTTCACTCTGACCAAAGCTTGTAGTTTGTGGTTGTAAGAATCTCTCTTCAGCCGTCCAGTCATTGTTCCTGTGGAGTCCTCTGGGTGAACATTGTAGGGACTTGACTTCTGCTCGTTACAAACAAGGACGGATACACTCTTTCTTGTTTTCAGCAGTTTGCAGCACCATTAACGTGTTTTTTCACCGCCTTGTCGGGACATGTTGCAAACAGTAGTCTGATAACAGTATCAATTATGAACTTAAGTATAGCAAGAGGGACATTTTTTTAAATAATTAGGGTGCACTGATGTTTGACAGGACACACCCATGTGACACAGTCTAGCAGAAACAAGCGGCTCAGGATGTGTTTAATGTAGCCTACAAGAAGGCATGGCAGCCAAGACAGCAAGCGTGCTGAGCAGGCTGTCATCTTGATAAAGTTTGATTGGCCACAGTGGTAACACGGTGCTTGTGCTTGTAAAGACTATTAAAGTCAGCCATCTACAGAACTTATGTGTTATGCTATTGGTCCCCAACAAGGGGTGTGTGCGAGGCTTTGCCTGCCCTGATGTCAAACATTAGATTTACAAAGAGACCTTTGCAATACATAGAGATGGGAATTCAAATATTTTTATTCAATGCCAGTCACAATTCTGCTTATCCATTTATATTCTTTAAAGATTCTGTTATGGATTTCTGCTGATTTTTGTGTGGAGCAAAGGTTGGCCTACATAGTTTTTCGGTGGCAAAGACATCAAACATATCTCACTGCTATTAGTCAGTGCTGTGCTGCAAAGATGGATGCCTCTGCAAGTTGCTGCACTTCATGAAAGTTGTGCAGTAAGTGCCGTTTCATCAAAAATTAAGACACAATTTTGACAGTTTCTGCCCTCTGTTTACCATGATTATTTACTTCTTTGTTGTCTGCTGACTGCTTCTGATGAAAGTGTGACGTCCTTGATTTGGAGGGCATGCAAAACAAAGTGGAAGGAGTTAATAAGGGCTAAAAGACAAATTATATCGATGCTTCAGGGGAGTTGTTATCGATTCTCAACTGGAATTGGTTTTCTATTCCCATTGCTAGCAATAACGCACCCAAAAGCAAGGCCATTTAGACAAGGCAAAAAGAAAAAAGATTTCTGGAACCCAGAATCTGGAGGTGCCAATTGAGTTGAGCAAATAAATCTGTTCTAAATCAGAAACAAAATTCTCACCAAAGTTAAAAAAAATTACATTTTATTTACTTTTTCCTGTTTTAAAATGGAACCTGAGCCCCATCCTAAAATGGTACGGTCCTTTATATTTTATTACCAAGATTGTGGTCTATGGACCCAGTCCACTTTAAAATGTTTGGGGAGTACTGTAAGAGTAACTTCATGCCAAAACCTGCAACAAACATTTTTCTGTTAGCTCCAAAGCTAAATCTGGCCAGTCCCAGAGAGCTAATGTTTGCCATAAGACTAGTACTAATTCTACTAATCCAATGTGCACATGATAAATGACATCCAAAGAGGGTCCATGATCTGAGTCTTTCAGGGGCCCTGTCATGTTTGTGTGCGGGTCTGCCTTTGAGCCTTTGCAAAAAACATGCCGACGCAGTCCGAATTCATCACAGTGAATTTAAAAAAGGACCTTTAATGTTGTCCAACAAAGTTACGTGGTCCAGTGACTTTGCTTTTATGCCTGTCGGTGCAGTTCGGCTTAAGCTTGCTACATGCTACGTTAAAGTTTAGATTTGCTTGTTTAGTCTAGAAAATGTATTGGATTTCTTTTTGATTCAGAAAAATCATGTTGCAGCTGCAAGTCTTGTATGAAAAGGGGAAAATAGCACTAGCGAGGGTGCTAAGTAATAGCTTATAAGCACACTCACTGGGTTAATTTATTGCAGTTCATATTATCACAGTATTGCACAGTGTTACTGCACGTTGCATATTCATCTCACATTTTGTGCAGGCCCACACAAAAGTTTGGAGAGTCTCTTTTTAAAACTGATAAATATGGATAGGGCTTGGAAAAAAACAGTTTTATTACATTTTTGTTATCTACATTTTTTAGGAGACTTATTTAAACTGGATGTAGTCTAAAACAATATACCATATATTAATATTGTTCATATTGTATTAAAGCTATTCAGTGTTTCCTTAGACTTGCTTTTTTTTGGTTTGTTAATTTGCTTTTGTTATTATCATTTCATATATTTATTTGCTTTTTATTAGGGGTGTGCAAAAATGATTTTGCATTTGAATTGAATCGTATTTATGAAAAGATTAAGAATAGATTCAAAACATTCATGAGTAGAGTGTTGAAATACCTACACCTTTTTTTAACACACTTCACACTGCAGTGTATCTAAGCTGTCTTAATAAGCTGATACAAACATTACAAAGACATGACCTGTGTAGCTGAAACACACATTTTTTTTGTTCTGTTTTTGCCAGTTTAGAATCAAAATGTGACCTATTGGAAGATTCCCACCCCTAATTTTTATATATGGTTGTATGTATTCATGCTAATTCTCTTATTACTGTTGCCTTTGTTATTGATTATGATGATGGGCAGTTGACAGTTGCTGATCATGGCAGTGGCTGTTTGACATTTAACTCTTTTCCTATGTAATTTTATCTTTGAACTGACTTTGTTATTGTCACTTGTTTAAAGAGACCAATGTCGACGTCTTCATGGTGTGCTGCCGTCAACTAAAAATGGAAATGTCAGTTTTAAGTCTACATTACCCAGTCATAATTTGCACATAAACTTAAATCACATGAACTATTTGTAATAGGTAGTCTAAGAGAAGTTTGTTTGGAGAGAGGAATTAATTGGTGCATATCTGTGTCTTTAGGATTTAAAAGAAAAGGCCTATCAGGAAAGAGATTTTCAGCAACAGTTGGGATCCAGTTAAACAGTGTTGATGTTAGATTTAAACATTTTTAGGAGAAATGTATTCTTTTTTTCTTGTTGGTCTCAATGGGGCTTAGCTTTCTATTGATCCAAATTTGCACATAAAATATTAGAGAAAATAATAAAATGCTGCTCTCATAACATTAAATAAGAAAAGTTCTATTTCTCTGCTTTGACCAAAAGTAAAAAAAAAAAAAAGAAAAAAAGAAAAAAGAATGAATTTTCACTTGGGATATTATTGGTTCTCATTAGAAGCAATGTGATACAGATCCTGGCATCCAAAACAAAACAAACAGACAAACAAACAAAAATACACTGATGTAAACATTGTTCTTCCTAATGTATGCAATGGGCAACTCATTTGTTTTGAGGTTGTTTTTTAAATTATTTTCCAGTCTAAGACCAGGGTTGTTCATCCCACAAAAATGTATGTTATAATTTTATTTAATTTATTTAACTTGAGACGTTTGGCATCAGGGATCATGCAGTGAGGTCCACAGACATCAGAAAAGTTTAAATATCAGCAGAATCGTAGAAAAGCTTGAATGTGAATATCAAAACTAAAGGCACTCCCACTGTCAGAGCGGAGCACCCACTACACAGTAAATTAAAATAAGTCAAGTTCTGCTGCCCTTCCCATAATTTTCTGTCAAGGTGACATATCTTGATTTCAGGGTGTGCTAGATTGTATAAAAGGTTGGGATAATTAATTGCTTGTATTCTTGAATACTTCTTTACACACATTAAAGAAAAAAACACTATTAGTTTGTTGTAACTCTTTAATCTCCACAGCTGTCCATCCCTAGAATTAAAGCAGCATGTTGTGGCTTTATGTAAGACTTTCAGAAGAATCCTTTTTTGTCACTAATGAGTGCATATAAAGAAATAAATCTTTTTTTTGTTCATAGAACTGCATTTTACTATAATATCTATCTGTGCCTTAAAATCAGCACTTTGATTGCCTGTAGTTTATGTCCTTATTTTAGACTCAGGAATGCTGTGAGGTGTTGTGACATTGCTAGGTGTTTTTTTAACACTAGTGTCTCCTGCACACCTGGAAGACAGATGTTAGGAAAGTTATGTCATTCAGAGATGATGTCATTCCTCTATTTTGATACATTTTATGTCTAGACTTTAGTTACAGTGTTAAGAAATTATTTTAACAGACACGAACATCAAGCAGAGCCAGACTCATGTTGAATAGCTATCTGATGACTCTGTTTTGGGGTTGTGAGGGGTTGAGCTGTATGCAAAAGGAGAGATGGATAAAGATGAAAATGTATAATGACAACAGCAGCAACAAAAACAACAAATGCACATGATGAATTTGTGGCTACAATGTCAGCAATGGTGGTAAGAGTATGTGATACATTTAGAGTAATAATGTGTGATAACAGGCTTATCATTCTAATATTAACATTTTCAAGAATGATCATGAGATGGAGAGACAACTTTTAAGACTGTAGAGCATAACTTTGTAGGGATAAGAGAAATCAAGAGGGTGGTGTGATATGAAAGTTTTTTTCTGTAAAAATTATCTCTCCTGCATACAGAAGTGTTTCTTTTCTCATAGAATTTACATTTAGCTTAAATACAGTTTTATAGAGTATCTCAGCATTGTTTTGTTTCATGTCTTTGCCTTTGTTAAGGTTCAGTTCTGACCATATGTTATTTTCTCAAGCTTTTTTCCTCCTTTATTTAATCGTCAATTATAGGTAGGGATGCGCAATATTGGATTTTTGCAGATATTTTGATATTTCAAAACTTATTTCTGCTGATATTGATATTGATACCGATATATACAAATAACTGAAAGTATGTTTTTTATTACAGCTGTTATATGATATCATACAAGAAATATTGTCATTCCTAATTATAGAGAAACTCAGACTACAGAATAAATTTTGAACCTTTATTACAATAACATATAATAGCTATCATCGTTATTAGTTGTGCAATATTAATCTGATATTCAAAAACTTAAATAACAGCAAACATAATGGAGTGATTGTTATCTTGAAGGAATATCATTCAGACCAATTAATTCTCATAATCACTAAATTCAGCTTTGAACAACCACTGATAAACACCTCATTCAGAAGAGGACATTTTGTACCTACATGATTAGATTTTTTCTTCCCACCCATTCACCAGATGTGTTTTTTTTTCTGTTAAAGTGCATTTGTATTAATATAATTCCTGAATAATGTCATTCACTGATCATGTTTTCTATAACTTAAAAGTGTTCCAGTTTAATCCCCTCATTTAGTGGACTTTAGGGAAGCATTGTTGAGGCATTTTGCAATGCTTTACCGCATTTATAATCCTCAAAGTCATGGGTTGGTTGCAATCTTTCTATTTTCTTTATTTTGTACTATCTATTAAAAAACACCAGTTACATCTTTAGCCTTGTTAAGGCTGTCCACAGACATATGGGTCGGTCAGGCCAGTGAAGCCAACCAGGGGTCCAGAAGTTTCAGCCATGACACCAAACAATTAAGATGGTTAATATGCCAGCGTGCACGTGTTTGATGGTCAGAGCTAGAAGGGCAAACTGGGGTTTTCCTTTGCTGCTAATCAGATGGTTGCAAAATATTAGCACAAGGTCACCACAGGGATGAAAGTTTTAAAAACAGGAATATATTTTTTGGTTTGTAATTGCTGAGAAGTTGTTTTCATTTCTTTAATTTTTCTTGCGTTTGAAGCTTATCTGAATAATTTCTATTAAGGTCAGCACATCCTGGGAAATACAGACTGCAAAAGAAAAAGACATGCCCTACTTTGAAGAAATGATAATTAAATTATGTTTTCTCAGCCTGGATGCTTTACAAACTAGCTTATTTTCAAAAATATGCACATTCAAGGTTAAGTCTACAATAGCCAAAAGGTAGCCAGCTGTAACTGAGTTAGTAGTCACTGTTTGGCTGGCTGCTGGTGCTTCTGCAAAGCCCTGCTTGTAGAGATATTTAGATTTATTCAAAACAAATGTGAATAAATTAACATTGATAAGTGGTAAAGATGAATTGCTTATTAAATAAACACATTATAGCCATATAACAGGCCTCAAAACAGAATTGCAAAGTAAAATAAAAAGTCCTTATTTTTTTTCTCTCAATGACAGCCTGCAGTGAAAAAATGAAATGTCCAGGAAAAGCTGCTGAAGAAATGACAGCACATTTACAGTAAATTCATAAAGGTTGCCTTGTTTTTTCTTTTAAGTTTTTTTTTTTTTTTTTACTTTTATTTAGAACAGTAGAGCATGACATCCAAACAGCAAAAACAGCTATCACCAGCATTATTGTACAAATATAAATGAAAGTGATTTGGTGCAATAATAGAAAAAAAAAAAAAAAAAAAAAAAAAATATATATATATATATATATATATATATATATATATATATATATATATATATATATATATATATATATATAAAAGTTACAAAAGTTACAAATGTACGTTAAATAATCCTAGATTGACAATACTTAATATATAATTTCAACTGTAGTGACAAATTGTAATTCAAAACAAATAAAAATAGTACCATATGATCCCTGAACTCAACATCGTAAATTATAAGCCTGCATAAGCCTCTCATTTTATTATTCTGCATGAATGTCTGCCTATGACAAAGGGAATTGTTATATGTCTGGATATGATACAGTTTGTTTAAATTCTCCTCTATTTCCAGCTATTTTCCAGTTAATTCCCATAACTTCCCATGTTTCCCATGGAATATTTCCAAATTTAATATTTCCAGAATTACCCAGCTTAACTACCCATGGAAAGTGTCTGGAAAGCTCACAGAAATTTACCAGAAATGTTCTGCCCCTTTGCACCCTTTGTATTGTATAGTTTTCAAAATCTGCTATGGAAAATAAATCAAAGTATCTTCTTTTGACAAGTTTAAAAATGTGTCATCCTGTTTTTATCATTCATTTTTATTCTAACCTTGAAAATATCTGGGAGCATGCTCTTATTTCAGAAATGTCATCACATCAAAGTGTCTTTAATATTGTCAGTGTTGTGTAATAAACTTTATTTCAGTTGCACTGCCAGGTACTATCAGAAAAACCGTGGCTAGTTTTTGTTTCACACCGTTCTCCAAATGCTAGTCGTCCCTCTTGGTTACACTGTCTCTCAGGGTACGTCTGTCATGTTACGACATGTGTGGGCCTACCACAGCTCTTGTTTTCCTATAACTTGTTTGCTCACCTCATGTTTTCGGGATAACTTGTTCCTCTGCTCTCTCCCTCCTCTTGCTCAGAGAGGAAGCAGTATCAGCACTTTGCACTGTTTAAAGAAAACACAAACCATTAAGTCATTCATAAATTTACAGATGACATCGAAACACTTGATGCTCAGTATCATCCGGGTCAGTCAAGCTGAGGTTTAAGAAAAAGCTGCTCACTGGAATTAAATGATCATTGGTTTGGAGACTTTGCTGTTTTCATGTGGTGCTTTTACTTTAATAGAGCAATTAGAAACTCAGACAGCTCAAACAAAAAGCTATGATACATGTAGAAGTTGACAGTAGAAGAGAGTTTTCAGCTGAGAGTGTTTTGGCAGGACCAACCCATGATGTTTCTATTGCTTGTATTTGCATACACAAAATCTATGAACAAACTCAATAATATCAAAGCCTGGTCTCTGAAGTCAGTGATATTCAAATTTGGCTGATAAATTGTTTTCCTGTAACCTGACACACCAGATGGAGGGTTCCACGTATTTCATTAATACACCAGGGCCCATTGAAAGTGTTGGGGATGGGCAGAACCTTTCAAAAGCATATCTGGCTGGTGACTGGATGCTCATTCAATCAATCACATTCATTACAAGCCAATGAGATAATGAAGCAGGTGTGCACCACCACGAAAATGTAAAATACAAAACGAAAAGCCAATTCATAAAACAAACTTTCACCAAAACATGTCAGAAGTGTCGTGAAAATATTATTTCTATAGGGAAGTTTGTAGTGTTATTTATTTTTCATTTAATAAACAAATGTGCTCCAGATCTGATAAAACTGCTTCATCCATCTATGCTAACCTCTGTACTAACAGTCACTTCCTGCTGTAAACCAGGGGTGGGCAAGTGGTGGCCCAGGACCACATGATGTGGCCTGCCAGTAGATTTAAAATAAAAAAAAGATATCAAAATATGCCAGAGCGAAATAAAAAATTTCCTTGAAAATAGAGCTGAAATTGGCTGTAACTGTTGTTGTAAAAGTCTTTTTTTGTTGCTGAATGTATTGTATAGGTAAAGATGGAAATGTTAGTGAAAGATTCTTGAACAAGTATCAAATGTTCTGTAATTTACCCTGAAAATGTAGCTGAAACTAGCCTAAATTCTGTTTGCCTAATTGAACTGAGTACCACTTCTTGCATTTAGGTTTGAAATAAATGTTATGTGAAAACTCCTTATGTGTATTTGTTCTTTTGGTGTCATTTTAAATAAAATCGTTAAAATGAGAACATTTAAACTATTTGGCCCCCTTGAAATGAAGACTAGACTGATGTTGCTGTCTTTGTAACCAAAGTTTCTAATTTTACTGCTATCTTTCTGCATCTTTCTAAAGCTTTTTTACAGATTTATTATCGGTTTTATTCAGTTATCAATAACATAAATACAGTAGTTTTGATATTATTAATCGTATTAGCAATGGGGAAATATCTAGTTTTTTAAAGCATTTGTCATTTTTTCTCGTGAAAAGCTTTGTTATTGTGAATGCACAGTATAAATAAGAGCTATGTTGGCGTTGTAAAGAGTTTGTTCAGTGGTCTTTTTCCTTCCTTTCCTCAAAGCTAGTGCACTTTCCCTCGTCATAAAGAGGAGTTAATCAATATAGAGCAAGTTCCTTTTCCACTAAATGGTGTTGCAACAAATTTGCATTGTATTATCAAATCCGAGTCATTTTATCACTTCATATCATCACTGTAACGCAACAATAAAGTTTGTATTTATAATCTCTCTGTATTTGTTTTCTCCGTCACAGATTATCCTGCAGAGATGTGTTCCAGTCAGGGTATCTGTGGTGGCAACAACAACCGACAGAACAGATCCTCAGAGGCCACAGGATCGGGCGCCCACTATGCCCTGTGTGCTCTGGGAGTGGGGCTCATTGCTCTGGGTATTGTCATGATTGTGTGGACTGTGATACCAATGGACGGCGAGTCATCAGGAGCCACCACGACTCAGTCTGGAAACTCAACCACCACACCAGGGAATAATGATGATGAGGAGGACACAGACAGGACAAAGTCGTCATCAGTGGCGATGGTGCTTGTTGGAGTTGGGGCGGCCATGTTGCTTTTGTCTATTTGTCTCGGTGTGAGAAGCAAGAGGAGGGCACAAAGCAGAAGTAACCAGCAAGTGGCAGCAACAGGAGAAGCTTTTATGGACCACGTAGCAGGGGAACAGGAAGAGTATGTAATGACCTTTGTTGTCGTTTTATGTTTTTTTCTTAAATAACTGAACCCTTTCTAAAATTATTCCAATGTGACTTTAACTAAAACTATTCTGATACACAATCTTTGATTTTCTAGGTCTTTAAAACTGTAAAATGTAAAGCATCTAAAAGTGTGAAATTCCTTACCTTAGTGTTATCTGCTCACAACATTTCACCCTAAATTTAAAAAAGGTCACACCTCCAAAGTACCAATTATAACCTGGTTTGTATTTTCATGAAACTTAAAACAAATGATGTGCTGGATAGCTTAGCAGTTACACAAATATAGCCCTCAAAGTGGAAGGTTCAGGTTTAAGTAAGACATTTGGTATTAAGTCACGTCATTCCCAAACAGTAAGCACCTTTTGCTTGAAATTTCTGGCTTTGGCTCTGCTTTGGTGCCGTCTTCTCTTATACAACCCTCAGTATCACTCAGGTGGCTTTCATACCTAGATTGTTTGGAAGAGTTGGTATGATCCAAGAGGGCGTTCCCTGTGTGGCACAATTTGCCTGATTATATATAAACGCAGCAATTGATTCCTGTTTTGGTACAAACAATGCGCTGAGCTTACCTGAATGAGGTGGCTTACAATCGATCCTAGTGTGGTTCACTTGTAGTTGGTACATCATCGGCCCAGCAACCGGCACAGACTGGATGGCATGGTTATCTCATCACACTGCTGCAGGAGTAGTGCAGCAGGCAACCAGTCTGATGACAAAGTACTACTTCATAATGATGTTTTGGATCCCAGCAGGTTAACATTACTCACTGTCTGGTCAGTAGATCATCACAGGACTCAACAACATCGACTGATTCAGAAAACAGTTTAGGTTCCCAAAAATATGTCCAGCTCTTTCAAGCATGATCATTTATCCTTTTAAAACTGCTCTCTACTTTTCTGCTTCTTTGACAGTTTCTCTGTCGACACTGCTTCAGGTGTTGGGTATGATAAGTTACCACGTTATCTGGTGTCCTCAAAGGTTTACTGTAGACACCAGCAAACATAGAAAGCCCCTCTTCTTCACGCTCTGACATTGATGAATGCCTTTATCTGTAGAACAGTTCATGAGACATTTGACCTTCTCTCTTAAACCTTGACTCGACTTTATGTTAGCCTAGCACGTTAGCTTTCTTCCCATAATGCAGAGCGCGACTCGTAGTCATAGCAACGCTGTCTGTGACATAATGATGTAAAGACAGCCCTGCCTACAGCTGTGAGAACAATCCAAAGGAAATATACTTTTTATTTTTTTCCAACTGATTCGGAGCAAAACAACCAAGCTGTATTTGACAACCACCTTAATGTTTTAATGTTGAGTGTCAGTTAAGACAAATAGAGCACGTTTTCCCCATTTGAGTGAGCACACAGGTCATTGTTTATTGTGACTGTAATTCTATTTTATTCTCCTTTTTTCATAGATTTTTGTTTGCAGCTGGAGGTCAACTATGAGCAGTGATTCTGAAAACTTAACTGTACTGCTGTTTATATTTTTCCCAACACACTGGAGCTGACAGACAAAGTTTACTCCTGGCTTAACTTTTTAGAGCATTTTGAAGCTCAACAGTCAAATATTCCTTCAGGGCAAGATTAAAAACATGGTTAAAAGAGAGTAAATAAGGGATCTCTATGCTTGTACTTTCTTTTATAACGGACAGAAAAGGTTTTTAGTTCATACCTTTACATGTTTCGACAGAATTCTCCTTTTAAACATGTAAAGCTATGAACTAAAAACCTTTTTTGTCTGTAATAAAAGAGCGTACAAGCATATCATAAATGTAGACATAATGAACCCTCTTGGACTATAAGGGGTCTCTGGTTTGATAGAGGACTAAAAATTAGACTTTAAGTGTTGCCCCTGACCATTAGCTAAAACCAATGGTGCTGAGTAATGGAGTGAATTTACTTTAGCACTATACTTAAGTACAGTGCTAAAGTACTTTTGCTCTGGAGCCAGCTGATCTGTTCTTTCAGACACTGAACTGTGTTTTTGTAGGTCTGTGTCTGGTTTGTCTGGTTGCTGTTTCTGTGCCTGTGCATTGTGTGTCTGCATGATCAAACAGAGTAAACATCTTTTAGACCAGGCAGTTCATTAAGTTGTGCTAATGATGACTTTGGCAAAGAATGATCATGACTCTCCATCTGAGTACCCATGACCATTTCTTAAATCCATGTTTGTCCTAAAATGAAAAGTGTTGTACTGCTTTAAGAATGTACAATCATTGATCACATTTGCCGAGGAGGTCATGTTTTTGTCTGTCAGCGAGGTTAACTGAAAAGATAATGAACAGATTCTGATGACATTTTCAGGGAGTGTTGGTCATAGCACAAGGAAAAAGTGTTCAGATTTGGTGGTGATCTGAATGTGGCTGCAGATCGAGTTTTTTTTTTTTTTTTTTTTTTTTTTTTTTTTTTTTAAGAATTTATGAACATTGTGAGAGGGCAGATGGTGTCAGAAATGTCATGGCAAAGGGTTTTGCTCTTGGAGCACTTCTAGTAACAGTTAACAGCACTCACAACATTTTTAGGGATTTTTCAGGTTTTTTACACACTTTAGTAGTGTTAAGCATTAAACAGGTCATATTTTGCCTTAAACCAGGTTCATAAATTCATTTTTAATGACTGCTAGAGTATGTTCACAATCACTAATGTTCAAAAAAGCATCTAGGTATAACATACAAACAACCCCTGATAGTGCTGTAGTCTCAGTCTGTCTGAAATGCTCTGTTAGACCTGCCGTTTTAAGGCTCCCCTCCCCACAGGGGCCCAGTCATTTCAGCATTGCTCTGCGACATATTGTTAACCCTACATTTATTCTAATGTCTATGCTTTGCAATGGGCTTGCTACAAGGAGCCAATGGGCTTAAACTGATGACATAACAATGGTAGGACATTACACTGGTATGTCCATTCCTGGAGGTCGGAGGAACAAGACATTTGAGGGGGCTGCTGGGAGAGGTCTTAATGCTTACTTTTTGTCTTGCTCATCGAGGTGCTCTATCATGCTGACGAGACCTGCTAAACACACTGAT
Organism: Cetoscarus ocellatus; assembly: GCA_037902135.1. Taxonomy (NCBI): domain Eukaryota; kingdom Metazoa; phylum Chordata; class Actinopteri; order Labriformes; family Labridae; genus Cetoscarus; species Cetoscarus ocellatus. The sequence continues at coordinate 148,080 of JBAMNC010000557.1, forward strand.
GGGCATATAAACTCAAAAAAGCAGATGTTCTCTTTAAGTAATGCAAGACTCTCAGTTCTGTAGCTCAAGTAAGTATTTGGCTGATCAGCTTTCCCTTGTATTGGACTTATATTTGACCAGGAGTCTTCATATTTTAACTTAGTACAAAGCGGTGTTCTTCATCCAGTTCTGTATTACTGGGTTGTTAAAACCACATTGGTGTAATAAATCACAAACATACTTAACAATGCAGCTTTTAATAATATGATCCCACAAACATAAAAGCTGTTGCCCCCTGCAGCTGAAATACAAGATTTTCTATAAATGTTGGTAAAGTCTTCTGAAATTCAGTAGTTTTCCCCACTATGGTGTATTAGGGCAGGGCTCCAAGAGGCTTTTTGTGGATATTCTCAAGCCAAATAAGCCCACCATAATCCACAAATGTAGCTGAAGCTAACCACGGGGGACCCCTTTTTTTGTAAAGTTCAAGTGGTTGCTCTATTTCCATTTTCCTACACCTTTGAATGATATCCTTAAAATATGAATTCTTTTTACTTCCTCTGATTGTGTGTCATGTTTGCTGAGGTTTAAAGCATGTTAACTTGCTTAAAGTTGCAATTCGAGGAAACAGTTCCTTTAGTTACCTCGGAGTCGCCTCTCTGAGGTCATTGATCAAGTCCTAACTATAAAGTAAATCCCTTCAAAGGTAATGACTCCTACAGTGTGGAAGAATTTGTGAAAGGGTTTGCAGAAGGCAAGTACTATTACATGTGTGATAAATTCATAACATTTGTGGGATTATCATATTAAAGGACTAGTTCCGTTTCTTTGAAGTGGGGTTGCTAGAGGCCTGTGGTACTAGTACTTTGTCGAGAAAAAGTTAAAGACTTTAAAGAATCTTACTTTAGTGTATTGTCAAGCCAAGGTGGTTTTTTGAGTAGTTTTAACCTATAAGTGAGTTTTAACCTATAAGTGAGTTTATTACGAGCCTTTCAGTGGCACTATGTACTGCTATGTACTGGCATCTCCCCCCAGGGACAAAGCTCAGAAGTTCCTTTATTGGCAAACATATTTACTCGTGTCATGGGCTTCTAGCAACTCACTGCAAAACTCTGAACTAAGCCTTTAAATTCTGCAGGTTTGTATGTGTAGTTTGTTGCATTGATGGGCTGTTATGACACTGGCACCAGGTTCCCCACTGAGCTTTCCTTGTTGCAATCTTTTTTCAGTGTTCCTGACCCAGCTGCATACAACGTGCCGAGTTACGAGGAGGTCGTCGGGAGTGGACACTACCCTGTCCGCCAGAGCAACCTTCGCCAAAGCACCTCCCAGCTGCCATCCTATGAGGACATCATCGCTGCTGTGGAAAATGAGGGAGCAGATCCAGCTAACAACCCCTCTGAGGATACCCCACTCAATAATTCGACACAAGCTCCCACCCAACCCGCCGCCGAGCCCCAGGCCGACCCCTCTGGCCTCACCCATAACCCGAGCATGCCCACCCGCAGCAGCAGCCGGGCCAGCCGTTTACTGCGGCCCCTTCGAGTGAGGAGGATCAAGTCAGACAAACTGCACCTGAAGGACTTCCGCCTCCAAATCCGCAGCCCCACACAGAATCCAGTGACCATCGAGCCCATCACTCCACCACCGCAGTATGAAAATAAGATGCCTGAATTAGGGTAGGGTCTCCCACAGATTGCACTGCTCCAGATGAGTAAAAATAGCTCTGTGTATAATGGACTAATGATAACAACTCATCCAAGGTTGGTGTTAAGTAGGTTAAATGTGGCTGCGAGCTGCTTGATGGAAGATGAGTGTCTCTGAAGTGGATCATTCTCCTTGAGGTTTATGATAAACATATTTATTCTGTTGTAATATAAACTAGTAAAGAGCTGTCTGAGATTAGTTTTTGTTTTAAACATCATACTTTAACTTAAATCACACTGAGCAGCATTTCATTATTGTTTAAAAGACAATTGTGTCGTGTAATGGAAAACCTCCTTAACTCATAAATATGTTTTTTCACCTTAGTACTTTTTCTTTGCCTTATGTTGTCTCTGAATTGTTTTAAAGTTTGAAAAGAGAATTAAACGTGCATTGTGATTTAAAAGGGGAAACGGGAAAATAATGGTACCAACTTTAATACACTTAATTCATAAAACTTATAATTGATGATTTTTGTGATTTGAAGAAAATGCACTGCAACACACGTCTGAACTTTAGCTGTTTGTTAGAAAATGTTGTTTTACATTTACTGTTTTACATTACCTGGTTCATGAAAAAGCAGCCTGAATGATGTCAACTGTGAACTGTCGAACGTTGCAATCACTGTAACCTGTTCAACGTTCTGTTTTTATAGCATTAAGAGGAAAGTAAGGAGAAACATTAAATATTCTGATTAAACACTGCATGATAGGGCCTTTTAAATTTTCTTTAATGTTTAAACTTTACTGTTATATTTGTAAAAAAATGGCAAATAAATGTTTTTCTATTTTATTCTGGATCATGTCAAGAGTATATTTTGTTTCATATTGTCTCAGGTGTAATGTTAATTGTCTCAATCACGTCACTCAGTTGAGCCAAAAAATATTTGTTTAATAGAAGAATGAGTGTCACATCTGCACCTGCTGATTTCACCACACAGCTGGAAGTTTTAACAGCATTTGATGATTGTTTTTTCCTCAGTGCAGACTGTATTTTGGTAGAACTGTGCCAAGGAGGTTCAGTTTTTGTCAATGTTTGGCTGTCTGTCAGAAAGATAAAGTTGTGAAAGGATTTTGATGGAATTTTTAGAGAATGTTGGTCATGGCCTAGGGAAGAAGTTATTAGATTTTGGTGGTGATTCAAATCTGGATGTAGATCCAGGATTGCTTTCAAAGGATTTGTTAACATTGTGAGATGAGCAAATAGTGTCAGAAATGCCTTGGCGGAGGGTTTTGCTCTCAGCACTTCTAGTTTACTATGATTTTGATACAGATACAACCTTTATCCATTCATTTTTAAGGTCTCTATTTCCACTGTCATCTTTCGCATTAACTGAATGAATTTTTGGTTTTGTATAAATTAGTGTGTGTGTGTGTGTGTGTGTGCGTATATACAGTGTGTAGCAAATCTATTTGACCACCTGTCATAAAAATGGGAAAACAAAAACATTTTAGGAATCTTCCAAAAGCGTGTTTAAAACTTAAAATGTAATTGTTGTTGGACAAACATTTTGAACAGAAGTGAGGAATTTCAAACTGAATTCACCTTTTTATACCTAAATTTTAGATGGTTTTCTGGGCCTCTATGAGAAGTCAGAAATTAATCAAGCCTAACATTCAACCACTAAACCTTTCTTTCTGTTCAGAAATGTGAGAAAAAACATATATTTGACGTCTTAATCAAGAAGTAACAATGTGCTTTAGTTTTTCTTCTGTTCTTTTTTACTGTGTTCATTTATACTGTACAGTTTCAGCAGTTTGAGGTGCTTCTGTTTTACATTTTGTGTTTAAGCTCCAGCAAATAAATAAATAAATACAATTTCAATTAATCATTAAGTCTGTTTCATAACTTAACCCCTCCAAACCAACACACATCTGTACTGAAAATGAGTTCTATGTTTGTTTCAAATGTAGACAGTCCTTTTGAGCTATACTTTTCTTCTCTAAGTAAAAATAGAGGATTATTTACCTCATAAAAATATTCCAATATTTTGTGTCTAACATGTCCAGAAATGTTAATGGTTATAGAAATTGCGTTTTCCCAGAATCCTGTTCTGTTTACTAGCCTAACAGTTCAGTTCTAAAGTTTAATTATTGGGATCTTTATGTGTTATGTAAATTAATTTATATAATATATATAACACACCTTAAAATACAGTTTCTGGTGGTGAAGGTTCATTAGTTGATATTTAGCGCCCCTTAGTGGACAAACAACCTAGCAAGCTTTTGACATGTTCCACATGACTTTTCTGGATTTGAGACATATTTTGATGTCTATGTTTGAGTTATGTTTGAGTATGTAAAGCGTGATTTAACCTTGAAATATAGAGGTCACTGGAATATTAGCCTATCAGTTACTGAATGATAATTCATGATGACTGTATTCTGTGTGTTAGATAAGATAAAATATTCTTAATTGATTCAGAGCGGGACAAAACTAAGAGTGGTAAAAACATAAGTAGGGACTTGAGTAAGTAAAGGTAACATAAACAGAAAAAGGAGGCTTATGTACAGCTGACATTCTGAGCTGTGAATAGCAGGTAAAAGTGGCAAAGTATGATATAATGATATTGTACACTTACCAGCAATGAGTTATGTAGAAGTGTAATATTTAACATGATATTGTATCACAAAGGACAATATGATAATTAATAAAAGATAGGTTAAGGGTGCAATATTAGTGAAAGAAAGATTTGTAAATATAATATGATATAACAATACAGAAAAATGTGTTATTACATCATGAACATATAACAACATTATATAAAATGCTGAGTTTGGCAGTAAAATGAAAATTAGAAGTTCATTACAGATATTATGATGTATGATAGTATAATACACTGTACACCTACTTTTGTAATTCTAAATTAAACTTGAATGTTCTGTCACAGTCTAATTATTTTTTATACAATTGAGATTCTAGATTAAGATTAAGAAATATGGTAGACGAAAAATACAGAACAATCTTTACTGTACTGTACCATCATACGTCTTTTATTTTAATGACAATGTACAGCACATAATTTATTTGTTTATATTTCAGTATTATCACATTTTTCAACTTTAGGCAATATTACCAAATGCTAATACATAAATATACTTCATGAAGAAAATGGTTCTTACAAATTAATAAGATTTTAGAATTAATCAATCAATGAAAGGTTGTCAATAATATAACTTTTTCTTGAAACACATTTGTTCCCACTCAGATTAAAATCTGAACAAAGCTTATTAAAGCTTTATTAGATGTGCTACAGCATCATTTTTTAAAATTCTCTAATCTTTTATTTTTTCACATATGACTGACATGTTTACTTTTTCCTGCTGAAGACTTTGTTTTACTATTTTCTATTTATATATTCATCTATGAAGCACTTTCTTAACTTAAAGTTGTAAATGAAATACGTAAAAAAATGTTTGTAAGATCTGTAATAATATAACTCTTTTGAACTACTAGTAAAGTAAGGATTAAGGATAAACTTTTTTAGGGGTCCCTGTTAGTCATGGACCCTTAGGATCTTTCTAACCTCCACCCGCACCCCGAAGCCCCCTTACTGTTGTAGATAAGTTTTTGGATGAAGAAAAAATAATTAATAAATTAAAGTTTGGATGCTTTAAGACACAAGTAAATTCATCAGAATACTTTCTTAAGTATTAATTAATTTTTTAAGTTTTTTTTTTTTTTATTCCCCTCCATTTTTTATTTATTTATTTATTTTTTTACTTGCTCAACACTGGTTGAGAAGTTATTTCTTTCTGTCCTCAGAATTTCTGGGCCCTCTAAAAAGATATCAGTTCTGCATAGTTTTTCAACCAAGCATCATAAAGCAAACTGATAAATGGATGGATGTGGCTATATAATGTGTGTATATATATCTTTTATGAAACACTTAGAATTATAAAGACCTAAATTTCTGTTTACAGAGAAAGCTCTCTCCAGCTAAATCTACAGACTACTTTGTGAATAAACCATGTGGCATACAGAACTTTCTGGCATTTGGACCATTTTAAACATTTAAAATATGTTGATGTATCATATAATCAGTCCTCATGAGTCTTTGACCTTTAAAACTTATGAAAGATTCAAAACTTTTGCAGACTGGACATTTGTGTTGCTCTTCAACATTTTTTCTAGAGATCCAAATACTTTAATGCTATTGGGAACAGCAAAAATGAAATAAATGAAACTAAAATCCTCTAATATTTTTTAATGTAATTATATGGAAGTTAACTGATCCAAAATATCCCCAAATATTACTTTTGGTATTTTTGTATGTAAAGAAAAAATATATTTTTATAGAATTATTACAATAAGTTGATTAATTGATATTTCGAAAATACTGATCATATATATATAAATAATGGGCCACTGTCAGTCATAAGCCCCCCTCAAGTCTGATCTTTAGTCCAGACTATTACAACTAAAATCACCAAGACATTTACTGCAGTGTCAAATAACAAGATTTAAAAAAATCTCAAGTAAATTTTAAGTGGGTAAAAATGTATTTAGGAGTTATGTTTGCAATAATTAAGTTATTTGCCTCCCATGATTGCTCTCTCAAGTTGACCTTCATTTTCATATTTTAAAGCTATCCTAAATATTTTTATTATTCATACTTTAAATAAACAAAATAAAATAGTTTCTAAATAAAAATAAAAATCTGTATCCTCAGATCTTACATAAATGCCATCCTTCGGTGTATTTCTACATTTCAAATATCATCCATATTTTCCTAAGCTCCACCCTCCCCCCGGTTCAGAGGGATCTTTTTTCTTTTTTTAATGTGCAGCTGCCATGTAGCAGAGGGAGGAACAGCTGTCTAAGGGAAGAGCCAGCCCGGGGAGTCAGTCACATTCCTGGCTGGGATTCAATGACTGAACCAGACACAAACAAACAGTGAGGGCGAGAGAGAGAGAGAGAGAGCGAGAGAGAGAGAGAGAGAGAGAGAGAGAGAGAGAGAGACTCACACATTGAGTGAGTGTGGAGACAGACTGAGAGGACGCCAGACGGAGCAGACCAGGCTGATTTCGAGCGCGCATTAGGAGTGCGTAAAACCGCAGGAGCGCATACACACTCAGCACCCGGTGATTGTGCGTTGTATAATACGAGTTTTGAGTGTAGGAGTTGTCGACTTTGGTGGTGTCTTCTTCCAGGAACAGCCCCGTCAATTCAGCAGCCTTCAGTTTTCTGAATGGACGCGCTAGGAAGCTTCTCCGGTGACATGGAAATGCGCGTTATTGAGCGTGTAGCCGGATGCTGAGGACGCCTGACTCGATAAGTCGATTCCAGCTTTCATTTTGAGTTTTGAAATCGCTTTTCTAGGCGCCGACAACATGGAGGCCACGAGCTTTCAGCCCCATCCCGGACTTCAGCAAACTCTGAAGCAGTTTCATCTGAGTTCCATGCGCTCTCTCGGCGGACCGGCGGCTTTCTCCGCTCGGTGGCACCAGGACTCGCTCTTCGGGAAAGATGGCAAATCCGCCGAGATGATGCTCACCCTGCCGGCTCAGACGCCCCCGGTGATGTCTGGTCCACTTTTCATCCCGTCTGATCGCTCCACGGAGAGGTGCGAGACCGTGCTGGAGCGGGAGCCCATCTCCTGCTTCGTGGTCGGCGGGGAGAAGCGCCTGTGCCTGCCTCAGATCCTCAACAGCGTCCTCAGAGATTTCTCCCTCCAGCAGATCAACTCTGTGTGCGACGACCTGCACATCTACTGCTCCAGGTGCACGGCGGACCAGCTGGAGATCCTAAAAGTGGTGGGGATTCTGCCCTTCTCGGCCCCGTCCTGTGGGCTCATCACGCAGACGGATGCTGAGCGCCTCTGTAATGCGCTCATCTACGGCGGTACGTACCCCCCTCACTGCAACAAGGAGTTAGGCTCCCTGGAGTTGGAGAGGACCGAGAAGAGCTTCAAAGTCTACCACGAATGTTTCGGTCGATGCAAAGGCTTGTTTGTCCCCGAACTGTACTCTGGCCCGAGTGCCGCTTGCATCCAGTGCTTGGACTGCAGACTCATGTTCCCCCCTCAGAAGTTTGTGGTCCACAGTCACAAGAGGCTGGAGAACCGGACTGTCCACTGGGGGTTTGATTCTGCCAACTGGAGGGCTTATGTGCTCTTAGACCCGGACTACACCGGCAAAGAGGAGAAGAGTCACCTGGAGCAGCTGCTTAAAGAGTTAAAAGGAAAATATGACCTAACGGGCAAGCGGTCCAGTATATCCTGCAGAGTAAGTCAGCTCTCAATCTCCTCATGAAAACATCTCTTGTTGTCAGTCCATGTTTTGACTGTGGATATTTCAACAGCCCCAGGCTCTCCTCAGCATCTGCATCCATTAACATTTATACTGAGATGACTTCCCTCTCATTAGGCCTGCTTTTGATTGATAGGTTGTATCTTTTCCAAGTGTGCCACACTTACTAATGATCTCCAACCGAGTTACCATGCGAATCACATGTCACCTCACATCTCTCTGTCTGTACTCTGCACTCTCACACTGTGAAGCACCTCCATGACATCTCATTTTAACAGGCAGAAACCTTAAACACAACTTAACCTATATATGTTGAACAGCCATCAGCTGAAACTCTGCTGGGGGTGTGAGGCAAAGAGGAAGACAGAGATAAAGAGAGATCAACAGAGACATACAAACATAAGTAACAAAGTTTTGGCTGCCCCAGTCCTGTTTTCTTCTACAGCTCCAGCAACAGTAATAATGGTCAAAGTCTGTGTGGCATTGACAGTTGCAGAGGTAGGAGTCAGAGAGATCCACAGCAGCAGGTTGCCCATGCCAATAACCATGATAGTAGATGTAAAATGGAGGGGTTTTGCAGCAGCAGCTCGTCGGTGACTATAACCATCGAGTTTTTTTTGGGTCCACAGCAGCACACAATTCATGCAAATAACCATAGTTCAAGCTGTTTAATGTTATTGACATTGTTTCTGTTGATTATTATTATTATTATCACCATAATTTTTATAACCTCCGCCAAGAAGGTTATGTTTTTGCCGGCGTTGGTTAGTCTGTCTGTCTGTTTGTGTTCAAGATAACTTGAAAAGTTAAGGACGGATTTGGATGAAATTTTCAGGAAATGTGTGGAATGGGATAAGGGAATGGGATAAGAAATGATTAGATTTTGGGACTGATCTGGATCACTATCTGGATCCAGAAATTTTTTAAAGGATTCTTTAACATTGCAAGATAAGACCATTTTCGCCAAAGTGGACTGAAGCTGTTTGGCGGAGGTCTGTGCTCTCTGAGTGCTTTTCTAGTTAGTGACTTAGTTTGTTTGTTGACAGGACAACTAAAAAAGTAATCAGTGGAATATGATGAAATTTTCACGATAAGTCAGAAATAAGCCAAGAACCAAGTGATTTAGCTGAAGCAGCTGAGTACAGGGAAGTCCACAGCAGCAGGCAATCCATGCCAGTATCCATGAAAAGATTTAGGGATGCACAATACTGGATTTTTGCAGATATCTAAAAAATGATGCTATTTCAAAACTCATTATCTCCAATACTGATATTAATAGGGATAGTTCTGGTCAAGAGCACAAAGCCTCCACTTTACTAAAACTGATGGTGACATTCTGTGTTAGAAACAGATGTGAGGTAAGAAAAACAAGATTTACTTCTTTAACAAATAATACTTTTGATTCATAAAAGTGGACATTCAGTGATGACAAAGTAAACCATTATGGTACATTTGTACATTTTGCCAATATGACAGCCAATATCCAGGGTATTTGTGGTCGATTTGTGCGGCTAAAATGACAGCTGTAAGAAAATGTTATAGCCACCAATACCAATAATCACCTCTGTAGGCAATTATCGGACAAAACTGATATTACTGATAATATTGTGCATCCATAGAAGGAGCTGTTGATTGATGATGATGCTTTTGTTGATTGTTGAATGAGTTTGAGTCTGGTTAGTCCACACTGCAGCAGGCACTCCAAGGTAATGTGTCAAATGATGCTTATGATCTTGCTGTCTTTCATAGTGTTTATAGATGAATTCAGGTCCACAGCAGCAGGCCGTCAATAACAGTTAAAACGGCAAGAGTATGTGCAATATTAGTTTAAACAACTGTGTATGAGACTGGTTAGTCTTTTTTTTACCATCAGCAACTATAATGATGGTGACATTAAGGGGACTGATGCTGGTAATCAAAGAAGCTAATTTAGAGCACCCCTTGAATTAATGTCAACAATTAGATTGCAAGGCTAATGTTTATATGTAGCAGCTTAAGTCAGGTTGGTCCACAGCAGCAGGCCATCAGTGCCAGAAAGTGCTTAGTAAACACACTTTTTGGCTCTCATTCCGCTTAAATTATATTTTCTCTTCTTTCTCGGGACAGAGCTGAAACATTAAATTGTTACAGATTTTCAGAAATTCGTGTTGAGATTTCTCATTAAGGAGATGGTGGTGGGGTTGGAGGCTAGACCAGCTGAGAACCACTGGGTTGTGTCTTTTCCAAGTGTTACACTCTGACTAATGATCTCCAACCAGGTTTCGATGCAAATCACATGCCACCTCTCATCTTTCTGTGTCAGTTCTCCTCACCCCTGCGTTGTGAAACCCCTCCATGACACCTCGCTCACCTCATAAGTCTGACAAAGGTGACAGTAAAGCCTCTCACCATCAGCTGACACCCCTGAGCATTCCTCCTATCTCCTAAATCTCTCCTCTCTACCTCCCAGGGTTACCCAAGGGCATCTACATTATGATAAATGGAGTCTCGATGATATATTTTATTAGTGTGAGAGGGGAGAGGGGGGCAGGGGAGCCTTTAATGGTGCCACTAGGTGGGGAAGGGGATAAGAGTTTAATGAGGTTTGGGATATGGAAATGTATGTGTTTGGTTGGATCAGATAAGATACGAGTGGGCGTGTGTTTGCTAGTGTTGCTGTCCAGGCTCCTCACATGGGTCAGAGATGTTTAGTGTGGTCAAAGGGCCAGGAGACGAGGTGGCTGTTTCTCCGTCACGGAGCAGCTGCTGTGTGGGACTTTGCTAATGAGTGGACATCTCAGTGTGCATCACCATGATGCTGCTCCAGGCTGAGCGCGAGTCAGATGCCTCAAAGGAAAACCTCAGTAGACTCTCTGAAGATGTTTAAATACCTGCCTACACTCTAAACTTCATCATGAGCCCTGAGCTGGTACCACACTTAACTTAAACCAACTTTAAACATACAGATAACAACAGTTTATATAGATACAGTCAGATTCTATGGGAAAAAACGCCACATCCAGCCAGCGTCATGGGGGAAAAATAGACTGCTCAGGACAATGCTTTAGGCTACAAGGTGCCCATTTTGTACTACATTAATATATAAAAAAAAAAAAACATATTTTAAGAAAATTTCATCGAATCAAAGCACATATCTAAGTAGAGGAACGCTGTGGCATCAATCAGACGAGTTTAGTCACCTGTTAGATATAAATTCAAACATTTATATGTTCTTACTTATGAATTGGACATTGATATTTGATTTTTAATGTTGCTGTTTCAAAGTTAAAACAATTTTGCTGTTGCTTGATGCTCATTATATTCATAATGCTACAGCAGTTTTGTTTTGAACTCTATATAAAAAAAATAAACTGTTAAAAAATAGGTCTATGTAACAGCTTGCCTTTCATACAGATCATTATTCAGATGTAAAATGGGTCAAAGTGCTCTACAAAGTTAGAAGCAAACAGAAGAGGCTTGAATTTCTGACATTTTTACCCAAGTGATCAACAAATTTAAAATTCCTGGATCCACATCCTGATTTGAATGGCCATCAAAGTCACTTTGTTCTTGGCTTAATTCTGACATATACTGAAAATTAAATTATATTCCACTCATAACTTTTAGAGTTGTCCCAACAAACAAAGTAAGTAACTAACAAACACTGGAACAGAAACTAAGTCCTTGGCAGAGCTAATAATAATAATGAAGATGATAATAGTAACGATGATGCATAACAGACCATTCCATCTTCTCTAAAACCATCAATAAAATAAGTCTCAATCAATAGTCAGATAAAATGGACAAAACATTGTAAAAATGCAGGAAACAACATCTGCTCAGTTCAATTTTTCCAGGGAGGACCCTAGACCCCATTGCCGCAGCTCTAGAGTGGTGCAGGGGTGACATATTTTTGGAGGTTGATGCGGAAGTTAGCATTGCAATGGTTCCCTCGACCTGAGACACACTAAAAGCCTCTGAGATTTTTCACTGTGTTTTGGATCACTACTGATAATAAGCTCTGTAGTTAACCAAAATGTATGAAACTTGCATGTTCTGCTATTTGTGATAATATTAACAAACAAACCTACTTTTCAAGATGCTTTAAGCTGAAACGTAATCGAGGAGAGTGAAAAGCTATTATTAAGCTATTATGGAACTACAACATGGTGGTTTGACTTAGAAGCAGCCACAATATTTCCAATGAATAACATCTTCTGTTTGAGAGTTTCCTTCTAACCAAATGACCTGATCAAGTTGGTCCTCATGGCTGTGGCAATAATGAATAAATACTCGATTATTAAAAGACTACTTTCAAGAGAAATGTTTCCTGTTAGGTTCCTGCCCATTTTTGTAGTCCTCGTTAGCACTTAGGTAGCAACTGACATTTTAAACGCAAAACAATTGTTTAAGATTTAAAGCAAGCAATGTTAGATGAATTTTATTATTTCCCTTCAAACATTCAAATCTCATGTGCGTGTGTTCATTGCAAACCTTATTTCAAGCACTTATCTGGGGTATTCTAAGTCCTATTTACTTTGTGGGGTTGGAGACCAAGAAGAGCTAAATGCTAACTCCCTTGCGTGTTTTTGGACTTATTCCTGCACCACTCTATAAAACCTCTGTGTTAGCATGGCATGTATCTTGTTTAGCAGGGGCTTACTAGTTAATAAGGACAACAGTTATTTATAATGAAACAAAAAAATGCAAATGGATCAGATTGGTTCAAAGACAGACATAATAGTATTTACCAAATGATATCAGAGGCCTTTTAGAAACTTACATTGATGCTGGGACAACTCATGAAGTCTCTATTTTGGTTATTCCTTTGAGAGGGTTTTCAAATGTATGGAAAATTGAAAATAGATATATAATGGTTAATGTGTTGTAACTGAATGTCAGATACCATGCTACCACAGTATGTAATGCAGTTGTAGAGCCACATAGAGATTATGTTGATGAAGTTTTGTCTAAAGACATTTGTGATTTTGAACACAGCATTGAGCATGTGGCTAAATTTTATGGTTTTCCCACAAATTGTTCTCACACTCCTGACAAAATCTTTATACAAGTCCAGAAATATCTGTCTTTCCTTGCACCTGTGGCTTATTTCTTCCCAACTGCAGCCAGCACCTCTTGATGTATCACCTGTGAGTTATCTATTTCCTCCAAGTGTTGAGTCCTGCTCAGGCTGACAGCCTCTCAGTGTGTGCGTGAGCATCATGGAGACAGTGTGGCAGAGAGGGGCAGTGCGTGTTGTGCTTTGGTTCACTGTCAGTCGTGTCCCAGTTAGCAGACAGGCCGGGTCCTGGGGGAGCCGCACACCAGCGCTCTCCCATACATCAGCCTGACAGGCCAAGCTGCTGAAAGGCCGGCCGGACAGACGGGGGGCTCGCAGGCCCGGATTGGCTCAGCATCAGCTTACCCATGAAACAAAAACTCAATGTTATCGTCCCGCCTCAGCTTCCCATGATGTCAGAGTGTTTTATTAATATGAGCGTTATACCTCCTCTGCCTGAAACGTCTGTCCTGACTCCCACATCAGCCTCCAAATATGGCAGGGGAAACTGCTGGAAAGATAAATGTCAGTGAGATATTTGAGAATATTTTTTTTAAATTAAGATTTATTCTTTGGATTTCTTTATTTAGACAGGTCAGTGATTCATGCTGTACTGTGCTGACAAAGTCCTGCTCACTGACTAGACTGAGCAAAGTCATTATCAGTTCTCAAGCTCTGCCAATGTCTATGTCCAATTTTGACATTGTGTGGGGGTTTGACAGGTTTTACCCCAGCCAAGCAGATTATGTTTTTGCTGGCGTTTGTTAGTTAGTTAGTTAGATGTTGGTTGTCAACTGGATAACTCTTAATATTACGAACAGAATTTGATGGGAATGAAATGATTATCAAACATGTTTTAATGACAAATGGTGAAAGCGGTGAAACATTTGTCAGCACACCATCATTAGATATCAGGAGAGCCATGTGTTTGACATTAGAGACACAAAATCGGTGTAGACTTAAACTCCTAGAAAAGTAATTTCAGTCAATTCTTTCTTCCCTTTAATAATACCAATAGGTGTTTTATTTTACATAATTGAAATGCCTGATTAGTCACCTTTACATCTTTACAACTTGTAAGGATCATGCATTCATGGAATGAGCAACACAGCTAAATGTGTGGGTGCTCCCCCCAAAAAATGTACCAAAATCCCCTGCAACTGGAAGCTGATGTCTGTTAATCAGAGTGGCAGCATTATTTTGGTGTCAGCCCTGGTACCATAACTCAGGACCAAGTTCTGTAAGACTGGTTAAGTCAAAGACAGACCACAAAATAAGTGTCCTGGCAAGACAACACCTAAAAAATTTTTGTTCCTCACGTTTGTGTGACTGGGGAACTGCAGGCTTTCTTACAGGGGAAGAGGGGATTTTGGCACATTTCTTTCGGGCACTACCCACACGTTAAGCTATGTAGCTCATTCCATAAATGTACAATCCTTACAAGTTGTACCTCATTTTAAAGGTGACTAATCAGGGTTTTCAATGATATATAACACATTACCAAAAGGTATTATTAAAGGGGGTAATAATCCACTTATATAATGTCTACAAAGTTTTTTTTTGAGGAGTATACTCTATGACGCATAAAAATCCACAGGAATTATTGTATTTGGTTGTTATGCAGAAGGGGAAATATTATGATTATCAGTCAAATCTTATCAATTGCCACAGTTGCATCATTGTATCCCCAGAAATTCCCCAATATTGGATATGGATTCTTGTTGCTGTGGCACCAAAAAAGGTTTTGATATGGATTATTTTGTCCTTGGATTTTATGATAGTTGAAAAATCAGTGGCAACCCAATGATCTAAAAATTGTTCCAGATTATTATTTTACAATTTTATGGTGAAAGTAAGAAGTGAACCATAAGGAGTAATTTTTGAACTGCAGCCCTCTGACTGAAGCAGAAGCTGGATCAGAGGAGGGATTGGTGCCTGTGAGCCATTGTGTCTGTTTAGCATCAAATCCGACATTTGGTCATTTAGCTGTGTGCCTAATGTGAAGATGCGGGCAGATTGCAGAGAGGAGGCTGCAGACTCTCATTCAGGAGATGCAGAGTGTGTGTGTGTGTGGGTGGGGGGTGTGTGTGTGTGTGTGTGTGTGTGTGTGTGTGTGAGCCAGGCCTTGACATGTGTTGTCAAAGGGCTGAGACCCCTGACCTCTATCCAAAGACACTGACCTGGCCTTCCCCCATTCTTTTCACGCTGTCCAATCACACGGCCTTGTGTCCAGTCCACTGGCCAGATGGCTGTCTGATAAAGGACGGAGGGATATACAGTGAACAGATAACACACGTATCGCCCTTATACTGCTGCCTGATTCCAATAAAAAAATCATCATTTTTTATGCTTATCCTTTATTCCAGATTCTTCCTCCTCGTTCTGCTGACACAGGAGCTAAAGATGTAAATTTTAAAGGAAACTTGAGTTTTCTTGGCTCACTCCTTTTGTGTTGAACGTAGCGTGTAATAATTCAAACGTTAACTTTTCTGATTAGCATGAAAATCTTTAGGAAAGAGGATTTGAATTGCAAAACTTTTTTCTCCTTCAAAGTCAAATACTTTGGAGTATTAACTGTAAAGAAAAAAAACTTAAGAAGTGAGTGCAATGGGTTCAATCATCTGACTGAGCGCAGAGTAAACCAGGGGGTTTGGGGGACTGTGTAGACCCTCCTTAATGGGATGGATATTAAAGCCAGTCAACTGAGGCCAATTTATGCCATTTCTCATCTCATTGTTCTTCTGGCAGGATGATATTAGCTTCAAACAGGGGGTAAAACCAATCAAGTGAGTGTCAGAGGGTAAAGGGCTGTGTGCTTAAAGCCATCAGCTGTTAATAAAAATGGATGAGTGAATGGGAAATACCTGCATTGCTATCAGGTATCCGTGTGTCAGTCGGTGCTCGTATGTGGGCGACTTAAAGCAGAGCAAGTGTGCTGGTGTGTTTGCATGTAAACAGGCGAGTGTAATGACTGGATCAGATGTGTGGGCCAGATTAAAATGAGCTCGCTGCCGGCTCATTTCCATTCCCATCTGTCTGCTGACCTCTGGGAAGCACTGGAAACTGACATGCTGCAGCTCTTTGGTGCTTGATGGGCTTGTCTGCGCAATGTTGACCCACTCAGATAAGACCCCAACCACGTAGATGCACAGAGAAACAGTGGCATTTGGTTAAGGGTTCAAACTGTGGTGCAGCAAATACATACATGTTTCAAGAGCATTTTTAGTCATTTAGAGGCACAAGTTGAAGATTAATATACCCATTTAGCTTAAAAATTACTGCATGTGAAAAAAATGGCAAGGGTTATTTAATTGGCTGTAAAGTATATAAATACTCTTATAAAAAGAGATAAAAGCCATAAATATGAGATAAAAAAAAGTCTCTTATAACAAGAAGGGTGATCTTATTGGAACAAAAGTCATAATAATAACACAGTCATTATAATGGGATGAAAAAAAACTATGAGAAAATAGTACAGATTGTGATATGAAAGTAATATTTATGAGATAAAAATGTTGGATCTATGTCAAAAAGTCTAAGCTATGGAATATAAAGTCAAATTAGAAAATGAAAAGTTGAATTCATGAGCTAAAAGTCAATTGCATGTAATAAAAATGAAGAATTATGAGGGAAAAAAAGTGAAATTTATGTGAAAAGAAATCAAAATTAAGAGACAAAAGAAGAAATAAGATTTAAGACATAATAATACATAACCCTTTAATTATTGAACAAAAAGTAGATATTTCTATAGTTAAAAACTATTTAAAAATAAGTCAAAATCAATAGACTAGTGACATTTTGAACTACTAACCTGTTACTTGTAATAATTAACCACATTAATTTGATAAGAAAGTATTAATTATTGATTAAGAGTCATCATTTTTATACAAAATCTCAAAAATAATGTTATTAAAAATCAAGTTCATTAGATAAAACAACAGATTTATGAAATGAAAAGTAACTATTATGAGAGAAAAGGTAATTTTATGTGATGAAAGTCCTTATTATTAGATTAAATGTCAAAATTATGATCACTTTTTTTTGTCTCAGAATTAATAATTACTCTGAGATAGGGTATTGGGGTCTTATCATACTTGTCCAAACATTGCCCACATATTTGTGTAAATCAGACAGTTTGTAGCACATTTAAAATACACAACTTAATCATTGAAAGTCGTTTGATATGTATACCTCATATTTGATGTTCAAACATTATGACTCTATCCTGAGGACCCCAAAGCATTGCCTACCATTGTCCAATGCTAAAACCCCCTATGATGCCTGAGCACAGTTTTGTTAAATTTGTGCTTTTCCAATCGCTCTCTTTTAAAACCATAATTCCATTGAGAGCAGTCGTCTGTCTCACACACCCCCACCAACACCCAACTGACCACAGCTAACCCCCACCTCCCCCCCAAAGACCATCCCCCCCATCTTTCCAGAGGCTGCTGTCCGCAGTGTTGTGGCTAAAGCAGAGCCGGCGTGTCAAGGCAAAGGGGTCTCAGAGGCTCCCAGGGGTTGTGGCCTCTATTCTGGCAGGGGTGACCCCATGTAAAAAGGTGTCAGCTGGGGCTCTGTCATGGGTGATGTGTGCTAAAGACCCGCCGCCTCCTTTGTTTGAGCGCCGGCCTTTCAGGGGCTGTGAAGTGCAGCCATTTCTCTTTGTTTGGGCCGTGTTTCTTTAGGTGCTGTGCGGATGGGTCTGTAACCTCCAGGCCTCGGGCAGGGTGGGAAATCCTTGCCCGTGGGTTTGCTGTGTCACGAGTTTCCAGGTTGTGTGCTGGAAGACAGATCGAGCCCTGCGTCGGTGTCTGCATGTCTGATAGAGATAAAGGGCGAGGAGGTGATTATTTTTTATTGACCCTCAGAGGACTCATTTCACAATTATATGATGTTATCATAAAAATACTCTCACAAACAACTGCTGCCCAATATAATGGACACTAATTAAACAGTACAGTAATCAAAATAGAAGAAGGTTCTGAATTTCTAGTGTTAATGTTTTTGTGCAATGAGGAGTTTGGCCTTGGGGACATTCATTAAAAAGGCCATGGTTATAAGTTATTTTCTATTAAATCCACAGTAGAAGTCCTTGAGCCCATGTGCCTTTAGATGATAAGAGATAATTGGTTGAGAGAATGGGGAAAGACATGCGGTCAAGGGGCCCAGGGCCACAGGGCTCAGGGCTAACTGATCAGCTGTTGGCACCCTATGTGTTTAATCCTAAAGACTATGTTTTGTTCACAGAGTCGTGTGGAGGAAACATTTTGTGGCCCTAAAGGGCATATAAAACAAAAAAATGTGATATGACCCCTTTAAAGACAAATGTTATAGATTCCTCAAGCTTGTTGGTATTGATTCTCAACTGGACTTTGTTTTTGATTCCCATCCCTACATATACATATTTGAGATATCATGAATTGTTGCTAAAAATGACTCAGGTGTGGTCTCAATATCTACCTTGCCACATTGTCCAGTTTTGAAGAATATAATGTTTAAATCTGTTAAAACTGTCCTTATATCTCAGGTCTCTAATTTTGAAGATCTGAAGCAGTATATTGCCAGACCATTGTGGGAATTCTGTTATACACTTTTTGATATGGAATCACATGTATGAAACATGTCTGACATCCACAACTCTAGACAGTGGAGGTTCTGACTAGAACAGAAACAGTAAAATAATCTGACACCTCATACTTGAGGATTATTTGAACAAATAACATGTGGCAACAAGCCACAAATCAGGTCCCTGCACAATGAAGGGGGTATATTTGGCCCAGATTCTGTCCTAAAATCAGCTGAATCAATGTTAGATCATAAATAAGATTCTCCATGAACTTTAGAGACATTCAACTTTTGCAAGTCGGATTGGTGAAATATGTTTTGACCTCATGTATGCAGCCTGTTATACCAAAAAGAGACTTAGAATATCAGTAATCTTGAAGATTCAAAAACAAGGCAACTGGACTGTGTTGAGTTTGTTGGGAAGACGTTTCACTTCCCATCCAAGAAGCTTCTTCACTTCATATCAGTAATATTTCAGCAGTCTGTACTGTATTACCCTGCTCATATGGATGCCTCTCTCTGTGTAAGCCTCGATGACACAGCACAGTGTCAGCGTGTGAAAGACTTCTTGTATAACTGGTGTAGAGTGAGGAGGATGATGAGTGTTGATCAGTGATGATGATGATCATGATGAGGGAGGAGATGAGAGCTACAGTCAGCCAGTCAGTCGGTCCGTCTGTGGCAGAACAGATGCCTGTATGGGGTTTGTGTTATGCCACAATCATCATCAGTTCCTCCTCGATCACCTCCTGATTTGCAGCCCTGTGATTAAGAGTCAGGCCCATCTGGTGCAGAGACAGGAAATCCTGGAGTCTGCATCTGCTGCTGGCTGAGCTGCACTAAGCTGCTGCATTCAGGGCGGGAGGGAAGGCGGGGGGGTTAAACTCTGATAATCCTGCATAACCCCTGGAATGCCAAGACCAGGACGTACATTAAAACGTCATCCTCTCTGGACGCCGTCTCCAGGAGCACAAACTCGCTCCTTTTCCTTCCAAAAGCATCCTCACAGTTTATAGGCGCTCTCTGAGGAATTTTGTAATTAGAGCATGAATTAGATACACAGCAGAGAGCATGGAGAAATTGCACAAACCAAATCACAAGCTCCTCTGATGGGACTTCAGAGACGTTTCCAATATTATCTCCTTAAAATTTTCCCTCTCTTGTCTCTCTCCTTAATGACCTTCAGCTTGCTTAGCTACAGAACTGTTAGACCACATTTGCAACGTGCTAATGGAGCTCCAGCCAGAGCAGAAGCAGGCCCTGCTGGTGCCATATGACAAATCGGCATGCTGCTCTCGCCTACAATCCGCCCACCGACCACCTCCAAAGCTATCATAAGGATTAGCTCACACGGCTAAAGCAAACAGACTGCTCAGTGTTCAGACGCAGCCTGGGCCAAATCTTGTCCATGCCGCCTGTTTCAGTGGTGTGGAGATCGCAATCCAGGGACCACTGCCAGTTTACAGTGCAACAGTGCAGGGCCCTGATGGATGGTTGTATAGATAGATAGATAGATAGATAGATAGATAGATAGATAGATAGATAGATAATTAGTGGATGAATGACTGTATGTTTGCCTGCATGGATTGATTGACTGATAGGTAATCGGTAGATGTATGGATAAATGAATGACTAAATAGATGGATGAATGGTTGGATAGATTTTTAATGACTAGAAGGATGGCTGGATGGATTTGTCTGTAGATGATAATCGGATAGATTAATGGATAGATGGTTAGACAGGTAGATAATTAATGGAAGGATTGATGAACAGACTGATAAAGAGATGGATGAATGGATAATATATTGAAGGGCAATGGATGGATGTTAACCTTATAATGCCTGTTGTATCATATTTCATACATACTTTTATGATACCTCTATCTAATCAATATGATCAACAAATTACTAAAAAAAACATCCGAATACAATCAGATAAATGGTAAAAATGTCCTCAAATGGATTATCAGTTGCCGAAAACACCTAATGTATCAAATGAGATACAAAAAATGTATATGTTTAATTTTATGGAGAATTTGATTTTTTAGGATTTCAGTAGAAAGTGAAATAAACACTTCAGCTCCAAAAAATTAGAATTTTCTGGCTATAATTTGTGTTTACAGGCATTAAAGGGTTAAGATTGTTGGAGGGATGGATGGGAAATCAATGGATGCATGGATGATTGATAGGATGGATGAGTGGAGGGTGGATAGATAGTTTTAAGATTGATAGTTGGATAGATCGATGGACAATTAGTGCATGGATAGACAGACGGATATATTGTTTGCTGTATGAATGCTTAATAAAATAAAGGTCAATGGATGGATGTTAACATGTTGTGATAAGTGGGTTATCATTAGATGTATAAAAAAAACTGATGAATAGATAGATGGATGGGTGGATTGATGTATGAATGAATATAAAATGAAGGTCAGTTGGGGCACATTAAGATGGTTTGATAAATGGGTCATTAATAGTTGTTTGGAAAAACTGATGAAGAAATGGATGAATGGATGGATGGACAGTCTGCTGATCATATGGATGGATGGTTTGATGAATGAATGCTTAATAAAATAAAGGTCAATGGCTAGATGTTCATATGGTTGGATAAATGGGCTATCAATATGTGTATAGAAAAACTGATGAATAAATGAATGGAAGGATGGATGAAAGGAGGAATGGACAGACAACTGAACAGATTGATGAACAAATGGATGGATGGTTGTTGGATGAATGGATTATAAAATGCAGGTCAATGGATGTGTGTTAATATGGTTAGTGAAATGGGTTATCAGTAAAAGTATTGATAACCCATGACTGATGAACAGATGGATGGAAGGCTTGAAGGATGAGTTAATAAGAAAATAAAGGTATATGTTTCCCAGATGGATGACTGGGTAATCAATGGATGTATGGATAAACTGATTAATAAGTAGATGGATGGGAGGGTTTGTAATGGATAGAAGGATGGCTGGATGGATACATTTATGGATGGATGGTTGGACAGATCAATATATGGTTAAGTCAGTGGACTGATGGATAATAGATTGATGGATGAACGGATTGATGGGTAATAAATAGATCTATGGATGAATGGATGGACAGATTAATGGGTGGATGTAAATATAGAGAGATAGATAGAACAATAAATTGGTGGGTAAAGGATAAACTAATGGAGGATTGTATGGATTTGTAACAACTGCTGGATGAACACATAAGGAAAGATGTCTGGATGGTTTTGATTCATGTATTGGTAAATGGCCTCCACTCGAGCTGTAAATGTGTTACAAGTTTTACTTTGCAACTGGTGCAGTGCCAAAAAAAGCCTAAGGCAGGAAAAAGGAGGATGACTGTTTCAGGAATGTACAGCAATGCTTTGCCTTTGGGATATGCATAATTAAAAATTTGGATTAGATTAATTCTCGGCTGAGTTCAGAAGGCGGCGAAAATGGAGGAGGCACATGTATGGGCGCGAATGTAGCTCAATTTTGGAGCACAAGTTTGCATCACAGACCTGTTTTGTGTCTGATTTTGCGCGTGGGAAGGCGTGTACCTCAACATTCGGAGGCCTCGGTCAGACTCCACGCACTCTCAGAGAGGACTCATCCTCTGTTGGAGTCTGCTCCGTAAGCTTGTGATTGGAGGGCGGCTGTGGTTGCTAAGCAGAGCTGCTCTTCCTGTGCTAAATAAGAACTTCGTGCTCTCTGGCTGGTGGGCTCAAAGAAGCGCGCCAGAACACACACATACACACAGACAGACTATCCACACGTACGCACAGACTTCAGAGTGCAAGGACCTCGTACAGTACACAGACCTCATCATCCTCCATGTGCTGCCCATCCTCTTCTACTGCGACCTCTGTGCTGCTGGGACTGGATAACTTTCCCCTCCTCCTCCTCCTCCTTCTCTTCTTCTTCTTCTTCTGTGTAAAGCTCCCCCCTCTCCATCAGCTAGACCTCCATGTCTGACACCTCCCTCTGCCCAGTCACTATCGTTCACCTCCTCCTTTTGACACCTTCTCGACCCTGAAGATCACACACATACATGTTCAAGTATAGATGTACACAGACACAGGCTCTCCTCCACTGAGATCTCCTGCTGTACTCCCCCTCACACTGCATTATACTTAGATCTCCACCTCCACTGTGGAGAGCACACACTGTATCAGACTGTATTCAGACTGGCCTACATACACAGCACATGTACCACTGTAATGCTGCAGGGCTTACAGTCTACCTTTGAACATGGATGATAGATAGATCGATAGATAGATCGATAGATAGATAGATAGATAGATAGATAGATAGATAGATAGATAGATAGATAGATAGATAGATAGATACTTATGTCAGAACCATTCAAATCAAGAGATCTCTTAATTAACAAATGAGTAGGATTCACATTTTTAGCTACCTTCTGCTTCACAGTGTGCTATCACACAGCTCAAACATTAATCTAATTCGATCAGAGAAGTATTTCTTTTACCTCTGAAACCTTTAACCAATCAGGATGATCTGATAACATGTTTTGCTCTTGCTTTCAATGCTTAACTTTGCAGTGCAGCTGGATCCACCTGATTCATTGTAATCAGGCAGGTCCATCTTGCAAAGTTTTAAGCTAAAATGATTGAGCTCAGTCTGAAAAGGCTCTGCCCAATCAGGGTCCTTAAAAGCAGGACGTGGCAGGAGCAATGAGTGTGACAACAAAGATTAGCATAGATGCTAACAGCTTTAGTAGCAGTTTTTTTCAGGTCTGGACCCTATTTCTTTATTAAATGAAGGACAAATAACGTCACTGAAAGCATTTCTTGATAGAAATTGTATTTTTGCTCCACTTCTGACATGTTTTGGCAAGAGTTTGTTCTACAAAGTGGCTTGTGTTTTATACTTTATTTCCTTGTAATAGCGCCAGCCTACCACAATGTCTGGTTGGCCCGTAATGAACATCATCGACAGAATAATCATCCAGTCACCTGCTGAATATGCTATGGAAAGGTTCTGCCCTCCCCAAACACTTTCTACAGACTGTTGTCTAGAGACTGATGAGTGGAATATATTCAGTATTTTATACATTGAACTGTATGTCTGGTGTGTCAGGTTATTCAACACACAGCTGGCCAAAAAACAGAAGAAAAAACCTGCAATACTTAAAGTGTCCTTTTTTTAAGGCTGGCCCCTAATTTATATAAAATGTCAGCCTTTACCGCAGGACAAGTTCACAACCAATAGTGAAAAAACAGTTTTGGTCCAAACAGCTTATGATTTGATTGTGTCACCTTGTAATGGCTGTTTTAATGATATTGACATTATAATCTTGGGTGTGGCTGGTTTGTCTGACAGTCAGGCATGTTTGTGGCTGGTTCCTTATTTGCCAGGAAACTCACCTAAGCTTCAGCTTTATGCCTTTTGTTATTTTGACAAAAGGTTAGTCCTTAAAATAATTTCCAATATGGCGACCAACGTCATTAAGCTTATGAAACTTATAGGTGATGTCACTGAGACTAGGCTCATTGCTAACATGTTTGTAATCAAATGCGCTTTTATTGCAAAGATTTTGTTTTAACATGAGAGTTTGCATTAACAATCCCCTTTTGTATTTGCTCTAACATTTCCTTACTTTTGCCAACTTGGAATAACTTGACACTTTGAAATAGTGTCAAGTTATTTTGTTTCTGTTTGTCCAAAAGAAACTGGCTGAAACCAGTCGATTTTTCTTCCATAATTCCAATGTCAGTGCTGGTTTTAGCATTTGTGCCTAAAAAAACCTCAAACAAGCCTAAAGTAGGTAAGCAAGCAGGAGGGTCACATCTTAGCGAGTTTGCAACAAAATTTCTGCTGGTGTCAGAAAAATTAATAGCTTTCAAAGTATTAAAATACAGACTATTTTCTCAAACTGGGAGCTGTACCCAGTGCTGGCTGATTGTATATCTGAGTACAGGTATCAGAGAAATATACAATATAAGCATGTGTGGCGTTTTTGGTGGCTGATAAGTTTTTGTACTAGATTATTCCACTGGGCTAATTGTTGATATCCATTTCATGCAGGAGCATCACTACCTCCAAACTTGCTTTATTTTCTCTTTTCTCAGTTTCTCAGGGGTCAGAGCTCTGCCTTGTATGGCAGAACAATCACTGAGCGTTGGTGAAAAGCAGCAGGACCCTGTGTGCTCCTTGGAGCAGCTCGACATGCTTTCTTGCAGAGACAGAGCAATGCAGCATTGTCGGCAGGCACCCGTATCAAATGAATTCAGCACAGCTGTCCTCGCAGACTCTATTGCAGTGACAGGGGGGACAGTTATTTATTCAGAATTACAGTCATGGCGGGGTCCGTCATGGTCACTCTCTGCTTCAGCATCAGTCAGGTGGACCATATTTGCCTCTTTGGCATTGTTAGCATTGTTTACAACCTCAAATTAAAGCACAATAAATTCTCTATCTGCATAAGTTTGCCCTTTTATCCCTCTATGTCTCTGTAAGTCTCCCCCCCCCCCCAGCTCCCCTTGCACTGTCTGCATCAATACAGCGTGGTCTACAGTTATAGAGACAGGCGTACAGATGGGCTACAGTTGCTCACATGCTGGGTACACCTCTCCCCTCACCCACTGACCCCCCCTTATTTTGCAGGTGTCTAATAGTCGCAGGATTGCCCCGCGCTGTGCGCTCTGTGCTGGCCGCCCAGCAGGGCCGCCTGCCTCCCCTAAGCTTGTGGCGTTGACAAGTGTCTGGCTTTATTTCCAGCCAGCCGACGAGCGCAGACACAGACAGCCATGTCCTGAAATAGAGCAGGCCCACCCCTTATCCCATAATGAGGGGGCTAATATAAGCCCTGTGTCTTAAGAAGTGTATGACCAGTGTTAAGAGAGGAGTTTGTCCACACACATCATCTTAAAAAACGTCAAGCTGCTTTTCAGATTATCATCATACACTGAGTAATCACCTCTCCTTTTGGCACCAACAGCTTAATCTGCTGCACAGGAGTGTGTGTTTAAGTGCAAGGTCAAGTGACCTTTGATGATCAGACAAGGTCCCTTGCTGCAGAGTCAAAAATGGAGATTACATGACAGAATCATTTGAGAAAATATGGCGATAACAAAAACAAACCTTGGAGGTTATGAGTTCATGTGTGACCTTGTATGAGTGCAAAGTGTAAAATCAAATGGTAGTCAGGGGCGTCTGTCCCATATGGAATGTATGAATTATTCCAGAGGTAACAGCGGAGCATTGTTGCTGCACTCATCTACCACAAAGACGCCCATCTCTGCATGTCCATATTTAATTCAGTCCTTTCAGCTGCAGAACTGTACACGCTGCTGATATAATGAGTCCCTCCAAAGAGATTAGTCGCCCTATCATCATCGCAGCTCCCTAATTTCTCTGCCTTTGTTGTTGTGCAGCCTGTATTAAATAGGATAAAGGGGCTTGGCTGGACACAGTGGGAGGAAGTGGCTTTTGTGTTGCTAGCAGGTGCAGTGGAATGACAGTTTTTGGGGGATGAATGCATACATCCACACACACGTGTGTTTGGGGGTCTGCGCCCCCTGAGTGCAGTTTGAGATACAGCAGGAACCTGTGGGGCTCGACTTGAACCCTCAATCACAGGGTTCCTTGGGGGTTTGCAGTAAATTCTTCAGGCGAATGGTTTTCTCTCCCCTTCCTCCTCCTCCTTCTCCTCTTTCTCCCTCTCTTTTTTCCTTGCTCACATCTGGTGAACAGCACTAGCACCCCTGTCATCTTTTACTGCGTTGAGGTCATTTCCACCCTATCGGTAAAGTGGAAACACATGATGTGCAGGGTTCGGCCTTAATGGGGTGGGGCTGGCATGGACCAGCACTGACACAGCTTTACAGCCAAGAGCTGCCAAAACAGCCTCACTGAGGAATGCCTCCGACTGCCAAATTAAAGACATTTGGGCTAAATAATGTTAGAATACATATATTTATCCCTAACATACATACCTACTATAATTACCTACTTTTTTAGACATGCTGCATGTTTTTGGGTAATGTATGGTTTTCGATGTTTCTGGTGCAGTAAAGCAGATCTGAACATGTCGTCCATGAGGCATTAAGATCACAAAAGAAAAATGAATTAACATAGGCTCACAGAAAGATAATGCTATTTCTTTATACAACTTATATTTATTTGTAACTTTCCTCTCTTCATACTAAGGCTGACATAATGTTTGATAATTTAACACGTTAGATGTAGATGTTAGATGTATATATAGCACTTTTATCAACTCTTTCAAATAGTAATTGCAAAATAGTGCTCCAAAGAGTACTGAAACTTTAAAAAGATACATCCATTTCATAAGTCATCTGTATAGATGAGGAATAAATCAATCAAAAATTGCGGGGCAAAATGCATTGTGTCTTAATTGCACAGAAGTTTGTGTGCAGAAAGTTTTCTGTCATTTCTGGCAATGATTTAAAATAAGGATGTTCAAACTTTGTATTACCCCATTGAAAAAGTAAATCATGATTAATTTTGCAGCCTTATTCCCCAGTTTCTGAGAGGGGGAAATTGGGTCAAATATCTGGCTTAAAATCATGAGGTGTGTTTTCAGTCTGAAGAAGTTCTTTATGATATGTGTGTGTGTCAAAAGTATTTTGTTGTGGCTGATAGGAAAAAACCTTAAAGGAATGTCATCCTCTATAAGTGTGTTTCAAAGAAGTTGAACTTATTAGAAGTATCAAAACTAGTTGTAGTAAAAAAAACAGAGAATATACTGTATTTAGTACATACGCCAAAGAGGTTATGTTTTGCCAGTTTTGTTAGTTCATTTGAAAGTTTGTTAAAGGATAATCCAAAAAATTTTGTGAATACAATTTAATAAAATTTCAGAGAATGTTAGTCATGGTGCAAGGAATAAGTGATAGGATTTTGCTGGTGATCCAAATAGGAATGTGGATCCAAGAACTAAGGATTTCTAAACATTGCAAGATAGGGCAGTTTCCCACATTTTCATTAATATCTCAGCAAATTCTCAAAAGATTTTGACGACATTTTCAGGGAATGTTGGTCATGGTA
This sequence comes from Cetoscarus ocellatus, assembly GCA_037902135.1. Taxonomy (NCBI): domain Eukaryota; kingdom Metazoa; phylum Chordata; class Actinopteri; order Labriformes; family Labridae; genus Cetoscarus; species Cetoscarus ocellatus. The sequence continues at coordinate 175,645 of JBAMNC010000557.1, forward strand.
CAAGGAAGAAATGATCAGATTTTGGTGATCAGAATCCCAATATGGATCCAGGATTTTTTTTAATGACTTGTTAACATTGTAAGATGTTAACCATTGCAATTTTACACATTTTAGCTGATAACTTAGTAAGGTCTTAACTGATTTTGATCATTTTTCAGAGCAGTGTTGGTCATGACACATGGAAAAAGTGGTTAGATTATGGCGCTGATCTGAATCTTATGTTGATCCTGGAATTTCTTCAATATTTGTCAACAGCGCAAGAGTGCAGTTTTCCACATTTTTGCTATTCATATTATTTAAGTTTCTGACAATAATTCGCCTGACAAGTGCTTCCACAGCACTTCTAGTGTGTTAATGTATCCTGAAGAGTAGTGACTTTGGAGATTCAAGGTTTTAACTGTTTAAAAATCGGACATTGTTACAATCTCACTAAGTGTGGAGTGGATTGTCTTCTTTTCCCATTTTAATCACAATATTGTTTCTGAGTGGCAGAGGCTTAAATCACCCAAACTGATACAGAGGGCATGTCCTCAACTTTAATTGGGATTCTCCCTGAGAAGTAACATGGATTTCCTTAATTCTGAGTCCTGCTGCGCCATCCCTCTTCAGATTCTTCACACCACAGCTCGCTCTGTGTTTCTCAGGAAACAGAGCTTGTGTCATTTGTGAAAACACAGCTCTGCCATCTGACACATTTTGCTTGATTTCTTAACAGTGCATTACGAGGATCCGCTCTGGAAGAATATTGCATTGACACTTTTTGTCTGCTTTTTATGGCAATGCTGGAATAAATTTGCCTGTAATATTATGCAACGCCTTAATCACTTAAAATCATTTAGACACTTAGAGATAATTGCTAAGTGGAATAAAGTGTTTTAATGGAGTTTTACTGTCTCTCCGCATGGATCCAAACGTGTCTGCGAGCAGATTCCAGTCACACTGTGGTTTCCATTTTGTGGCAGACAGAGCTGCAGAGTAAAAAGGGGTGGGCTGCACTCAGTCGCTTAGAGTCACAGTCTGTGGGTTGACTACAGCTGCATGGATTTTTATTCCCACCATCCAACAGGACTCCATCATCATAGACTGCAGCAGCACTCGTTATTGAGGGCACACACATTCCTGTGCTCCGTCCTCATTACCTCTGCAGCAGCTTTTGCCTTTGTTCTCTCTCTTGGCTTGAAACTGGAGAATATGGAGAGAAGTGCTGAGGCTGCAGTTAGCTCGGCTGCCCACAACTTCTGCCGCACAGGAAAAAACACAGCACAGACAACCACCGCCACCGCCACCCCCCTCAGTCCTCCTGTCTACATATTTCCAGAGAGCCGGCACATGGGGGATGCTCTGGATTGATTCATCCTCCGGTCTCTGTTGGCTCTAGCCTCAGTTTGTCACCAGTTTCACTCCTAACTGTATATTTATGATCCGGCCTACTGACCAAATGCCCTCATGGCCAATCTGCTGCATGAAGGCTCCCATAGACAAGCCCCTCAGAGGCGTTAAACAGCAGCCGTGCTGAGTGGCGGCGGGGACAGTAAACTTTTATCACACTAATAACCCAGAGTCACAGCTACCTTAATGGCTTAGGCAGCCATGGCAGGGGTTGCCTGGAGGTCAGGTTGAATTGCAGGACATAAATGGTAGATTCCAGCCAGTAGAACAAATAAAGGAAAAAAAAAGAAAGGAGGGGCATGTGAGGTGAGCAGAGAGGAAGAAAGTTGTTATTGAAAGAGCTGATAATCACTTAAATTGATTTGCAGTAAAAGGAAGCCATTGATTAGACTGCTCCTTTATAAAAAACAGACAATCTTTGGCCTTTTAACCCCGTTTCCAACCAAACTGCATACTTGCAAACCTTGGACTCCAAGTGTGCAGACCAAAGGCAGCAACTCCTACACAAGCGAGAGCAGAGTGGGGCAAAGTACACAACTTCATTACTTGAGACAAAGTTAAGATAATCCTGGTTGAATATTACTCGAGTGCAAGTGAAAGTTGCTCGGTCATATTAATCAACTGAAAGTACTGGAGTACGAGCTTTGAAGATACTCAAGCATTAAAACCCCTGAAAACAGGGTGGGAAACTTGTGACCTGGGGGCCCTCATTAAATGCCAGTCAATGTCAAATTTCCAAATATGGCAGCCATAAAGATGGAAGAATCTGCCATGATGTATTTCAGTCTGATTTGCCACCATAACACCACAGGCAAAATGCAGTACGACATGAAAAATGAGAAATATTAACTCTTTGATAACTGGTTGTATTTTACTTTTTTACAAGGAAACAAGGAATTAGTAGATACGACTTGCTTTAATGATTTCTTAAGAGGAATTACTCATACTTTTAGGAGAAAAAAGTCAATCAAGTGAAATAATCGTCAGGATAAAAAAAAAAAAAAACTTTGGTCAAGGAAGTTTTGGTTCTCAGTAGGTGTTACTGGTAAAATAAAGTGAAAATAAATTAACCAACCAAGAAAAAAATATAACTGCTTTGTTATTTTTACTGGAAAAGTACTTGAAATTGTCTTTCTTTCTGTGTTTAGCTCATTAATTTTGCTTAACTGTTTGGTTTCAAGCATGAGAATGTAAATCATTGCTGTTGGGCCAGAACCTCCTATCTGAATTTTTTTTAAATATAATTTTATTATTCTCATTAAACAGTGCTGTTTGTCACCTTCCATGCTGGTAAGTGTGTTGTAATGTTTTTACAAATTAAAAGAACAAAAATGTAATTTCTAGTCAGGGCAATACAATAGTGATCAATTCAGTGGTGGAGCATTTTTCTTTCAACTCCTGAAAAGGAGCAGTTTTGGAGATATGAGGTTTGTGCTCAATAACAACGAATATACAATTTTTATAACAGTTAGATATTCATTATTTTGTTAAATAACATGTATTTTTGTTTGTTTTAGTGTTAGTGTCCATTCATTAGTAACAATTTGGCTCTGTCAAACTGAGAATAACAATATCATGGCCCATTCCTGCCTTAAAATCTTACATCAACGCATACACCCAATCTTACCCCAGACCACAGGCCTGAGATCAGATCTTACATGAATTTGCGGCTTGAGTGAGTGACCATGAAGATCGGGGGTAGACATTACAGAGTGAAACTGAGAACCACTGCTTTAGGTCAAGAGTGAGTAAAGCCTGGTACACGTTAATTAACTATTTTTTAATTGGTCCAAAACATGTGAGAGTAATAACAGATTTATCTGTTTTTGCTCTTAGAGTGTGTGGTGTGCATCAAGATGACCAACAAAGCACACCTCACAGTCAGTTTCATCTACCATCAACCAGAGTTTCCACTCTTAAAGCTCTTAATCTTGTGTGGTCAAATGCAACTTCAGAGCAAACAAGCTAAATGTGGCTCACCGTGAGCTACCTGCCCCATCCACTGCGGATGCATAATCTGTCCAGATGTCTCACTGTTGGTTTGTCGGGTTAGGGTTAGGGTTGGTTGGTTGTGCTCTGTTTTGATAGAATGATACTGTATTTGGAGAGGTTGAGGTGCTGGGTGAGGTCTTGTCTTTTGACTTGATTCAACAGGTTAATTTTTTTGTTCCTGTTTCTGCTCTTTTTAAATTATATTGTTTTAGGCTTTTGCCTTTTGGGATAGGGTAGGTGATGGATAGAGCTGGAAGATGGGGTAAGAAAGATTGGCGAAGACAAGCAGCAAAAAAGCCATTATCATTGAGGTGAGAACCTCCATCCATGGAGTGCACTGATATATTTATGTAAACCAGTGACTTTCAAAGTATTCTTACTTAAATTAAGCCGAAATCGCAAGGCACACCAATTGCTGAAAGTGTACTAGATTCATTTATTCAGCATCACAAGAAAAACAGGTAAACAAATAAATGGAAAGACAAAAAAGTTAACGCTTTCCTTCATCCATTATTTCTATAAACTTTAAGAGACAGCGTTTCCTTGGAGGTTTTATAAGATTTTTAAAGTTACAAAGAACAGTAACAAGGCTAAATATGGAAATCAATGCATCTGAAGTACTGATTTAATGGTTTTACAAATTTCCAAGGAGCACATAGACTCTGTGTACTCAAGGCACACCATACCATGCCATACCATACCATTTAAGTGCTCTAGGCCACTAGCACTCTGTGTTTCTGCTCTTTTCACAGTATTTATCAGCAGTACATGCAACATAATGTGCATAACTTAACAATTCACTCAATATCCCTTAATCTCAGAAGTTAAGCCGTGAAAGCTCACTACTGATGAGATAATGTACCTCCTGCTTCAGTCAGCCTGCTTTCTAAGTGGCTTTTTTTCAATTTCATGTGAAAATGCAGTGCACAAGCTAGACTGCTGTCAGTGTTCTCCCCATACAACAGGATGTCTGATCAGAGTCACTGAACATGTTTATAGAATAAATGATAAATTTTGTTGATTATATTTAACATATTACTGACATCAATTTTTTGACAGCTTCCTAAGAGATCCTCTGAAACTCATGGCTGAAGTGTGGTCTTGCTACCAGAATTTTGCCACAAGCATTTTAAATTGGAGCAGCCCAAATTGTCTTCTGAGCAGGTCAGGGAGGGTTAAGTCACTCTTAGCACACCTCACACCATGGAGAAGATCTTAAGAAGTAATCTATAGATCCCACAGATCGTTGGATTGTTTGCTGACAGTGGTTGGAGTGAGTGATAAATTTCTAAAGGAAAGTTGGTCAAGAAAAGTGCAGATATTCAAAAGTGTTCCTTACCCAAAAAGCAGAGAAAATAGAGAGTGAGGGAGAAGCGTTATTAATGGAGTTCAAATCCAAACTCTTTCTCAGATTCCTCTCCCTCTGGCTGAGCTGGGCCGAGGTGGACGGGTCTTCTTGAGAGTGTTTGTTTTAGGTGAAGTCAGAGCTGGAACAGTGTGTTGTGAACCGCAGGCCAGACTGTGGTTCTGCGGTTCAGCTCCGACCTGAATGCAGACTCTGCTCTGTTTGTTTTGCTTCTCCGTTTCTCAGGGAGAAACTCAGTCGCTGCCAAAGTCCTGCGCTCACACCCAAGGCACGCAAATAAAACGACTTCACATAGATGCAAAAAAAGGGAAAAAAATGTACCTGGGTGTAATGGCTGCCTGCATCTGGACCTCACCGCTACCTCCGCCACCATAACCTCCCAAAAGCAGGGGTCTCTGCCGTGTCACCTTGTAAAAGAGCTTTTTAGGAGATGAGACGGCGTTTGATTGTTTCAGTGGCAGGATGTTTGTGTGTTTTGTTCCGGGCCTTTTCATAAATAGCAGTTTTTATGTTGCCGAGGTCAACTGGTTTTACTAGACTGGAGAGGCAAGTCCAGAGGCAAGGAGGCCTCCCCGCCATCTGGCAACCATAAAAAAAGGGGGAGCAGGAGGTTTTTTAGTGGGGGGGTTTATGGGATGGTAGAGGGTGAGACACTGAGAAGGAGGAGAGACAGAGTGGATGGTGGACTCTTGTTGCCCCCGAGCTGCAAAGCTTCCTCTCACAGTCTGAATGATGGGTCAGAAGTTCATTGCCTTCTTTTTCATCCTCCATCTGCCTCGTAAGGTTAAGGAGGTGACGGCCGGTTCAGAGTTCGAGGGCAAAGGAGAGGACGTCACCGTGAAGCTGTTATCACCGCTGAGAATAAAGATGTATTCTGGGCAGGGGGAGCTTTGTTGTGATTTAACAAGATAGCTGTATTTAAAGGGGGCTTTAAGGAGACAGTAGCTGTAAGGGATGAAAAAGAGAGTCTCCTTGATGTTGCCGTCAGCTTGTTTTCGCCATGCAGACGATCAGACCTGCAGATGGTTCAGAATTATGTGGCTGCGTAAACACTGGGGATTCGATGGCTTGGTGTTGTTTGGGTATGCGTCACCCTCTCAAAAGAGGCCTGCACACCACCACTGAAGCTGTTTTGTGTGACCGCACACTAGGGATGGGAATTGAAAACCAATTCCAGTTAAGAATCGTTAATAGCTCCATCAAAGTATCGATATCATGAGTCTTTTTGCTAATCAATTCCCTAATCAACTCCTTCCACTGACAGGGTTCAGAAGCGGTTCAAATTGTGGCTTAATTTTTTACAAAAGGCGCCTACTGCACTACCTTAAGTGAGTGGAAACACCAGCAACTTGCAGAAGCAGTTATCTATGTGACATGTGTGTTTGACATTGTTGCCACTGAAAATCTACAGGCCAGCATTTGCCCACACGGAAAATCTGCAGGAATCAATAAGGGAGTCGATAAAGAATTGGATCGATTAGCAGGATTGTTAATAGCATTTGTATCGATAAAATCTTATCAATTCCCATCCCTACCGCAGACTCAAACTCTTATCTCTCTCAGTCTTCCTTTCCTTTTATTAGCTGTTAAGTCAAGAAGCATCAAGTGGCAACCACCAGAGCTAAAAAAAAAAAAAAAAAAAAAATCCGGTGCAAAAGAATAAAAACGTAAAGTCCTTCCAGTGTCCACTTGAGGCTGGCTGCCGAAAAAATAGAAGTCACTCTTCATGGTAGTAGACCAATTTTTATCATAGAAATAAACATGTTTACAGCCTGGCTCGAAACACCTTTTGGGTCAGAAAAGTTCATGTATTTATGTCCTTGGTCTGTCTAAATAAATACAAAAGGTCAGGGCTGATACGACAAGCTGGTACTGTGCTGCTTTTCATCTGAAGGCTCAAGACTTGCCTCAAAATCCACCTCTTTGTCTGTTATTAAGCCGACTGAAAGTTATTTTAGATAAATGTTCTCAACATGGCAGCTGCTGTGGATTGAACTCAAAAGTACCCTCAAGTATCCAAAGTGGTGAAGTCACTCAGAGTTTATCCACTGTTTTCTACAGTCTATGGTGACATACAGATGCAGACCTTGAGCACAAGCCCCAAGCTTGGCAAAGCCTAGCATGACAAAGAAACTGGTATGATGGAAATGATATAGAAAAAATTTTGGGGAATTTTTTATGCCTTTATTTATAATGGAGAGACAGTGGATAGACTCAGAAAGGGGGTGAGAACTCATGCCCCCCAAAGGCAAGAGCTTTAATATATGGTTAGTGCTTGGATGCAACCCACTCCACCATACCAGCATCCCCATAACCCCTACTACTTTCTAAAATTGTCTTGGAATATTTTGTTAAATTATAATAATTTCTTACTTTGATAACTTTTTAGCTGTAAATGGAACTTAGAGGTAAACTAAAAATGGCAGTTCATGCTGCCCCACAGTTAATCCCTAACATACATCTAATATTCATCCATCCATTATCTATTGCGGTGGGAGGAGCTGGAGTGCTAGGAGAGAACCCTCGCATGCACAGGGAGAGCATGCAAACTCCACTCAAAAAGACCCTGGTCATCAGGAGGAATCAAACCAGCAACCTTCTAACCATGAAACATTTTGCACTACCTGCTGCACCACTGTACCACCCTTACTGTCCAATAAAGCTAGGCAATTAACCAGGTTTTAATCTTAATTACAGTTACTGCTTCCTACAGTGATGTAGACTGAATACTTAAGATTAAAGTTTAGTGTGCAACATGACATGTTGCACTTGCTTTTTTTCCATCTTTAAATATTTTCAGGTGTTTGTACATTTTACATGTTTCTATTTAATTTATAGCTTGTTGTCCAATGTTCATAATGACAGTGTTAAGCACCTTTAAATTCAATGATGAGTGATGTGTGTAGTTCCCAAAAATGTTTTTAGTTTATGTTTTTAATCATCATGTCACTTCCATAACACCAGGGGCCTGAGTCAAATCATGGGTTTTGTCAAGAGAGGGGCTTGTGCACTAGGGCTGCAGCTGGATACTATTGGTACAGTCAGGTGGTGGCTCAATTTTGTTTGCACATCTGAATTAAGGGCGAATCACAACATTGTTAAGCCAAGAAAATAGCCGAGTTTGGGACCGGTGAGATTCTCATGGAGATTTGAGGGATAAAGACCCTCCTGAGAGTCTCAGTTATGTTCTGCTGGAAGATTTTCTTTCCCCTTTTTTTTTTCTTATAAGAGCCGGAGCTGGAGCTGTCTCCTGCATCTGAAGCTGGATGCTCGCTGTTATAGGTTTTCCAGATTGGGGTTATCATTGCAGACGACTGTGCTGCTTTGCTGACTCTGGCACTGATATCTCCCATAGAGATTTCATCTTTTGTTATGCTGCAGCTGAGATGTGTTAACCCTTTCTCCCCTTCGAGATATTCAGATAACAGTTATGAAGCCTATTGGATGTCAAACATAAACTCACTGGTTTAAAATAAGAGTATAAAGTCAATATCTTTGTTATATAAATGAGTTATACTGACCTCCTTCTTTTGCCAGACTGAGGATGTTTTTTTAGACCCTCTGCTGCTTCGCACAGTTTGTATATGAATAGGGGAAAAAGTGCTGACAGCAAAAGAATGAGAGCGTGTTTGGCAGGCACGCCCTTGTAGGTTTCTGTGTCACTCAACTCTAATAAATTTTTAATCGTTTCCTTGCTGTGGTATAGAGCTCAACACAGCTCGGCTCCGTCACACGCTATTTAGGAGGATTTATTTTGTTCAAACTCATAAATAAGAGGAACAGAGTCTTTAGAGTGAGGTTTATCACTTAGGAAGGCCAAAACAGTTACTAACAGTGATGATATGATTGAGATTGGTGCTAACTACAGAAGCCCTGAGGGGACATACATCAGTATTTCTTACTGTCTGAATGTATACAGGTTACAGTTCATAATAACAAAGAACTGATAACCACAAAACAGTGTTACAGCAATGACATATATGGAGCAACTATGTAGCATTTAAGTAAGATTATGATTTTTGGCATGTCATATTAATATTTATAAATTAAATATGCAGGTTGTCCAAAGATGAAAAGTAAATTTCTCAAGATCTGGAGAAAACAACTGTCTTGTCCTTTAAGGGCTTCTGTATATTCATTGCAGTAACTTGACAGACAACCTTTTTGCTCAGGTTGCCTCAACACCTCACACTTTTATTTCAGATAGAACAAATCTGTTTCGTTGGATATTGTGCATTATCTCAAGTTGTAAGAGCTCAAACACTCAAGTGTAAACTCAAGAACTGAACTCTGGTCCACTTGAAAACATGGGGTCACAGCTCACTTCCAAGTGCACCAGAGTTCAGTTCACCGAAAGGTGTGAATGTAATCCGAACCAAACAAATACCAAACAAAGGAAGCAAGCCAAAAGCAGTGCATTGTGGGTTGAATGTGGCCAGACATCAACAACAGTGAGCAAGCTCATAAACATGGGAGGGCTGGAGCACTATATTATCATAGACCATAGATCAATTCAGAGTGTTAGCCAAATAATTTTAAGGGGTGACCCATCCCATTGTGAACCCCCACCACTCCAAGAGAAATTCTACTTTGATATTGAGCCTCTCAATCTAAGCAAATACAGCTGTTTCTCTTTCTTATCAAATATATTTTCTTCTTTTCAGTATACTTCATTTCAGCTTTCACAATTCAAGGACTGATGTTCATGAACATACAGAGTCAAGTAGGTAGCTATAGATTGTTTCCATCAACACAAACCTTTAAGACAACATTGTGATTTTGCTATGAAAAAAATAAACTCTTTTGCTGATCTGAATGGATTATTACTGGTTTCTATTTGTAGCTGTGAGGGAAGAGAGGAAAGAAAGAGACATGCAACTCATTAATGGCTGAATGATGGTCATACGTCTTTGAGAAGTTGTCTGACTTTTACCCAGATGAGAAATGAGTCCCTGTCCTTATTGCCTACCATATTTACCATTAACAGAGCTCGCTGCTTGCAAGTGGGGTAGTACAATTAGTAGGGGTGCTTCACAACTTTTTGGTTTGGGAGCAGGTGCCCAGGCTGGGCTCTGATTCATGAAGTTATATCCTTATGACGAAGATAGTCTTATTTTTTACTTGGGCAAAACAAATTTAATAAAATAAGAAAATAATAGTTTATAGAGGTGCTTAACCCTTTGGGCTAAGCATCACAATAAGTCTCATCCTAAAATCTCCCCTCGTCATAAACAATACCAAACAGGTTAGCATATTGTGGCTATAGTTACCATTGCTAGAACAACCATCCTTGGTCATCTTTGCAGATAGGCATTTACAAGTCTGTGCTGAATGTGGTTACAAACTGCTGCATTCGAGTGTCATCTGACACAGGCTCAATACAATTCTTTATTGATTTATCAGCTTAAAATGCTGCCAATCTTACATTTCGATGCTTTTCTCCATTTTATCATTGTGCGATTATAGATCTTACATTGATTGTAGAAAGAATTTAACAAAGCCAGAGTGACGTCAGCCGTTTGTTTATCGTAGTGGTCTTTGGGACTCATTGGACTATCTTTCAATGGACAGACTTACAGTAATAAACTTCTCAATCTAACTTTGGATCTACCAATCAATGGACAGAGAGGCAAATTACATCAGATGGCTAGGGATTCAAGGCTACATTACACCACATTTATTTGACAGACACTGGTCTGCTTGATATAGTGTATTGTGAAAGTCAATTGAATGATAACAGAAAATGTAAAAATGTTGCAACTTCTCCCCCACATTGAGGATTTATTTTTTAGGCCTTATCGCCCAGCCCTTCCTTCTGTATATCCCGAATAAAACAGAAGTCCTAGTTTCTGTGCTGCCCTCTGAGGCAGACACCTCAGTGTAATCTGGTGTAACCCTAGAGGTGATTTATATTTCATCAGGCTGAGTTGCTGAGTGTCACTTCAGAGTCTTCATTATTAGATCTGCTGGAGTGTCTCCAAATATTATCATGACAATGGTATTAAATATACTTACACTGCCAACAACTTTGATTGCACTTGACAAACTTTACAGAAAGCATCAAAGGCACCTTCAAAGGCGGCTTCGGTGAAAGGATCCAGCTTACTGAGAGCCTCTCAACATACTTTGCTCTGTTTATTCACTCACACTTTGCGTCATGTCAGAGTCTCTAGCACTGGGGGGAAAAAAAGGTGAAATAAAGCACAGGGCCACTGATTGAGAGGCTGGAAATGAGGGACTCTGCTTCTGCTTTAGTGGTTCCGTCCACTGCAGTGATTCAGGGGATAAAAATGTGGCCTGTGTCTCTTTAAGAGCGCTGGCCTGTCTGCAGAATGCATCAGTCCTGTGGAGCAGACACAGGCCAGCAGCAGGAGGAGGAGAAGAAGAGGGAGTGGGGGGGGGGGAGTAAAGGGGAGGAGCATGGGGCTCTGCGGAGGGAGGGACGGACGTCAAGAGGGAACAGCCGCAGTCTGGGCTTCCAGCCTCCTGGCTAGACTGCTGAAAGTTATTATTGAGTTCCTGTGTAGGGCCTCCCCTCCCTGCGGCATACTCCTCTGTGCTCACTACGAGAGGCGGACGGGGAGAGAGGGAGAGGCAGAAAGAAAAGTTGGCAGCGTCCCATGCCCCTTTGCAGTGACCTTATATGCAACAAATAAAGGATAATTTTGTTTGATTCTGTGTTTTTGCAAGGGTGAAGCCTCTGAAAGCCTAGTAAGATTCAAGAGCAGCCACACACATGCTCATGCACACTCACTCTAAAGGCCTTACAGCTGCTCGACAGCAGCTGAAACTGCAGCCCAGCTCACTGTTGTCTTAAGTTACAGTTTAGCAGACATGTCCTGTTTTCTTAGGAATGGCCTTAACTAGTCGAGACAAGACGGCTGACAATTCACCAATGAGAAAGCGGTGAGCTAAATCCTCTCCTGGCGTGCTAAGTGATGAGTATGATTCAAGGACAGATGGTGGGAGGACGAGGACTCCTTCAGTCTCCTTCGAATCACTTTACAGTTTAAATAGCTATGAATGAAAAGTGTGCCTAATAAAGAAAATAAGACTCTTTATTACCAGCTTCTCTTGACTTTAAACCTTATTTGCAAAACACTGCAAAAGCTTGTGTCTTCGCAAGTATATTTTTGAAAAATGTCTCATCTGCACCTGATGTGCAATAATTATCAGAATGTTTCCCCATGCAAAATATACCTTGGTTTTCTTGATGTAAGTTGTTCTGATTTTAAAGTAGTACAAGTGACTTACTAGGACTACAAAGACATTAAGTGTCTGAACATGTTAACTTAGTAGTGTGTATTTGGTTTGTTTTGAAGTGCTACATACCGTGTTTCTTAATCACAGTGGATAAAATGTAATTAAGCAGGTTAATTGTCACATATCCATCCATCTGGCTGGAGCTATCCTAGCTGACATAGGGCCAGAGGCAGGGTACACCCAGGACAACCTTTCACACACACTCACAATTAAGGGCCATTTAGAGCACCAATTGACCTTACATACATATTTTTGGTTTGTGGAACACAGAAGAAACCCACGTATGCACAGGGAGAACATACTGCAGTTAGTTATTAGTAAGGCGGTATTAAGCAGATATCTTCTTCCCATGCAGATGGTGAAAGAAAGATTTGTAGCCAGCCAGTGACTACTGATGATCACAGGGGACGCACAGAGTCCCTGAAAAACAAAATGTAGTCGCCAAGTAAGAATATGATTTGTATTCGTTGAGGGAGTTACAAAAAACAAAATAATTATCCCATTTGGCAAAAAGAGAGTGCTGATTTTCAGACAAATATGCATAAATTATGTGTTTTCCATAATTATTGTATTTTGAGCCTTCTTGAGGGATTGGAGGTTCAGTCGGAGTTGTTGCTCACCCCTCAGGATCATATATATTAGAGCAAACACTGAAAAATGCACTTGATGAGCTGTAGATATACTAAAAAGTATTTTTACTGTGTCCTGGAGGTATAGATAAATTCACCCCTGCAAACTATGTTCTTTTCACATGTTTTTATTCAGTTGTTAAAATCTGCATTTATATACACGTGTTGTGCATAAATAACATAGCTTAACTTTAAACAGGATCAGTGAGAGCCATTGACTTTTTTCCATGAAAAACTACATGAAACCTAATTGTAGAACTAGGATAATAATTGTATTTTAATTACAATAACTGCTTCCCACAATTATGCAAACTGAATAAATGAGATGGGGGATTTCTGTGCCACATGGCATGTGCACTCCATGCTCCCCATTTTTTTCAAGTATTTTCAATTCTTTTCTTATACTTTTATTCATACATTTTTATTTAATGTTCAGACTTATAGTGTCATTAGTGATGGGTGCATGTGGTGTGCATTTTAAAATCAGTGAGTAATCATGCTTCATAATCATGATCTCAAAATTTATCAAAATAATCAGAATTGTAATTTTTGCCAAAATTGAGCAACCCTACCTGATAGGTATTAAGAGCATGTTTTTGTTTGTTTTAGTAAAACAATTAATTAAATATTTATCTTGTTCAAACTTTTTCACATTATATTGAAAAAAATAACAAGACACTTACCGGCTCTGTTTTCAGCTGTAACTAGGACATCAACATCTATGGATGAGTTGGATTACAGTCAACTGTTAAAACCCTTAATGATAAAATAAGAACGATAATTTAAAGCAAAGAGAAAAATGTTTCAAAACAGTGTGCATATGGTGCTGATAGAGTGTTCAAGCTGACCTTAAGTTATTATCACTTACTGATGGATATTCTATTAGTTCTGACCTCTAAGTTGGCACCCTTTAGCTCAGGAAGTTGTGCCTCAGGTCACGCTGAGTCAAATTTTTATAACAATGCCAATAACATAACTTAATGTTAGCACAAGGCTAACAGCAAGTGTATCTCAGTCCATACATTTCAGTCTTCATAGCAGTGACAGAGACAGAGAGCCTGTGTGAAAAGTCTGCACAGTCAAGCCACACAGATATAAGCCCCTTCGTTTTGAACATTTTCAGTGTTTATTGAGTCTCTGTCGGGATATATCATCTGTGTCTGCCCTGCAGGTCTCAAAGACTTGCATGGAAAAGTTGCAGAGATTACATAGTTGCACACATGATGCCCCGCTCTCAGGCCTGTGCCTGCCTGCAGCACAAAACCCCAGCCCGCCTGCTCCTACGTTAGCGCCTGCGTCCTCCAGCTTGGCCCACCAAGGGAGAGAGAAAGAGAGAGAGATAGACAGACTTTTATGTAATTCTCAGTCCGGTGTGTTTGTTCTGAAACCTGCTGTTGCTTCAAGCGAGGCTCCCCCAGGTTAACCGAGCCCAGCTGCTGCCTGTCCTACTGTACTCAATGGCGTCATTGCTCCGGCTCACGGGGGAAAAGCCCGGACCCATGCAGCACCTGAGGCCCGTCAGGTTTTTCCTGTAGCATGTCACATCTTTGGCCTGATTAATCCCAGTCTTCATTCATGGTCAGTGCGATCACTTGGCCTGTGTTTTAAAGCTGTCTCTGGCTGCAGGAAACTGGGCGAGGAGAAGACGGGGTTGGGGGGGGGGACCCTGGCTCTGAAATGGGTATTTTGTGGAGTTCTGTTTGTTGAGTCAGAGCTTAGTCGGCCTCTACTGTTATGTGGTTGCCATGGAGAAAAACACTCTGCTCTTGTGCAATAAAAATCATCCAGGAAAAGACATTTCCAAGAATTTTTCAGAGTCGAGAAACAGACGGCAAATTGCTGAATTCATGAGGTGCTGCGGTCCACCAGCCGCCCAGCTCAGCCCTCCATCTTTGAGTTCTCATATTCATTTTATGGAGGCTCTGAGGCTTGAGCCCTCTCACCTAATTATTCCCGTAAGCAGATATGTTTTGCTATGAACAGAGGAGGGAAACAAAACCAGTGTTTAAGGATGGAATGTGTGATCTTAGGAGCGGATGTTGTGGGTGTTTTATCCCCCATTTCCCTTACAGACAATTCCTTGAACAAGTGGAAACAAGTGAAACGCTATTTGATCTCTGTCAAATATTACAGTATACACAAATGTGCCCTGTGAGGCCCCTCGTACATTTGAGTCACATCTCCGCTCTGCCAGAGAGAGGGGAAAATTTTTAGAGGCAAAAACTCCCGGTGTGGGTTTGAAAATGTGTCGACGGATAATTGGTTGGAGCCTTATAAAACCTGCATTTTTTTTTCCCTCCTGGAGGTGTAGTTCTCCTCAGTTACGTCAAGGTTTCTTTAATGTGAGGTCTTTTATTCTGTTTCCTGTCTCTCTGAAAGGACTCTTAACACTTTTCAAACAGTGAGTCTCACTGGTTGTGCTGTAAAACAGAAGAAAACACCTCTGAAAATATGACGCTATGTGCTTTTGTAAACCCTCAAGTTTGGAGTGCATAACAGACCGTATAAAACATGTGAGGTCACCCAGTGGTTTCAGAAGGGGCGCTTCAAAGCCCAACAGTGGTGGTCACAGTATATAGTTAAAAAAGGGGGAAACCAGAAACTCCAAGCATCTGCTCTAGTGTATGTACTTCCTTACAGCTTAAGAAATAAAAACGATTTAATGAAATTTAGGGAAGATTTACATTTTAAATGAAGGGAGGCAGAGAATAGGCCTGAATGGATTGGAAAGTCAATCAATATTTTGCAGAACACGGTGTTTAAAATTGAAGTTCAAAGCTATTCATCTTAAGGCTTCAGAAAGTGTGTACTGCATTACCTCTAACAGTAGGTCACTGTTGTGAAGGTGTTAGAAACAACAGTGGTGCAGCGCAGATTAGCTTTTCTGACCTGGTTGACAGGAAGGCAGCATTTTAACAGAATGAGCGCAGTGGTATCTATAAATTTCAGCAGGATTTATTACCCTGCTCCAACCAATTAGCTAGTGAGTAGTTCTCAGGACGTCCACTGTGTAGGTGAAATGACACCACAAGGGACCCTGAGTGAGCTGTGACCCTAACTTCACCTCAGCCTCTCACAGCTTTTATGACCTCCTCCCCTAAATCCCCCCATGCCCCCGTCCTGTCCCCTCACACCTCCTAACCTCTGCTATTCATCCCATTTTCATCTTTCCAAATAAACCTGCCACCTGCCCTCCTCTCTCTCTGCCCCCTCCGGCAGCAGAGAGAGAGGCATGACCACATACATGCTCCCCCTCATGGGGGCATGTATGTGATCATGTGGCTCAGCTTACTAAGAGGGCATAGCAGCACAAACTGCATCTCAGCTGACCACCACAGTGAGCTGCTTTAACACTTAGAAAAAAACTGTCCCGGCTGCAGTGTTTGATTGGTTACATTGTTACTGCTAATTTTCCTTATGGTTGAAATTAGCCATGTGTTACTGTGTGTATGATTATAGCCACTCAAATAAAATGATTTAAAGCACGTGGTCTGTTAAGCTGCTTTATAGATTTAGGGTGTAATATAAGCTAAAGTACCAGGAACAAAAAAACAAGTAATCTGCACTAAAATTATTAATATTACACTTAAAAAAACTTAAATTCAGTGTCTTGTATTTGGTCATTGATTCTTCAAGGCTGGGCACAAACAAGACAATTTTCAAACCTTGACTGGATTTTGAAACCATAGGACAGACAGTTACACAGTTTGAACAGATTCCTTTTTAATCAAACAATCTTCTAAACGCACACACGACAACTAGGCATACATAATATTGCATTTTTGCAGATATCTGATGTGCCAGTATTTCTAAACTCATTATTATTACAGAGTCTTGACTTTGAGTTGTTGCTATCAGCACGACAGTCTATTTGTGTAAGGAAACAATTTAAAACAAGAAATACAACATTTAACACTTGAAAAATTAAACTTGTAGCAGTGGTGATTCAGTTCAGTTCAATTCTATTCAACCACTTTATTTATCCCCAAGAGGGCAATTTTAAAGGCACAGGAGTAGCACACATCCAGGATAAAATTAAGACAAAAACAAAACAAACACTTCAAACAAATAAAATAACGATAATTTTGTATATTACCAACATTACAGCTGATATATGGACAATGTGTCAGTAGTAAATATTGGCTGATACCAATGATGATATTGTGCATCCCTACTGACAACAGTCACTAGATCTCAAAAAACTTAGAGGATGAACATTGATCAGGGGGCCAAAGTATCTTCAACAGATTTTCAAAGAAATGTGTTAAAGTACTCTGCATTTTTTGTTTTTGGTATATGTGTCACATTTGGTGCTAGCTTTTCTAGTCAAGTTAGTCATTATTAGTCACCTTTTGTGTGGCAGCATTAAGATGTTGTTGATCTAATTTTTATTGTGTTTGACTGATTAGTGACACCACCTCAAACTGTAGTGTCCTTCTGTTATGCAACAGACAGAAAATGGATGTACATAACAAATAGTAATAATCATAATAATTATAATAACAATCATAATAATAAAAATAGCAATAACTATATGAAGTCATTTTAATAATAAGTGCAGGTTTCTTTTTAAGGTTAGAAAATCAATATACATATCCATTTGATACTTTACTGTCAATGTCAAATTAATTTGTAGACCATAGTCATGCCACTTAAATCAGTGCCCCAGTTTGGTCACCCCTTTCAAAAAAGTTTTGACAACCACTGCATAAATCAGAAATACTATCTTACTCCACATATTCTAACTTTTTTTAGACCAGGTGTGATGTTATTATTATAATTCTTGAACTGTATACTGTCTGACTTTTTGGTCATGTGTCATTCGATTGATTGATTGATTGGTACGTTTATTTCAAACATACAGCAAAAGGCAATATAAAAGTACAGATAGAAAAAAATCAGCTCTTGGATAACTGTTCCATGTCTGAAAAGGAGTGTGAAAAAGTCAAATTTATTTAATCCCACCCCCTATTCAGGATAAAGGCCAGTTTAATTCCCTGAACCCAGTTGTAAACATTTAGATTTAGTCGTTAACATCTATCTGGGCTGTCAGTCCTCTCAGACAGTGGAGGTCTAGACCCTGACTGAGTCCAGACTGCTGTAGCTGCACTCAGCATCTCCTCTTCCCCTCCATCAGCCTCTTTCTGCCCTGTGAGGGAGGTGCCGAGGAGGCCTCCAGTACCAGGTACTGCTAGTGATATAATGGTCTGTGTAGTCCGAGCTGTTACTGTTTGGGTTGTGGAGAGGTTATCCAGTGACATTTTAATCGTCTTTCTGCCTTCTTTGCCATGGCATTAGTATTAATCTGCAGGATTAAAACCCAGCCAGTCAGACACTGGACTTGCTTTCTTGTTGCAAGAGCGGAGGGGGAGAGGGCTAACAGCAAGAACAGCGGCGCACACTTCCCTGCGTTCAGGCAGGGATGTGCTTATCAGTGACAAACCAAGGTTTTTCAGTCTGCAGACATCAGACGTCTGATGACAGTGGGTTTGTTAACACACATGACGGGCACAGAGGGAACAGAGCGGCTTTTCATATCAGGCACTAACCACACGCTTTTGCTCTCATAATACCATCCCATAATGTACCAAAAATTCAAACAAGAATCTCTCTTATTCTTCTAATGTAATGATCCTTTAAAACATTTTCTTTCAAGAAAGGTTGGTAAAACTTTATATTAACCACATCCGACAAAGCAAGAAGTAAGCAGTTATAATTATGTATCATGCATTTAAAAGGCATTTATTGATTATTAAACGGTAATTTATAAAACAGAAATTCACTGTTGATGCATTGGTAAAGCTCATTAAACACTTGACATCTGTAATAATTATTAATAGATTGTTTTATTTACAAAGTTATAGATGCTGATACAATAGTAAAACAGTTTTATATGGTCAGAAGTGGGGTAAGGTTAAGAATTAGGATAAAAGTGATAATGACAAGTTAATTATGTTTGTGTTTCTAAATGAAATCTAAAGAAATTCTCAGATTATCATCAGTGCATTACAAATGAGTTAAATAAACTGTAATGCTTTACTAATGTATTAATTAATCATTTATAGCTATGTTTATAAATTATATATAAATTATCAAAGAAGCATAATAGATGATTAGTATTTACTAATGCTTCAGTCATGCTTTACAAATGCACCAATACAGGATTTGTTATTGTGTTTATCAAATATCAAGAAATAAAAGATAAATGTCTTTAAGTACTGACTAAAGCTCAAGTAATGCTTGATGGTTGTAGTTGGTATGAAGGGTCACCAAAATATTGGTTATTTTTTTAAACTTATTGGTATAGGGCTGGGAATTTGAGTTTTGAGCTTGATATTATTGATACTTGATATATTTACCATAACAAGAAGCCAATTTTCCAGTCAGATACTCTAACTGTAATGCTGCCACCCACCTTGTAGCTACTGTAGCTCTGCATCATGGGTGCTGCCACCTCAGATGTAAACAATGGTTACTAAATAAACCAACGTAACGAACAGATAGCATCAGTAGCATCTCGCACTTGCTGCATGATTTAGCAGTATTTTGATCTAAAAATGGGGATTCAGTTGCTGTGCCTGTGTCATTTATCCACTTGACTGAAGTAGCTCGTGGCCACATTGAGTATAGAAATGTGGACGTGAAACTAAGAGGAAGATTACGGGCACGCTGTGCCAGCTCTGCTAACATTAGCATTAGCCACACTCCACTCTGCACTGACATTGGATCCTCTGTTGAATGAAGTGTTTAATGCTGGGAACATCACCTCCTACTGAAAGGGAGATGGAGACAATGTTGTTTTATAAATTCAAGTTTAATTTACATGTAATCAACAATCCTTCCTCTGACATCTTCTGCTTATTGGTCAGTGTAATATTATATAACTTTATTGGAAAAAAATATATGCCAGTACTAAAGCTCTAACTGACTGAAATGTTAAGGCCAAATGGGGAGGCTGATTTAATATTTCATTCATGGAGTATTTTTATTAAACATTAGTATGTTTCACAAACTGAGAGTTTATATTTTCCTCAATTTTTGTGTACATGTTAACATTGTGAAGCTGTGCCTGTGTGATATTTGGCATTTGGCCCACATGGACCTGACTCAGGACTGACTATACAAGAAGAATAATGTGATATATACCATCAATGAGCAAAAAACAATCAAGTTACTCCTTTTGGTCCATTCCACCCGCTTTACTCTTCACTAGTAATTTAGAATCCTGAGGGCCGTTGACAAAACCAGAATAAGACTCAGACTTATTGGCCATCTCTGTGAATACTTATAACCCAAACAAAGTTCTCTATGTACAAACATTCAAGTACCAATAAATATGAAAAGTAGAATTAGAATAAAAGTAAAAATCAAAAATCTAATATGAAAAAGCCATTCTCAGAGTGAAAACAAGAGCTGCTATGTGCAAGCCAGGGAATATGGTAATGCAAAGATGATTTTGATATTATTATTGTTTCATATATGATTATAAATAACAGATAAAAAAACACAACTGAGTTAAACCCTTAGCCTCATGGGTTAGAGGGCAGCTAGGTCCATTGAAATGCGCAATAAAAATGCATTATGTCAAATATAGGATTTTGTGTCCTGATCACAAAACCATATGTCATGAAACCACCTTTCAAGACAATTTAACCAATAAAGATGAAACACCCTTAAAAAAAGACATCCTACTGCTGCTACATCTGCAACATTTGCTGTTTTTGTGTCAAAAAGAAACTGAATCCCTCTTTTTTAAACTGAAATATGAAAACATTTAAAACTAACTTTATAAAGACACAAAATGCTCTGTGATTATTCTTTTAAATTATCTTGCAATTGAAGACAAAATTAAATCTCTTTTTGTCAGGCAGCCTCAATCTTGTCTTGGGGAACAGAGCAGCTTTATTCTTTATTTTTAGAGATAAAATCCTTGTCTCTATGACAGCAAAGAAAATCACCCAAAATAAGCCAGAAAACCAAATCTGTGCTGCTACATTGCTGCTGTTATTTTTCTTTGAACTGGTTGAAACTCATTTGTTTTATTCCATTCAGAATGATAATGTTCCTAATTTTATTGTAGTAGATGCATGTCCCGCCAAGCAGCAGACAGTCGGTCGGGGTAATGCCTGGGGGATTAAGCTTGCATGGCAAAGATGGCATTGGCACTGCTGCACAGCAGAGATCAAGCAGAGTGAAGGCACGCACACACACGTATGAAAGACAGGAGGATGCAGCAGCAGACACAGTTAAATGCTGCTGCATGATGAATCCTGGGAGTGTGAGAGTATTGATTGATTTGTGGTTTTTGAAATGTCTAAAAGGCATCTGGTAAAAGTCTTGTTCAGATGTTGGTAGCATTCTTGTACTCTATTTCCGACGTCTGGTTTTGGCTTGTTTTCAATAGGTGTACAATCTGAATGTTCACTTTTTTATTTCAGCGGTGCTGCTACTTACATCCTGGAAGAGCTCTGCCTTAAATCGATAAGGAGGAAAAGTATAAGAATGATTTCAAGTAGTGCTTTAAACATCTAGGGATTAATCAAGATCAGATTTAGGTCCAAAATTTTTTCTTTCTGTTTTTTTTTTTTTAATTAAAATAAGCATGGGTTGGTTTGCTGTTCAAGCCCACTGGAGCTGCCATAGTTGGGCACCAGGTAAAGCCACTGAGGTTAAAGCATCTTACTGCTTTCACAGTGATACTCCTATTACAGTTAAAGAAAACTCTGGAAAGCTCTAGATTTTTTTGATCCGTAGCAAGTTCTTTTTTTGTTGATAAGCTAATAAGATAAGATAATAAGATAATTAACTAAATTTCCACAAATTGCAGTAAAAAGGATTATCTTATGTTACATTGTAAGTTATCAACAGTTTCTTATTTTCTTTTAAAATAAAGGTATGCTTCTTTCATTGACTAAACAAGTAATCCTATATCTTCAAAAAGTAGAAATTACAAAATAAAAGCATGACTGAACATTTGAAAAAAGTCATATCTAAATTAAGGGCCTTAACGTGGTTCTTTGCTCTGGAAAGTGAAGGTCCTGAAAACTGCAGATGCAATCACATTAACCGAAGACCACTGGACTGCAGTGAGTCACTTTGTTCGTGCACCCCTGCATATTTCCTAATGTATAACAGTGTTAAATACTGCACCTCAAAGAATAAGCATTTAGAAGCTGCCTCTAGCTGACAGTCAATTGATAACTTTTCAGTCAGTTAACTCATGTTTGGATTTGTCTGAAACATTTATCACAGCATTAGAATATTTTTGAGTGTGGCGTCTAGGCTTTGACCTCATTACTGTCTGCAAATTTATGTTAAATTTGAATCTTAAGGAATGATGACATAGTGTCATAAACCCCATTGTTGGAGGCTTAAGATGGATGCTGAGGAGGTGGAGGGTTGAAGGCAAGAGTGCCACTCTGATACAGGCAGAGCTGGCAGGCAAAGTAGACAAACTAAACCAAATATTTTGGAGCTTAGCGTGCTCATTAGTAGGATGCTTGTCAAGTGATTGAATGATAATGCATTTCAAATATTGTCTTTTGCAATTATACTTTAATAAGTTTACTTGAGATAAAATTTCTGCACAGATTAAAAACTTAGAGACTTTTTTTATGTTTCTTCTGATGTTCAGTCTCATGAATGCATTCACACCAAGATTAGCTTTTTACAATTTAGGAGGGCTAAATGAAATATGACCGTAAGCATGGGTCAGCTGGAGCCTGTCTTCACTCTTCCTCGTTAACCTTCATCCCCTCCGGCCTCCTGCTTAGCACTGCAGCTGCTCCTGCATTAGAAGTGTGCTAAATGTGAATGGAAGCATAAAAGCATTGTGTGTGAGGAGTTTGTGTGTGTTGAGAGTGTGTGTCTGCTTTTATTGGTTTGCAGACACTGCCTCGTGTCTTTGCCTGGATCCTGCTGCAGTCTGATGTTAAATTCTCATATTCCAAGAGCTCAGACAAACTATCTGCTGAATTTGGCGCCATGTGCTTCCATAAATACACCAAACGCAAAGCACGTTTCATTTCCTAAGATATCTTTGCCTCACAACCATACCAAACATGCTCATGCTAATAATGTATAATCTGCTGGGATTTCTGTTTCGTGTACTTTGCTCTCGGGTTTCTGTGTCTGTTGAAATAACTTCTTATATCTTTGTGCTGTGAGGTCTTCATCTGAGGAGGATGACAGATTTTAACACCACTGTCATAAGAAGACAAAAAAAACAGGCGGGCATGTTCGCGTTGTTATGGTTGCCGTGTTTGGACCTGAAGTGGAATTCATTCCTCGCCGTGCAATAGTACAGTAATCTTTCTTTTTGTTTGCTCTTACCGATGAGATGATCCCTTTTCACGCACACGCAGGAAACACACGTCAGTCAGGAACAGGTTTTTTCACGAGGCAGAGACCAGAAATGAAACATGTCATTAAAAGATTAAGGGAGACTTTTGTGAGGCTTAATACATCCAGTTTTCTTTTGGACACGCGGCATTATTGTGTTGTTTGAAATGAATCACACAAAATCTTACAAATGCAAAATGTCTGCACCTCAAATACTGCTCAAGCAGAAGGTCCAGGTCCAGGTGCTTTTGTAAAAGATTTTCAAACAAATGAGGAAAATGATTGCGATATGAATTAACATGATGACCGGTGATATATAATCTTACAATGTACACAAGAGATTTACAATTTCTATAAGGATTTTCTAGAAATTTGGTCCATGAAGGAGCACTAACAATAAAACATAATTAATTAAATTGCAGGACCGTCACATACATGATTTGAAGCCTTAAAGGGATGTATTTGGCACATAAGGCTAAAAAAAATCAGTTACAAAGTAAAAGATAAATTAAAATCCTCATGTAGCCTAAAGCAGACATACTTCCTTATATCTCTATTTTACAACGGTAACTGAAAAATCTCTGGTGATATTTGCAATATCTTCACTTACTTTAAGTCGTCACCTTGAGACCAGAACACTTACTATCACACAATATCAAGTTAAGTTAGTTATATCTTGAGAACAAGACTAAAATTAACTTGTCACTTCGTGGAGATCATGATTGCTTTCCTGGCGTAAAATATTGAGATTTTAATACAGCTGGGCTTCCATAACGTAGACTGAAAACTTCAACTTGTAAAATTTGAATAGATTTACTTAAGTGGAAGATTCAGTAGAAGTATTTCTTTCAACATTTACAAAAAGACTTAATTTAGACTGAAAAATGCTCATGGTAATATGGAAGTATCAGCATCTTCAAAAGCAGGTTATGTATATTTTTGTAGGTATAGAGTTAGAGACCTCTTTATGCAAGAAAATGTTCTTATGGGATTCAAAAAGCTGAGGATCTATACTTGTGACACGTGGAAAAGAAAATACCTTAGAACAGAAGGAAGGTTTTAGATAAATGATGGGAAGCATCGGGAATAGAAAGTAACTAAGTACATTTAGTTTATGTTTACTCATTACTATAGTTGAGTGTTTACTTGGAGTAATACTTGTACATTTTATTTTACTTCACTCCATCTTACCTACTGTCTTAGTACTGAGTTTTAAAGTAAACAGAATGAAAAGTTGAACCGATCAAAGCTTTAAACTAACTTTAAGAAACTGCCCACTGATTGGCTGAAGTTTATGGCCTGACTTCCACACCCCACTTCTCTGTTTTAATACCATGGAGTAAATCCAGATTAATGACTCCAAAATACACCCTACATCTTCTATATGCTCCTGCGTTTGAGTTTTTTCTTTTAGTTAAGTTATCCTCCTGTCCTTTTGCACAAGATTTTATTTAAGTTAATTTTCTTACCTTTAACCTTTATTGCGAGCCGAGAGACAGCGGATAGAATTGGAAAAGGGATAAGATCGTAGGGAAAGGCACAAAGGAAGGCTAGAATGAGAGGTGAGAGCCTCAGTACATGAGGTGCACTGACAAAACCCACTAGGCCAGGGATGTGCAACAGGCCACATGCAGCACGGCTAGCCCCATGATGCAGCACATCAGTGAGTTTAAAATGCCAAAAAAATGCATGTTCATGATGAAAACCAAAATCTGCCATGATCACATTAGAATTTCATTCATTCCAATAAAATAGAGCTGCAATTGGCTGTAATTAATTCTGTGAACTGGCTTTTGTAATTAAAACAGTAATTAAACATTCACTGGTTATCAAAGTAAATGTTTTCTTTCGTTTTTACTTACTTGCATTCAAAAGTAGCTGAAACTGTGACTGAGTTTGGTTCTAAGTGCAATATACTAAGTATTGCTTATTGTATTTACTACTTTTGATGAGTATTAAATAGCCATCTCCTTCAGCACCCTTCAAATTGCAAAAATTTAGCTCATGGAAATAAGTATAATTTCAAAGTTGCCCATCGCTTTACTTGGCTAAAGGTAAGCCACATTAAGTGTTTTTTACTTTTACTGGAGTAGACTCTTGGTAAACAAAAATGCCATTGCTTTTTTTAAAATGCATGAATGCACCATAAAATTCTATCAATACTTTGTTACAATGGCATATGCAAAGATTTTTTTTCATTACTCCCCTGCAATGAAGGTTTCATTTTCAAATAAATTCCACCAACTTAAGGCTTGTCATGTTATAGTGTAGCCACTGATACTTTAATCAAAATGAAAACATACTGAGAGATTGTGAATCTGTATATAAGCAAATAGTCCAGTTAGCCATGATGAAATCAGCAAGAGTGATGTTTAAAGCTCAAAGTGCTGTTTTCCTGTCGACACATGAACACTGTAAGCACAGCTTCTGAAAATCTTTATGTGAGTTTTCTTAATGTGCATCTATGGTGAGGTCAAAACACAGAAAGAACCATGTCTTCAAAATGTGAACACAGCCTCTGATTGCACTTTAAGTGGTACTAGAGTAAAATGTTATCAAGTAACTACACTTAACTTAAAGGTAGCACTCTTTCCAACTATGGAAAATCTATGAGTTCGATGTCTTGTATCATTAGTTTCCCGCACACATCTCACTCTATGTATAGTTGGCAAATGCAGACATCAGCTTTAGATTCCCATCTTGAAGCTTCATGTGCCAAGTCGTGCAGACCTAATGAGACATTTTCCACCTTTAGAGACAGCAGCTCGGCCTCAGTCCTCATCAAGTCCCAATCCTAAGGACAATTAGGACAATCCAATAAGCTTTACTGTAATGCCGGCCTTATGCCAAGCCCTGCAGCTCTGTGTGTGTCTATACAGTCAGGGCTCAGTTTAGCTACATATATCCATACATATATAGACAGAATAAGGAGAAAAATTAAGCTAAGATTTAACGAGGGGAAATGAGATGTTGAGCTGTATCTGAGTGGAGTTGGCTAAAGTTTCAGGGATATTCTGGGCAGCCACCAATAATTTTCCCCCAGCTGTTACGAGGTGACCGCAGAGCTTTATATAAATCACGGGGCCGTCGTACAATTTGTGCAGCGAGAGTTTGAATAGAAAGCTCCGAGGCATCCCTGTGAACATCCACACCAAACTACAGGCATCATATTACTCAAACTAGTATTCTCTCACTTCCAACTAAGGCTGTTAGCCGAGCGAGCCGTGCCAGTTGCCGTGCCCTTGAGTGAGACAGCACCCCACTAAGCACATGTCGATCTGAGGATTACATTCAGGGCTTTAGGACGGGAAAGGAGGCCGTAATCTGAAACTGTTGTGTCTTGTTGCTGTGCACTTTTCTTAATGCCATGCTATCATGCAGCATGCGTTGGTATTGTATGACTGTTGCCCGAGGAAGTTCAGCTGAGGGACTATTTTTGTCTCGCCAGATGAGAGCTGCACCATGTTTTATTCCTCGACAATTTGATTTGAGTTAACCCTGACTCGGCCTTAAGCAAATTAAAAAGTGTGACGAGATTATACAGAGGGGGAAGAGCAGGGACTAAAGGAATAGTCCATCAATTTATGGAGTATATTTTTATCTTTCCTTCTAAGAGTTAGTGAAGGGGGTGAAAATCATTTTAATAACTGCATGAAAAAAATAAAGTTTATATTTTACAGTCACTTAGCTTAGGTTTAGGGCTGGGCAATATGGATCCAAAACTTGAGCTCTTCATTTTTCTTGCGCTGAATGGCAATACTCAATAAATATCTAGATAATTTTTTGGTGAGAAAATAAAAAAATGCTTGTCATAATATTAGAATTAGTAAGTTTCTACATCAATATAATACTAAAGCAAAAAAGTGAAGACCTTGACACCCAGTATTTGATTTTTTTTTTTTTTTTTTACATTATTACACATTAAAATTCCTCTGAACTGCACTAAAACATTGGCAGCATTTTCAATTTATATGAAGATGGTTAAATTTCTTCTGCACTACTGCACAACATGCATTTTAATAAATTTAATTCAATCTTTTAAATTATAAGTGGTATCAAAAAGTACAAAAACTACCGTCAACTAAAAGAGACAGCTCTATCTAAATAGCACATATATGATGGTAACAGATGGAGCATGTGAATATTGATGATTTCCCTTGCTCCCCTCCAGCCTTGTTTGGTATACAAAGTCTGTTCATTCACCTTGAAGGTCACATGTTACCTAAAATACACACTTGTGTATTTGTGTATGGTTGCTGTGAAAAAATATGCATCCATGGCCCCGCAACAATGAGAAAAGTCCCACCTCTCTCTCTGTTTCTCACTTCACCTTTCTGAAAATGTGTGCTCTCAAACAGTGGTTTGAAAATTTTCCTCATATCAGTAGTTTGCTGGTATATGTTAGGGGTGTGCCGCACCTCTCCTCAGATGGGAGACAGTCCCTAAGCTATGGTGTTAGTTTAGCCCACAGCTGGCCCCGGTGAAGGAGCATGTCTAAGCATGTCTGCACAGCCATAGTAAACATTGGAGCATAGCACTGGAAAGCCTGGAAATGTACTTTTTCCACCTTATGTCTGGTTCATACCAGATGCATGTGGCTTATGCACATGCCAGCTCTGACTAGAGCACTATGGCTGTCATACCATATATCAAATACATTTGAAAGTTTAGGATAACCACCATAAATCTCCTCACAAGGAACCTGATTCATTGAATAAGTGACCGGGGAAACTTGAATGAAAGCAGCCTGATGAACAAGAGAGGTTTCTCCACAGAGGCGGCAAACTGAGCTTAACATTAAGAGGCACAGACAGGACGAGTAACTAGATGGTTTCTATATTTCCTGTGACATGTTCTACTGCTGTGGAAACACATACCAGTTGCATCAGTGTAAATATGGCCATCTATTTTTTCACTGAGAAACATGCACAGCTTGCAGAAAAATTGGCAAGTCTGCTATATTTGAGATTTTCTGCGCAGGAGATGTGCGGCTTATGCTGGCAGTCTAAAAGCTCTGACCTGATAACGTGCTTGCTGTTGTCAAGTCAGAGCTAAAAGCGCACAACCGCTGTCATCACACAAATACAATTCATCCAGTGTGAGCAGCCATTAAGTAAGTTTAGAGGGGGCTTCTGAATCATATCCATGATGGCTACCGTATTGAAAATACTTTTTCATACTGATTTTATTGTAACTTAACAGACAAAGAGGTTTGAGGCTGTTCTGGAGCCTCCAATCAAACAGCAATATAGCATGCTTAAAGAGGTATCAGCCATGCCCATAATAATGCTTAATTAGAATCCTTAACAAAACTAGTCGACAGGTTATATAAGAGGTACCATCTATAACTGCTTCTAAAACCATGCTGTACACACGTTTATTTCTGCTCCAAAATGGACATTTTAACAATAATTGTATATGTTTGACTTCTAGTGCTTCTACAGTCACCCTCAAGTGGACACTCGAGTATCTGCAGCTTTTTACACCTCTCATTTTTTTTTAAACACTTTTAAGTCGCCACTTCATCACTAGACTATTTTAGATACTGAGCTCGAACAAAAAATAAGTGACACATTCCCTCCCATATTACTAAGAGAGCAAATAACTGTACCTCTTAAATAGTTGGTGACTATTTCTTCAAGGCTAACTCTTTGTAAACTATGACAAAACAACAAACACAGCAGCCCAAGGACTGATCAAAGATCCTCCACAATGAGTCATCCCTGCTCCCATGCTCTCAAACATGTGTCACTGATGGCACTTGGGGTTAAAACTGAGTAAAGTTCAATAAATGAGTATTGTTGATTGACTTCACGTTCAAGAGAAATAACAGTTCAATCACCATCATGCTCCAGTTAGCAGCATATTGACCAACTATTCTTTGAGCAGGTCAAATGTCCTGCTTTTAGCACAGATATTGATATGTTTGCAATGTGCTGTGTTTCACTGTGATTATTCGCTGTGCCAGCATGAAAATAGCCTGGGCTTATCCCAGTATTATGTGCCATTATATGGCCCTAATTAAAAAATAAAGCAGTTCTTCTCCTGCCCAGATGCTATTAGACCCTGTTTAGCCTACAGGTTTGCTTTGAAAAGCTCCCTCATTACAGCGCCTCAAAGAAATATCATACAATAGCGAGTTGAAAAGGGCAATGCTTGAATGGAGTCTTAAAGGAGAGGCTGTACTTGGCCTTCAAGTATACATTCCTTCAGCTCAGTGCTTCCTCTGTGGTCCCGCTCCCCTGGCCCAGCCCCCACCCTCCCACTCAAGATTCAGTTCCCACAGGGGACGGGGCCAAAGCAAACTCCTCAGAGGAAGTCTCCCTCTCTCAACAGTGAGAGAGGGGGAGAGAGGGATGTCCTATCATCTGGCTCGGTGGGACCTGCTAAGCAGTAGGATGTGCAGAGAGGTGTTATGACTCCTCAGCCATGCTATGTCTATGATGTGGTGCTGTGTTAAGCCCATGCGGCTGCTCTCCTGTGAGGTCAGTGTCAGATTTAGCCAGCAGGTCCCTTGTGGTGTCTGGGAGGGTCTGTTTTCTGACTCTATTATGTCTAGCACTCATTGCTTTCCTGGAGCAGCAGACCTCAGGGTAGAAATAGTAGCAGACAGGCAGACATCCTTTGTCGGGAAAACAACAGTCATGTCAGTAATTACAGAGTCTGATTACAGCAGAGCAGTGGCTCCTCGAAAACCACCGGCCTTGAGTCAGGCAGGTGAGAGTTCGAGTCACTACTGCTGAGCAGGACAGAGTCAGCGGGAGGTCTGGGTTAAAAGACTTAACCTACAGAAGCTAAAGCAAACAGTGCACTCTGTGTGTCTGTGTGTTTTCCTGCTTGTGTGTGCTTTTTTGTCTGTGTGTGTGTGAATGGGTGTGTGTGTGTGTGTGTGTTATGTGGCTACTGGTTCAACAGGTAAAGACGGCTGTGAGTCATGGAGATGTGAGGGGAGTGTCCAGACAGACATGTCATGCAGATGCAGATCTCATAAAGCAAACACTTTGAATAAGAGGCAGAGTAACAATGAGATGATGCTGTAATATTCTAGGTACGGATTATCACATAACACTTTATGTCTCTTTGTTTGCTCTTTGAAATTTGTATAAGCATCAGGGGCAGGAAGTAATTTCATTTACTGCTTTGAACTGCTTTGATTAGTTTGTTTGTGTACTTTTTTAGTGGTTTGAAAATCAGCTCTTTTACTTGATTGATCTCTGTGGAAAGTGTTGTGCTTTGCTACACAGCATATATATTATCTGAGTACAACATAAATTAAAGGTAGACCAATCTTAGCTTTCCATTGACTGTGTGAAAATGGCAGCTGATTGGCTGCGGTGTTAAAACTGTTTAAGTTGTGAAGCAGCTATAAAAGAGTAACTTAATTCTTTTTATGTACTTTTTAAAAGGTACCCTAAATAGACGTCTTTGTGTATGACTGGTATGGGATTTAGCCATTGTAGAATGTCTTACAATGAAAAATGTATAAAAACATAACACTGAAAAAATTATTTCAAACATGCTGAACTCAATTTAAGGTTCCATGTCCTTTTACAACATGTTTTAGGGGTCTGTTAAGCAAGGATTTAAATTAAGTTGAATTGAAAAAATGAAAAACTTCATCTCTGTAGAGCAGTGGTCATCAACAGGTGGCTCGAGGGCCACATCAGCCCCCCCAAGGCTTCATGTCTGGCCCAAAGAGAATGATCGTATCCTGAGAATGTGAGGGGGTGAAATTGTGGTGGATTTTAGGATATCTCTTGTCATTTTGTTCCTGTAAGTGTTGATTGAAATAACACCAAAATGGCTGTCATTGAAAACATTTAAGTGGGAATGACTTCAAGATTGATTTGCTTTACAGAAATCCACCTGTCAGCCAATATCAGCCAGTATTTAACCAGGAGTATTTCAGAGTCAAATCCAGTAATGGGAAACATGACAGCCCCACAATGGAGTAGCTAGATATCTAGTAGTAGATATTTCAATTGGCATCACACGGCTGGCAACCATAAGGGTGACCTAAATATTAAAAGCTAAGATTCATTAGCCTAAATTTAGAAAAAAAATGAACAAATAGTTACTTAGACCAAAATATGATTATAATTTCACTTTATTTCAAAATTCAGCACCTGTAGCATTTGTCATGAAGAAAACTGTCCATCAGGTTCAGAAGTAGCTCTTTTTTCCTCCCCTTTGGAAAAGCTCGGATCTGAGGGGGTGGGTAGGCTATAATAATGAGCTCTGCACTGATTGGCTCAAACGCCCACACAGTGCCTGATGGAAGGGGGCAGTAGGGGTTACAGGCCACAGAGTGGACTTTCAAAACAGTCATGGCATCTACCTGTGACAAGCAGAAAATGCACATGTAGGTGGAGGCTGTATAGATATTACATAATAAACCCTAGGAAGTTAAAAATGGAGCATTTTAATGGGCATTTTTTAAAAGAGTCCTAGCACATTTCTTTGTGAACTGAGAGTTTAGTAAAAGGTGTCATGTTCCTCTGCCCCCCAAGCCTCTTCTATCAACATTTAAAGCAAAGAAAATTGCATTTTGCAGGACATGGAACCTTTAAAAGATAATTTTGTAGAATTTACCAGTAAATGATATAGCATAAATGCACCCAAAATGAAAAATGTTTGACAACAAAATGGGTGTAATTTACATAGGACTAAAAAGAAATAAGACTAAAGCCTTTACACACCAAAGGCCATGAAAATAAACAGCAAAAAATCATGAATATTCCTGAGGCAATTTTGATGCCCCTTCCCTTTCACATCAAAATATATACTTAAGTTTGTAACAAGGTTCAAATAGCTATCAGCACCCACTGAAATTGTTTTGAAGAAAACCTTTTGTTCTTGTCCCTTTAACAGTTGGACAGGACAGTAGACAGAGTCAGGAACTGGGGAGAGACAATGGGAACCAACATGTGGGAAAGGGGCCACAAGCTGAATCGGGCCTGGGCCTCCTCCTTGAACAGAAGCCCCTGAGCATTGGGTCAGCAGACATGACCTCTAGACTGCAGGTGTCCCAATTTATCAGTAGTTTTCCATTTTAGCTTAAGTGAAAAGAAACCTTATTAATTTTTCCGTCTAAAGACTTTTTTCTTTTAGTTACCACAGCAGATTTTGGTTTCTATGTTTCTTAGCACACAGTGCCACACCTGACTAACACTTGACACAAGTACTCCTACGCAAACACACAAAATCATGTCTACACCATCACCCACCCACCAACACCCACTCAAAGCTGCTTGCGCACTCACACAGACACACACTCATGTGTTAAGAAGCTGCGAGACGAAATTCATTGCCAGCCAGGCTTCTCGCTTAATGCTAAATGAGATTTGTCATTAATATCTATCCTGATGTGATCCCATGAAACAGCAAATAAGGTTTCACAACTACACGCAAGCCCGCAGGAGGAGCGCTCTCCATTGAGGTTTTTGCAGGTAGACGGAGTAATCATTTGTCTTCAAACGCACACATGCACACAGACGAGGAGGAGGGGATGGGAGTGTTTGCCATTCCTGCAGGCAGAATATCATAGTAGTGAGTAAGAGAGGAGCAGGCAGGTCTGTGCTGGCCTCTGCGCCTGCACAGGTAAACATATCCCCCCATCTGACAAGTGCAGACCTGAGGGCTGAGGAGGTTAGCCACCTCCAAATACACTCAGACATGGGGCTGGGAGATATACCCACTATCTAAGGTGGATGGGGGTATTTTTATATAGATATAGGGTTAGCAGATATAATTGCTATCTACATAGTTTGTATTCAGATTCGATAGGTGCCAGAATGAATGCTCTTTAAAAAAAGAACTACGATCAGTAACATGATAATGAACTACAAGATGATCTATATTCCTCCAAAAGTTTGAAAATGTTTCTTCAGTTGATTATTTCTCCCTTTTAATAATACTAATTTGTCTTGGATCTTATATCATTGAAAAGCCTGATGAGTAACCTTAACAACAAAGTATAACTGGAAGGCTTGTGCTTTCGTGGAATCAGCTAGCACCCCAAAAAGTGCAAAAATTCCCTGCAACTGGAAGCTGATGTTCTGATGTCAAGAGTGACAGCATTATTTGGTGTCAGCCCTGCTCTGTGAGACTGGTAAAGTCAAAGGCAGATGGTGACATGGGCGTCCCAGGAAGACAGCATCCCAGTGGACTGGTTCCTCGCCTTTGCTTCACTAAGGAATGTAGGCTTTCCTCCAGGGGGGAGAGGGTATTTGATTGCTACTCACATCATTTACACACGCTGTGTTGCTCACTCCACAATTAAATGATCCCTACAAGTTGAACTTTTGTTCATATCATTGCATCAAACTTTTTGTCGGAGGAGTATAGTTGGAGCTGGTTCTCCATTCCCATCCCAACCATTTGATATGTTTTTCATAGAAAAAAAAATCACTGTAAAGGAAGCAATTGCAATCCGCTAAAGAATATTGAGACGTGATTATGGTCCATATCGCCCTGCCCTACAAAGACATAAAATTTCAACAACATGCGGCTCTGGAGGTTTAGTATACTACAGCTCTTAACAAGGCAGATGCCTCCCTCCAACATTTCATGTCTCTGTATCCCTGCATTAACATGCAAACCCTCCCCGAACACTTCAACTCGATCGTCTGTCAGATTTGAGTGCAATTACTTTAATTTGTCTCCCTCTCCCTCTCCGTCTCCCTCTGTCTCTATATTGCAATATTTCTGTGGTTCAGGCAGTCGATCTGCTCCACCTGATGGCGCCTCTACTGCCTGGCAGGGAGCAATGTAGCCCTGCTGGCTGCCAGCCAGACCAGCTTGAGTGTCTGCTCAGCTCAAAGCCCTGCTCACACACATACACACTCCCAAGACACACACCACACTACTCACACTCACACACCAGCATGCAGACATGCCAAGCTCAGGAGCTAAATGCTTACACAGATGCACCTACTATCCTCCATGTCTCTCTGTTACTTCTTCTCTGTTAATCTAATTCCCTACTTTGTTTTCTCTTCCACTAAATTATACAAAAACAAGTTATATTCTGATGATTCTGCACTATTTTATTGATTGAAAATTGTGCCTTTTGCAGCCATGATCATTTTGGCTAGATCATTAATCTTTGTTTCATTCAAATGTTGGTTATTTTTGCCCTGATGAAGTTATAGCCCATGAAGTGTCCTTACATTTTAAGCATTACTTTGATTCAAAACATTTTCATAAGCCAGACAGAGCTCGTGGGGTTTTACACTAAAACAGCCTGTTTTGAGCAGGGCTAAAACAAGTTTATAGGTACGCAAAAAAAAAAAAAAATCCAACGTCTGAGAGGACTTTTTGGGGACATCTGGCACCAATGTAAACTTGTTATAAAGGAGGAAAATTTGGGACCTCCACCAAAGAAGACACTGGTTTGTGGTCACATACGATCAGTGAAAGGGGTACAGCTAGGGTACATCTATGTTCTCTGCAGTACAAAATGGTTGTGATTTACCTCCATCAGGTTCTTCTCTGGTCTTCATGCTATTTGTATGTAACCTGGCACACGAGATGGATTGTTTCACATATTCATGGGATATATATCACATCTATCAGAGAAACATCCCATAGAAAGTGGTTGGAACGGCAGAACCTTCAAAGAAAAACTGGAGGTCGATGAATGAGTGTTTTCTCTGCTACATTCATTTTGAATGAGCCAGAGGCTCAAGGTTGCTTCTCACTCTTGGTACTGCGGTACCAGGTTCATACTACTGCCTCTCTGTCCTTAAAAGAACACTGACAAGCCCAGTCATTTTCTGTCCGGACACAACCGCTCCAGCTTGAAACCTTGCAAGATGGATCTGCCTAATTACAGACATGTTATCTGGCTAATCCACTTGCTTTGCGAGGTTAATTTGTATATACCTTATCTGAAATAACAGGGTAGATTTTAGTTCCCAATTGATCAAGGGTTCATTTTGTTGCCCTTTCTTTTCTACAAATAAGGATACAATGACAAAAAAGGGGTACAACTGAAGTGTCATGAAAATGTAAGACTGCTTGATAAATGGTTAATTGTGCAATCTGAATCCAAGTTGACAAAATCTTGCAAACAGCAATGAAAATTAGAGAACACAGTAGTGTATCATTAACATTGAAAAATTACAATAAATTACAACTCAAGCTCACATTACCATGCTAGAGCTTTTACTCTCATTAATTTGGCTGGAATTTGATTAACAAGTCTACTTTTTTGTATTTTTGAAGTCTAAATATCTAGACAGATTTGAGTTATTGCCATTGTCATGTGACATTTGGGGTTAAAACCAACAACAGGTCAGCAGTATGAAATTATTCATTAAAAAATCAACAAAATTTGAAGGCACAAATTGGTACTTAATGAACAGGTACAGTAGGTGTAACTTGTGAGTACTGCCAAAGTTGCAAGCTCTCCCACCCTTATAGTAACACATTTTAGTAAATTATTTCTGAGAATGCAGGAGCATTTTTAGCTGTAATGGACTCTTGAAATATCCACTGCACTAATAATATAATATTTGTGCTCTATCTCTAATAGAAATGTGATTATTAAAGGTCTCATGTCTCATCTTTTTACAGTCGCCCAGCCCATCCGTGTCCAAGAGGTCGAAATTTGACAAACTACAATCTCCATCAGCCGACAAAGACAGAAAACCAGACTGGTTACAATCTCTTTCAAAGTCTGCACACAAGGTTGGTTTGCTGTGAATTCATGTAATAAGTGTAGAAACTGATTTGCCACTAAGCTCAAGGGTCAAAACCGGTGACATCAAAGCTTGTGTCTTTTTGAATCCCCACATTATTGCCTGTGCTCAACATCTCGTCATTCTGTTCGTCACATGAGGAGGAGCCTTTGAATGTGTTCTTCATAGATGATTAATGTATTAGTGGTAGTTTACAAAACAGTAAATCAACCTTGTTTTTTTCTTTAAGGATCTTAAGCAGGTCCAACTGAAACAGAGGCCCTCCGCCTTTCGCCCCTGGTCCCCTAAATCAGTAGAAAAAGAGAAACCAGCCACTCAGAATGAGGGAGAGAGGTGAGTCATAAAGGAAAGCTGTGATAGTTCAATTGTTTGTTTTATTAACCAATTAAATCCATTAAATGTGCCTGTGCTACATCCTCAGGTCTTACGCAAAGAGCCATGAGACTTTGGCAGCTCCCAATCTGACACTAGCTCCCCTGGCCCCTCCAGTCCATCCAAGGGACAGTAATGCTCCCGGCAGGGGGCCTACAGCCATTTCCAAGCCGCCACAGGAGCTGCCTAATGGAGATGCTAAACTTGTAGAGAAACCAGCACCCTCAAGCACCGCCAACAGACCAGTCGACATGGACACAGATGGAGAGATTGATGTGGATGACTGTGATGATCGTGAGTGCCACCATTATCTAAAATTTGGAATTATGCAGAAAAGCGGAGGGGGATTTTAACCCTACAAGTCAGCTGATACTAGACACAGATTTTACACTCACAACTTGTACACAGTAAGCCCCTCTAGAAACAAGCCACAGAAGTACTGCTTTACAGGGAATCCTGTACAACTCTGCCCCCTGGTGTTCATGGAGGGAAATACAAATAAACATATTTGAAGCCTCTGTTAAAATTTGTTTAATTAGGAATAAATTGTTTAACGTTGTCTTGTATTTCAAATGTATCAAAATACACCTATTTCCAAACTGTGCCCAGGAGGTATCTGCTTTTGCCCAAAGAGTAACAGAAAGATTGTAGTGCTATTAAACTAGGCAAGGGAAAGTCAGCCACAATTAAATAAAAAATAATCCTTTAGCAGTGTTCACATATTTAGAAAGTTTTATAATTATTATATATATGTATAATAGATGTGTCATCTGGCACACAGATTATGCAACTATGAGTGTAAAGAATTAGCAAGCAAATAAGCAGAGGTTAAAAATCCAAAGTAAAGAGCACTAGAAACGCCAGACAGTTTAATTTTAATGATTTCTCATCATGTATCCTCAGAAAAAAAGGTTAAAAAAATCTAGAAACAGCTCAATTTGATAGCAATAGCAGTGAAAAAGAATTGCTTGCAAAAAAGCAGATATTGATGAAAGAGTATAAAATAATTACAATCAAAATTGCACTTATACTGTTGTGGAGCAGCTGAAACTACAGCTTGAAGTGATGGATTTTTGCCCAAAGAAAAAAAAATTGGCAAAAAGAAATAGATTTGGTTGAAACTTCAAGCCACATGCAAGGATTTTAATATAAAGCACTAGATGAACATTTGAAATTGCTAGCCACAAGGTTTGGGCTAATATTTAAAATTGCTAGCTAAAATCTATAAGCAAACAAATGAAATTGCTTGGTAAAAGTAGTGAAAAACAGATGGTAACCTCTAGTTAAATAACAAATAAACTTTTAAAGTTCATATGTAAGACTTAACTGTTAAAACTGTTTAAAAAAGTAAGGAACAACTGAAATTGCCAACTACAAAACTTTAACTATTTTGACCATATTACTTAAAACAATGAAAAAAATTGCTAGCTTGTAGTGATGGACAATCTATTGGAGCTCATAGCTAACAAGAATAATTGGCAGTGCCAGCCACAAGAAAAATCATAACAAAATGCTAGCTTAAAGGCATAACAAAAACTGAGATTGCTAGCTAAATGCATCAACAATTAAAGTGAAACTGCTTACTAAAATTGAAGGACTTTAAAACAAATAGATAAGCCTGATTCCTATGAAGCTAAAACATATGGCTAACATAAGGTCATGGATGAAAAGCAAAAACAGTTAGCTAAGATGAAAGGATAAATCACAGTTAGCATAGAAGAGAAAAATTCACCACAGGCTAATAATGAATTCAATATTGAAAGCTCTCACCTCATGTAACAGATCAACATTTGGTGATGCTAGCCTAAAGAAGAGTTATCAACAGTCAAACTCTAAGCCAAAAATAATGCAAAAACAGAGGCTACTAGTTGTGAAATGTTGAAACTACTTGCTAACATACTTGCAGAAATAGCCAGCTACAACATATGGACTGATAGTTAAAAGTGTTAGCTTGAATAAATAAACAAAACATAGAACAATATTTCTTGCTATATGTGATGAACAAACAAATAAACTGTTTAGTAAAAGTAATGGATATACAATAAAACTGCTGGTTGAAACTACAGGCTTTAGGCTTATAAAGGTAGCAAAAAGTTGGGGATGACATTTACCCCTAAGTAGAGTGATTATGAGTTAAAACTGGAAGCTAATAGCAATGGCAGCTGAAACAGTTTAATGCTTAATGGACAAAAAGGCCTACTTACAGTTTAATGAAATACATGGTAGAAGCCTGCCCCTAAGTAGCCCCATAAAACTTTAAAACTGCTTATTAATGTCATTAATTGTTGAATCTGTTAGCAGTGATTATAGGTTTATTCCATTTGTAACTGCTGGCTAAATAGAGGGCATGACAAATGATGTCAATAAATGGGGCCTGCTTGATTTTTATGTGACAAGTTATGGAGGGTCACAGGAAAAAAAACACTATGAAAAGGAGGGTGAATTTAAAATATCTTGGGAGTTTTCAAACGTTTTTTTCTCTTTCTCGTTAAAATAAAAGTGCTAAGAAACCACACCAGCATTCTAGCAGGGAATGTTTTGAAAATGTAAAACTCTGTCTCCCTCAGGTCCAATGCCTGCTCCCTCTGTGGCTTCTCCTCCATCAGCCTCTACCAGTGTGTCACAGACCCTGACACCCCAGAACTATGCTCGACCTCAAGAGGGACCTGCTTGGCTGTCGGGGAGCCTTTGCCCTGAGATGGATACATTAAGGCAGATGCTTTATGGAGGCATGGAAACCAAAGAGGCCAGGGAAAAAATTCTGCAAGAGATTATCAGAATTAGAGTGAAGCAGGAGGAGAAACTGGCATCTGCTGTGCAAGCTAAGCGGAGTCTTCAACAGGTATTACATTCTGTTCTCCCAAACCACAATGTGAACAAGAATAATAATAGTCTCTAAAATTTTAATCATAAAATGAATGTTTCTACAGGAATTGGAGTTTGTGAGGGTGGCGAAGAAAGGTCGTCTTCGTGAAGCCATAGAAGCCAAGCGTAACCTGCGAAAGGAGATTGAACGCCTTCGTGTGGATTGGGAGAGGAAGATGAGGGATGCAGAGGAGTCCTGTGGGCGTTTGAAAAGAGAGTTGGAGAGAGAGAGACAGCTGCGAGTTTGTGATAAAGGCTGTGAGGCTGAACGTCTACGGGTCAAATACTCCACTCAGGTACATCGTCAGACAGCAATCACTAAAGCCAGTACTAAGGCTGTCACAACATCAGATCAGACCATGGCCATATAGTCGTGATATTTATATTATTGTAATGTTTAGAGAATTGTCAAAGATAAAACAATGGCTGTTCCTGAAACTGCCTACTTATCGAATGCAGTACTTCATATTGCATACTGTATTTTGTAATTGTATGTAGTGTGACTGACGTAGTATGACGGCTGTTACTTTGTGGTGTGCTACACCCGGCAGAGCTGATACTTCTTCTCTCTGTTTTCTTTGTGGTAAATATTGTATAAGACTTCTTACTGCCACCAACTGCACTAAAGTGGGGATCAGAGCAACTATCTTTACAATACAGAAATTATATTAAACACATATAAATTTTTAAATTTCTTTTAATTACACAAACAAAGCTGTGCGCTTTCCCTCGCTAATCCAATTTATCTGATTTTTGTTTCTGGTCATGAAAGTAAAAGTACACAGGAATTAAACAGTAGATCAGCAAACAGCTAGTGCTGCTAAATTAAGGTCCATTTATGGACATAAAGTAGTCTAATGAGTAATTCATTTGTTTTTCATGATGATAAATGTGTATATTCCATGTAAGAACTCAGAGATGGCTCATTTTCCGGGTCTGATTTGCTTTGGCGTTATAAAAATGTAACTGAATCAATGCTGATGCTAATATTGCCAAGACTGGCTCTCTGCCATTTCAACCCCTGACCTGCAGGTGCTTTGCATTGTACGCAATGTAGACTGGCCCGATGCAAACAATTTTTTTCTGAAACAGTATGACTGGTATTTTTGGCATACTGCAGATTTCACAAACGTTTGCATGCTGCATGCTGCATGTTACATTTTTGCAGAATCAGTTCATACTGCTAGTAAAGTATGCGGTTTCAAAACAGACAATGTTGTGTTAAGATTGATCCTCAGCTGTCTTTCCTTTCTCAGTATAATCTAAAAAACAAGCATAGGCAGGTGGATAGACAGCCTGCAATCATTGCTTCAAAAACTGTTAAAGAAAATAAAATAACATTATTAACTTATGTGTAAAAAGACCATTTGATAAAGCTAAGCAATATGAAGTTAATATCACATCGTAGATTTTTTTTTCTCCATGTGTTTACGGTTTTACTTTGCTGTATTAAAGGAACTGAATGCAAACAAATGCATCTATAAGCAACAACCTCTTTCATCTCCTAAAAAAAGCCTTAACAACTAATGTCTGCCTAAAATCTCAGCGAGATGATTTTTAAAGTCTTTGATTTTAATTCTCAAACTTCCCTGTTTGCTTTTTCAAAACAAAGTCAATGCCAAAGCCTTAGACACACAACAATGCTCTTCAAAGCAAACACACTTAGAGTTGTTTTTATCTACAGACATCAAACTTGCAGATGAGGAAATATGATACCCACAATGCAGAGCAGTAGTTTACATTCACAGAAAACATGTACAGCATTGGCTGGACGCTGTGCCTTTTGGTCAGTGTTTTTGTCTCGCTCTGCTATGTGTGGCAGAGGGAAAAAAGATGGGGAATTGTGTCACAAATCTGTTGTGCTATTGTTATTTACACATCACTGTGGCTGGAAGGGTGAGCTAACCCAACACAATGAACAATTATCAACCACTACTTACCCGAGATTACTGTAATATCTATTTTTAGCTCAATATGATCATTTCATTTTTCTGAGGAAGAGGCTCCAATCAGCCTAAAAGGGTTATGTTTTTCAAGTTTTCCTTTTTTAAGACTGTTGTCTTTTTTGTGTTTCAGATCGAAGAGTTGCATGTGCAGCTACAGCAGGCCGAGGCCGATCGAGAGCAGCTGAGACAAGAGCTCCAGCAGGAGAGAGAAGCTCGACAGAGCCTGGAGAACATTGTTAAAGACCTGCAAACCCAGCTGGCAGTGCAGACTGACAGCAACCAACCCAGAGAGTCCAAGAACACAAGCACAGACACACATATTCAGATCACACAGCACACCAATGGATCCTAAAGTTGCACATTCACAACTGGAGAAAGAGACTCAGTAACAAGGAGCATGGTTCGGGACTTAGTTGCACCTCCTGTTGGGGAAAAAGAAACTCAGCAAAATGCTTTGTCCATTTTCTAGAGGAAAAATATGTCATATATAATATGATTTAATATAAATCATTATTATTATGACACTATATGAATTTTATGAAAAGAACTGGAAAGTAGCATGATGCCTGAGCATGTTGCAGAGCGTGATACCAAGAAAGGCTTCTTCAAAGATGAACTCAACTCTCCAGTGACGTCAGAGCCCTCGATGAAACACCTGACGCTGTCCAAGGATTTATTTTGGTATAAGCTATTCTAAGATGTGCAAATATAGCCACACAACACTACTTGAATATGAAGGGAAGAAACATGAGCAGATAATGAAACTCTTGGTGCCACAAAATATTGGTACACTTAAAGGTGTCATTGCAGACCACTGGAAACAAGAGACACCAGTTTACCACTATTTACTTTTAATATCAGCTTGCTTTTTATAACTGTGTAGAGGATGTACTTTTGAGAAATATTGCTTGCGCAGCACTGTTATTCCACAGGCAAGAAAAGAAAAACATCTATATACAAACATGTACGCATGTATACCAGCTTGTCTACCTTTTGTATTTTATAAACCTGAAGTATTGGAGGTTATGTGGGCTACCTTCAGGTCCACCACTGTTTTATGCTTAGATATTTTATGGAAGTTTTACTTTTTAATATGATGCAACTTTGTTAGTTGTTTGACCATTGTTTTCCAGTAGTGTTTTTTTTTTTAAACCAAACCATGTGATGAATTGCAAATATTCTTGCCCACATTAGTGCGAAAAAATTCTATAAATGCCCTTCCTGAAAGACAAAAAAACTTCAATAGCTTTCTGTTTTTGTTAAAATGAGGTACTTCTGATTTTCTATTAAG
Organism: Cetoscarus ocellatus; assembly: GCA_037902135.1. Lineage (NCBI taxonomy): Eukaryota > Metazoa > Chordata > Actinopteri > Labriformes > Labridae > Cetoscarus > Cetoscarus ocellatus. The sequence goes on from JBAMNC010000557.1 coordinate 217,803, forward strand.
TATTGTAACATAATTTATATTCTATGATCATTTGCTGCCTATCAAAAGAAAGCATTCATTTTTAGTCACTGGTTTTAGGGCTCTTAAATCAACAAATGCTGTTTATATGAACAACATTTCTACATATATACAAATATGGATATATATTTTTTTACTTTAAGAAAGGAATTGCACTTTTTAAAGAAAAGAACCTTGCATTGTGCATTGTACTCCCTGATACATTTTTCAGCAAAGTTAACATGAACTTTGGATTCAAATAGACAACCCCTCAGTATCCACTCATGTAAATACAATGATATTGTAAATAAGATATTTGTTGGTATGATTGCTTGCTCCAGACTTAAATTGATTATGAATATTATTTTTTGCTCTTACTTGAAACCAAAAATAGACTGTATTTGGATTTGCAAAACTACAATTTAATATTGTAGCTGTGTCCCTGAGTCTGATTGCAATCACAGGGCATTGAGCAGAATGGATGGGTGCTGGTTTACATGGGATAAATAAACCACGTTGGATCGTGAACTTGACCTGTTAGTAGTCTCTCTAGGTTTGAAACTCCAAACAGATTATTTTGATTTGTCCCTCAATTTTGTTTATTTGAAGAGATCTTTATTATTTGATAAAATATAGAGTATATATTACACCACAGACCAAAACTGAATAATGGATTTGAAGTCGTTGCACCTCAAGCTCCCTCGTCTGATATAGTAGAAACAACACCGCCTCATGGTTACAACCTTAGGTGCTCAAGAATACTTTAGACAAGAAACACTTATATGTCTTATCATTATGATACCCTCACTCAGTATTTGTTGGGTACAGTGTAATAGCAATATCCATTTTGTTAGCTGATGCTGTTGTAGTTTTGGTTTGGAAGTGGGGGTTCACTTGCCTCTTGTTTCAATGTTTTCTTTTCCTTTGGAAAACTTGTATAATAACCATTAAAATCTAAATCAACCCCACAGCCTCTGGAAAGTGTTTTTTATTACATATATACCCTTTTTTATTTGGTAATGGCAGGTCAGCATCGGTTTATCTTACCACAAACTGTGTCTGATCTAGTCACTTCATTGATTGTCATAAGTGTCAATATGATTTAAGATTTGCAGGTAATATATTCAAAGAACTTTGCCTTCTGATTTGGTGACACCTTTATGAAAATTGTATTGTTATTAAGTTTTTAAGTTGACACTTACTCTTTGGCTTCCAATTAACCAAAAGATAAGCATGTCAATAAGCAGGCCTGCCCATGGACCAGATTGGGGCCCTCTCCAGATGTGAGTTGATATGTAAGCCCATGAAGTTTCATCTGAAAATTTAAATCTGATATCTCCTGATTTGAGGCCTTGTGTGTTCAAAAGGGCGGTTACTAATGAACTGCTAACAAGGACTACAGAAATGGCCAGGGACCCTAATGCAAGCATTTCTGAGAGTTTTTAAATAATTAATCATTCATACACCATTGCCACAACCATGAGGCACACCTCGACCAGATCACTCAATAAGAGGAAATTCTCAAACAAGAGGTTACAGTGTGAAATTATATATTGGACATATTGTAACTGTTACTAAGTAGAACAGACATTTTTGTTTTCCACAGTAGTTTAATAATAGCTTTTTACTCTCCCAGATTACATTTAAGATTAAAAAAATCCTTTAAGTTAGATTATTTAATCAAAGTTACCACAAAGAACAGAAAATGTTTGTTTCAAAAATGTTTGTCCATTATCCGACAAAATCATCAGCAATGATCCATCTAACATCTTTGTTTAAATCATCAACTTCCATTAACTACAAAAATGTACAAAAATATGGGTAAACTTTCCATGTTATATATTATCTGTACTCTTATATTTCACATGGCAAAATGATAAAATCGCCATAATGTTATGGTGATTTTATCATTCCTGTCCTGTTGTTGATAAGATGTTGTTGGTATCAAAAAGTCCCAAAAAAATCATTATCCTTTAAAAACATATTTTCGATGAGAGGAGGGACAAAACACAGACTGAATAAACTCCACAAATATGTGAGTAAAATTTTAAAAAGTGGATTAAATTGGCATGGAGAGCACCTCACCACATTCACATACTTCTACAAATGTTGCCAACCTACTTGTTCAGTGTTAAGCGTGCATGAACTTGCCTCCCTGCTATTTTAATGATCCAAAATTATAAATTAACCAGCACTGAGTGTTTAAAACTTCTGTTTCTGATGCTGTAGTGTCTAAAGGCATCTATTTCAATTGATTTATAAAGATGAAAATGAAAATTTTTCTTTAATACATCATTACAATTTTGCGTAGTTGATAATCACTATCAGTGGTTGTTGGTGTAAACATTTTTTTTTTTCAGAGCATCAGTCCTTGGGTAGATTTTGTTTCCATTACATCCACCACACTCAACAACAGCCAGACAGAATCAGACAAACAAATAATGTGATTTTACTGCAAAATAAATGATATGAAAAAAATATCAGTGTACCATAAAAAACTCATAATACTGTCCTTACCTAAGTCTATCAACCTTTATGAATGAAGCCAGAATTTCTACCACAATTGGATAACTTGTTAGTCTGAGCATCAGTTTCAAGTAAAAAGAAAAAAAAAAAATCAGAAAACCATGTTAATCAGAAGCGTTTGAAACAGTCAGATCTCTTTCTAATGTGATTTTGAGTGAAACTTGTGATTTAAAACGGCCCTCTCCAGAGGGTTGGCTGCTGCCCTCTGTTGGATCTCACGGGTACTACAGGAGAGCCATAAGAGGACATTTCAAACTAAACTAAATAAAAAAAACACACACACACACACACACATTTTTCTGATGTTGAAATCATAAAATGCTTGAATACATGTTTGTATTTTAAGATGTCCCAGAACTAACAAACAAGATCCAGAAGATTAAAAACATGTCACCTATTACTAATTTAATTTATATAATGTACAGAACTGACGCATATCTTAATAACACAATTAAATATAAAGGGATTGCATTTAAAGGAATGCTTATTATGGTCATTTAGACTTTTTTCAAGACCCTCTCTATAAATTTTAAAACCCAATTGCATCTTTAATTTCCGATCTGTTTATCGCTGATAAAGATACTGTATGTGTTTTTGGGTCAGCACAACTGAACCTCCCTTGTTTGAGTAAATTTCCTACAGCAAGAGAAAATCAGTTGACTCACTAACTCAATGCAAAATTCAGTAAAAAAAAAGGCAAGAGACCGATAAAAAACCAATAATCGAAAAACAACAACAAAACTTAATTAGGTAAAGCCTACAGCATTTTTCAATGAATAACATAAAACTTTCAGTAAACTATAAACTGTAATAAGTTACAATGTTGTCTGGGTAAAAGAAAGACAAAAGATAATAATAATAGATAAATTAATAAATAAGAGTAAGAAATAAATAAAGTAGGGAAGAAAATAGTGGTGGGAGAATGATGATATCTATATTAATCAGCTAAGAATGGTTTAAAAAATTGGAGATATGGCTGTGTATGTGCTCTTGATAGAAAAACGTATAAGAAAACAAATACTGTTGTTGAAAGTAGCAACAAAACAAACAACCCAGGGGAGGGGTGCATCAGATCCAATTCATCCTACCAGAAAAGGCAGGATTTACATAACTTACATAAGTTGTACAGGGTGACCAACAAGTCTTACATTTTTCTTGTTTATGCCATAAAGAAAACACAAGTTTCTCCATCACATAAAAGCCAGAGGTAACATCAAACCAACTATCGACTGAGGGGACTTGTGGTGACATCCTCTATCTTGTAAGAGCTTTCTTACTAGCTATCAATGAAATATAAACAAGTGTTTATTGGAAAATTCCTCAAGTCCGGTCTCAGCTCCAAGTACGATGTTACAAAGATGAAGGGGATATAATACATCAGGGCAGCTAGAGGGAAACTCATCCAAAAAAAGTAGGTATCATTGGACTCCAACCAGACAGAGGATATGAATCACAAATGACAACCAATGCTGTAAATGCAAGAAAGAGTCAGGTACATATTTACATATGATCTGGGATTGTGCTTTGGTCCATCCATCATGAACTAAGGTTTTGGGGATATTGGGGGGCTGGCTGAAAGTCACAGCTCTGTCTCCTCAGGGGACAGGACAATAGTGCCTAACATTCTGATTTTAAAGGCTGGATTATTACAGCTGCAAGACTCGTACTGCAGAGCTGGAATAATCCACGGTGCCCTACAGCAAAGGAAAGGCCTCACTAAATGATTAAGATCTCATCATATGAAAACATGTTGATAAAAATAAAAAATGGGGGAAAGACAGCATAAATGTGGGATCAGCCTTAGCTGCATATTAAGCTGGGCCTGGAACATGATGAGTCAGTGAATGATTAAAATTCTGCATGTCTGTGACTATTATAAGGAAAAGCTGTCCTTTATATTGAACACGTTCTTTGCTCTAACTTTATCATGAAGTGCTGCATTGTTTATATTGTTTGAAAATGCTTTAAATTCTTTACAAATTAATAAAAACATGATTTTTAAAAAGGTTGAAGTGGTATGTGCTTAAAGAAAAACTCTTTACAGATTATTTTTCATTTGTTTCCAACAACCCAGGAGCAAAGAGCTTTACCAAAACATATGATAGTGGTTTTCTCTTATCATTATGTTTGACTCTTAGAAAGAAGTAAATTAATATTTTACCTTTTTAAAGAGTCGTGATTAATAAGAAAAGAGTTTTTACTTGTTTCTGAGTAACTAACCCAACACTGTACTATAATATATCTGTCCTCCCCGGATGGTTTCATGGAGGTTTTGGCGGTCCCCATGTTTTTGGTTTCAGATTGGGCTGTGTCATACTAAAGTTCATGAGAGCTGATGAAACGTATAATCATTTCTGCTTTTTCAATGTCACACGCTTCCCTCTAGGGGGAGATGTTTGCTCACAGTTTAAGGTCAGATTCTTTTAATAGCCAAATGCACCTGGAAGAATTTTAACCTTCAAACCTAAAATTATAAATTATAATGTCATTACAAGTAGTTAAACCAATCTTGTGCAATCTCTCTATCTGTGCTCTAAACACCAGGGCTCTCCCAAATTTCCTGATAAATGTTTGCAACCTTGTTACCCCACTCTCTTTCCTCAGAGGCTTATTGGTTGCGTGAAAATCCCTCCATGAGAGCAAGGCTGAAGCTTCACTCCCGGATTACAGCCCAGGAAGATTTAGAGACTGACACGTGTTGCACACTCTTTTACTGCGAGCTGTCTCTCTGTCCAAAAAAGTAAATACAGAAGAACCTACAGCAGCTTCAACAGATCACTGAATATGGGATGATGAGGAATGAAGCTCCAATATGGGAATATTATTCCCTGATCCAGACTGGTGGACTTTAACTGGAAGAGGAGGACATGCTGACGCTGAAGAGAAGCTGTGCTATAAACAAACTTGGCTGAGGAGCCCAGCAGAGTAAAAGGGGGAGGTGGGTTCATGTGGAGTGAATGGGACAGGAGAGTTGGACTCCAATGCACAGCTCAGGGATGAACAGCAGCCCAGCGATGGCACCTCAGTGTCCAGGGCTGGGTGGCAGCCCATCTGTGTCACCTAAGAAGACCCCCTTTCCGTCTCTGGGGTCTCTGTCACCAGGAATGTTCTCCCCTTCTCAGGGTAAGGGCACCGCTCTTCAGCTGAGCCAGGCCTCCAGTCCTATGAGGTCACCCAGCCCATCCATTATGACCTCCCCCAAACTCTGGCAGAAAGCATCCATCTCCAGACTCGCTGAGGAGTTCTTCTGGATTGGTGGGAGCGTCGTGGCACAGCCAAAATGGAGGCTGGGTCAGATAGGTAAGACTCAGCAGGGACTTATTAAGTAGTGCGACTGCAAACACTCAAATTACAGCAAGAGGTCAACAGGTTGTTTCGCCAAAAGCTGCAGCAAACTATAAATCTCTATCTGATGGCTGTTAGGACACTGATACAATATCCCAAAGCCAGGGTTATTAAGTTTTTAGATAGGCCATGTTAGACCAGTTTTAAGGGTGCTAAGGGCATTTTAAATGTCACTTTTGTAGCCTTGTTTATTTGTAAAACTGGGGATTATAAGCCTGAAGCCTACAAATGAACTTCCTCCTCTGACAGGAACTTTTCAGATATTTTACAAGCTATAATTCTGAATGACAAACAAAAAGTACAAAATCCACATCAGCTAAACTTTAAGGATGGAAGGCTTCTTTTGGTGCTATATTAATTAGATATACTTGTGGGATATTGATATAAATGCCATTGAAATGGATGAAAATACCCAGTTAGTTTACTCTAGAAAACTCAGTAATTATACAAAATGTTTTGATACATTGTTACATGTTAAAGTCCATTCAAAATGTTTAATCTATTATCAAGTACAATTTCATAGTATTTTTGGGGGGTTTGTAAAAAATCTTAGGCTACAAAATAAACCTGTATTATAATATCTGTATGATTTAAACACTTCAGCATAAACAACATTCATCTTTTGTTTTGCTACAATGTAGTGACTGGTGTAAAACTAATTTAAATTTATGCTACTATTACTTCTGTTGTTAAACAATCTAATTTGATCAAATATTTTTGTTTTAGTTCAGAGAAAACAATAATAAAGTGTGAGGACTTCTCACAAGTCACAATTTATTCCAAAGCTAAATAGCCCCTGAATCTAATCCTATAGTGGCCCCTTGTTTGTATTTAATATGAAATATATAGCTCTGAAATTTTGGTATGAATTAGCTTCCTGTATGTGTGAAAGTTCATCACAACAGCTGAGCAGCAAAGGAGGCCCTTGAGTAGCTAACAGGCATATGGACTGTAGACAATCCTTGAGGATTAGCCTGAATGATGTGCCAGATTGCGTCGCATACACCTGAGCTTCAGATTACAAACAAAGGTTACCTGAACCCAGCAAACAAAGCAACCACACTACCTCACTATGAAGTGAATGAGATGGATATAAGTGGATATACAATAATTTTGTATTTAAACTGCACACACAAACCATTGATCCACTGTTAGAGATGTCAAAAATGATGGTTATCATAGCAGGTTTATGATTGAAAAAGGATCTGTTTGTAAGGCAAAGTTCATAGTATGACCAGGACTTTTTTCCTTATTTTACCTCTTATTTTGTCTCATATGACATTTCACACACATACTGTGGCTTAAATCCCCGTGTGACGCAGCCTTTAATCTCATAAACATGCGCTTGAAGGTAAACCTCTGCTTGTCTCATCTGTTTTGAGGCTCCTCTTGAGTTTTCATTACATGTTCATGCACAAACTCTCAACACATGCTGTAGGATTTCATATGAAACATAAGTTCCAAGTTGAATTAGCAACAAAATTTCAATCCTTCTTATTGGAGATGCACAGTTTCATTGGTATAATATTGGTATTGGTAGATAATGGCTTAAAAGTTAAACAGCAGTGGCAGTGAGATTTTCTACCAACATATAATGCTGATTCGTTATCAGATTATTTTCAGATTGTAAAAACAAAGGATAATTCATTTGTAATATGGAAACTTGGTGATCTTAGGCACCAAACCACCAGGTTATACGTAAAGAGCAAAAAAACTAGGGTGGGATGGCCTGATAATAGGAAGCCTTTTTGTGTTACCAAGTGTACAACAGACTCAGTGTTTGATTTGCAAAAGCTCCCTCTTATGTCAGTATAAATAATGACAATGTGTCACCCCTGTGACTAATTAAGTGCATCAGTCACTTGACTTAATGTGTGTCCTTGTGCTCACCTGTAGTGGAGAGGTGTATGTACACGATGCAGACTGGCACTCAGATGTCCAAACTGAAGGGGAAGAAGAAAGGACTGGTCCGATACTTCTACCTGGACGAACACAAGTCCTGCATCCGGTGGCGGCCTTCCAAGAAACAGGACAAGGCCAAAAGTGAGATAATACAACACTGAAATTACAATATTTATCTTTGCAGCACTGTTACTATTGTTAAACAAATTATGACAGGCAAATAGGTGGGACCCTTTCTTTTCATCAAATTCTAGCACATAAAGTTATTAGAAAATCATACTTTCAGTCAGACATTAAAATTTTTGCATTGGCTCTGCGTTTTGTTGGTAACTTTCTACATGCAAATAAAATTATGTTTGTATCCAAATTAGAAAAAAGCAACAACATTTAAGTTTTCACCTTGAAAAAACAGTTTTAGTGTTGATCTAATGCTACAATGATTTCAACAGAGAGAGTGATTTATGTCCTGTTTCCACAAAGTGCTTCTGTCCTCTGCTTCCAGCACTGTGTAACTTACAGAAGGCTGCAGTTTTCTTGTTAGATTTTGTACAGCTTTACCTCACTAGTTTGCGCTTTAGCCCTTAGCTTAAAAGAAGCCAATTAGCCTCAGTCTGTACTGTAGATACAATGTCTGAGGCTAATTGGCTTCTAAAGGGGATGGTTACTGTGACAACTGTAAACAATGGCCTGTAGATGCTAACAGAGTCTCAAAGAAATTGCTTTGCCTCGTCAATCAGTGTGTAAATTTGGTTTCTCAGTCGGAGTTAGCTGGCCACACACTCTCTGTTTCTTATTATATCCACATTGTTCATGAGGGATTGATGTGATAGCACTGTGTTTTCTTTTTCTTTACAGTGCAGTTGCACTCAGATCTTCAAAGATCATATTACCTCTGCCAAGGATGTGTTTTTGCCAGCATTTGTCTGTTTGTCCGTCTGTTTTTGTGTAAGATAACTCAAAAACTCATCAATATACTTGATGAAATTATCTGGTAATGTTGGTTTGGAACAAAAATGAAGTGATCAGATTTTGGTGGTGATTCAGGATTTTTTTTTTTATATTCCCTAACATTGTAAGTTTTCAATATGTCCACTAATAACTCAGCCAGTAATGTCAGTAATACTCTGGAAAAAAATCATGCAGATGTATGTCATGTGGGGCCATGCAAAACCACAGTTACATTTGGATCCATATCAAGATCCAGATTCAGTTTTTTATTCTGGACCTTGGTCTGGATCAAGAGTACATGCATAATCAGCTAGGCAGCCACTGACCATGAACATATTGGTGAAGGTTTGTGCTCTCTGAGCACTACTAGCTTTTGCTAAGTGCACATAATAATGCATCAAGTTTGCATTGTTAGCAACAGGGTTTGGATTGAACAAAAGTTACACCACTAAACGTTTGATAACTGTGTATCAGGCAGAGGCCTGTCCTTTCCAGAATGGGGCTCTAGTTTTAAATATTTGATTTACAAAATTTATGGGATTTATCATAAAAGCCTTTGATTTACCTGAAGAGCACCAAATAAAAATCCATAAAGAAAATCCACTAAATCTATGAGTACTTCGCGAAATAAAGAGAATTCATGGGCACAGTACAGCAACTGGTAAGAAGAAGAGGAAGGGCTGGGGTGGATTTGTGGTCGTGCACAGAATGATATTGTTCAAAGACCTTGACCTTTGATCTATGCATTTTAACTTAATGCAAGTAATAAAAGAGTCCTAGTGGTCATTTGTGCAAAGTTTGAAAAAAATTCCTCAAAGTATTTTAAGATATGTTCAAAAGACTGAGAGACAACTCAAAACATGGGCCTCTGGATATTGTCAGCACAGAAGTATAAAAAAGTACAAAGGAAATGTGCATTTAAGTACATGGTGTATACAGGAAGGTATATGCAGTCTGAAAATAGACAAGTGCATTTACTGTAGTCCGACATAAGTAAGGATGCTTAAAACCCCTGGAGTTACTGATTTACACAAATAATCTGGGTAGCTTTTAATTACCTCTTTTACATATCCCAATCATCTTTTGCAGTAACAATCGATTCCATCCATGAAGTTTGTGAGGGGAAAAAGTCTGAGATCTTCAGGAGGTACGCAGACAACCGCTTTGACCCAAACTGCTGCTTCAGTATTTACTACGGGGAGCGGGTCAAGTCCCTGGATCTGGTCACCACCAATGCAGAAGAGGCCCGGACCTGGATCACAGGGTTGAAATACCTCATGGCAGGCATCAGTGATGAAGACAGTCTGGCCCGGAGGCAACGCACCCGTGATCAATATCCTTAATGCAGTTTTAAACCCCTAATCAATTTCTTGTCTCAGATGTAAAATCAAATATTTATCATACTTAAAGAGTAAGTTGACATTAATTGTTGCAATAGTTAAAAATTATCAGAACTACATTAACTGGCCTTGCGTTTTCCTTAACTGCAGCCTCACATGGTTACAGCAGACTTTCTCTGAAGCTGACAAAAATGGAGATGGCACCTTGAGCATTGGAGAGGTTCATCAGCTTCTTCACAAACTCAACGTGAATTTACCCAAACAAAAAGTCAGGGAGATGTTTCAGGTAAGAGCTGTATCCAAACGAGTTTCATTAACTGCTCACGACTGATCACTGCTGTTTTCAGTGGGTTGTAAAAGTGTGCCAAGCAAAAAAAAAAATAAAAACAATCATGATAACCCTTTAAATGAAGCCCCCTTTTATTATTCAATAAATGTATAATCGGCAAGTTTCCAATAATTCATATTTTATTTATAATGCTGTATAATTCTAGTTATAAGCACTTGTGATAATTCACTATGTCACTTGTCATTATAATGCCAGCATTTCTAAAGAGCTATAAACATACTTATAGTGTGTTATACTGGGCGTACACAGTAGCTATAATATAAATCTTTATTGCAGACACAGGTCCATATTTAAAAAAAAACAAGACAGACATGAAACAGCCAGAAATATATAAAAGAAACAGAAATATAAAAGACACAGGATACAAAGCTGTGCATATTAGAATTTATATAAGCTATTACACCAATGTCGTCTCAGCTTGGAGGTAAATCTATAGCAGCTTTTCTTTGGGCTGACTAAGGCTTCTATTATGTGGTTCTCAGACTGGTTAAGTCGACACATAAAGCTGAACATCATCTTTCTTAAAAGTGCTTCACATGTTGGCACCCTATTGGACACAAATAATTGGCTGGCACTATGCCACCTTGGGACACAAAGCAGCAGCCTCAGTGCATCACTGTAAGCTACTTTGAGCCGCTGCATACTCAGTGTTTCGAAGTTAGACCACAACTGAGCAGTGTATAATGGTGTGATGTAAGCCCTGAACAGTGAACACTTCACAGCGTCAGAGCACATAGAAAACTTCCTAATCAGCATGTTCGCCTGAGCATATATTTTACATCGTTGTCGATAGATGTCTTTGTCATCCATCCAGTCATTAGACAAAACATGACCAAGATATTTAATGTCCTCACACACATCAAGAGGACTGTTCGACAGATAAAAGGTTGGAAACCTTGACTTCCTGTCCCCAGTGCTTCTGACTATCATAATGCGACTTTTCTTAGGATTATATTTAATATCATGATCCATGCCATAGCGAGAGCACACCTTCAGCATCTGTTGCAACCCAACGGTGTATGGGCTAATTAGGACCAAGTCATCTGCATACATGAGGTGATTAACAATAGTATTATCCACACAGCAGCCTGTATTGGACCCATTTAGTTGATAAGATAGGTCATCCATATAGACACTGAATAATATGGAAGACAATATTCCTCCTTGTCTAACCCCATTACTCACACAAAACGGAGCAGATATAACATTGTCCCATTTAACATAAAAAGTTTGATGGGCGTACCAAAACACTAAAATTCTCACTAAAAATTCAGGGACACCTTTACCCAACAATTTCATAAACAGTTTGTCATGGTTAATTCTATCAAAAGCCTCGATGCATAAATAAAACATAAAAAAACTAATGTATTGAGACTTGTATAATTAGATACAATCTCTTTGAGAGCATAAATACAGAAGTAAGTACCATGTTTTCAAAGAAGAAATCAAGAATATTATAATGGTTTTTAACAAAAATCTGACACATTTTATATCATTTTATGAATATTAGGGTAATGTGTTCATATAACATATTTGCTGTTTATGGACTACATGCCCAACAACCAAAGTTAACAGATTTTTTTATTGCAATAGATTGTAATCCATGGCATTTAATTCAAGAAACTGCATGAAGTGCCTCTTGTTCTTTTTTAAATTTACTTTATGCTTGCAATGACCAGTTATAGTATCTTTCATAAAACAGAGCTTTATGACTTTACTTGAAGCATCTAATGACCACTTAAAGTGACCTATAACCTCTATATGATGCATTATAATTATGTTTAAAATGTGCTATTAATGGATTAAAATCTATAACAAGAACAATCATTTCAATTTGGTCTTGTCAGTAAACCACAAATATGTTGTACTAGCACCTAACATAAGTATAATTGTAAAATGCTTTACAGTGTCAGAGTTTTGTTATAAAGCATTCTGAATATTTTTTTTTATTGCACAGTAAAACACATTGTTAACAACACTTGTTGACAACTAATTAAAAATACTATCATTATAATGACTTATGATTACTATTACAGATAAATTATCACAAGTGCTTATTATTATGATTGTACAGCATTATAGGAAGATTATAACGCATTGCAAACATGCTCATAATGTGTTCATAATACATCATAAAGGGAGTTTCTCAGAAAGTGTTACCAAAATCATTAGCAAAAAATCTATGATATATGTCAGCCATAAGTGGACACGTATGCGTGTGTTTTCTTAATTGCATTTTTCCCTGATAAAGAGTATTTTTTTTTTTTAGATCTTTACCAATTTATTTTATCATGCTGGGATATTAAAGCTAGTTTTCACATTATGATGTGCACGTATCTTAAGATATTTTGGGAAAAAAATATTTGCTACCATGTGTAAATAACATTTAACAAGCATGTTTTCAAAGGGATATTGTTTCTTTAACATATTTGTTTTGTTCTGTCTCTTAGTTAGATCATGTCTTTCGACCTCAGCAGCAGCAACATTTTCCCGTAAAAAGATTTGACTGGTTAAAAAAATACCAAATCTTGGGTCGCAGTTCTAATGAAGGAGGGTCTAGTGGGACCTGGTACCAGACCAGCTGAGATCCGCGGGGCTGATCCAGCACTGCTTTAATATCTGGAGGCATCACTGTTCAAACTGGTAACAGAGGGAAAGAGGAATCTAAAGACAGGAAACGATTGATAATTCCTCAAAAGTTCAAAACCTATTCCATCTCCCTGTTGATGAGAGAAGCAGTAAGTTAAAAGTACGTACAGAGTCAGCAAATAAATATGTATGGGCAGACTTTTGGGAGGACAACACAGGGGAGTGCCACAGGAAGGCCATATGGCAGCCACTGAACAGATGGCTTCAGCAGCACTGCGATATTTCTTTAGTGGCTCCTCATCTCTCCCTCTTATGATGACAGTCCATAGAGGTTCTATCATGTTTGATGGTGGTATGAAGATATATACATCTAAGAGTGTATAGGTAGATATTCTCTTTGGCAGGTTAGTTATCTCAAATCACACATATTAAGAGAATTCTTTCTTACCCATAAAATGCATCTTATCTTATCTGTAGGAAGCGGACACAGATGAAAACCAGGGCTCCCTGGGCTTTGAGGAATTCTGTTCGTTCTACAAGATGATCTCCACACGCAGAGACCTCTACCTGATTCTGATCTCCTACAGCAATCAGAAAGAAGTCATGGATCTGCAGGACCTCACACGCTTCTTGGAAAATGAACAGAAGGTATTGCAAAAAGTAAATCATAAAGAAGTTCATACTTTGAGACAGTGAAACCTTCATATTGTTGATGCATGCAGAGGGAGATATGAAAAATGCAGTCCAGTTTTACACTTGGCAGTTTCTTAAAAACCTCACTGTGACACAAAACTGTAAGAAAAACTGTAAGAAAAATAGGATCAGAATTGCCGAATTTTATTTAAGTAGTTCATCAGAAGTTAAAGCCCATGTAAGTGGTTGATGAACTTGTGCTTGTATGGAGCTTTTCTAGGTTTTCTGACAACTCATACACTGCCGGTCAAATCTACCTATTCACATCTACTTGTTCTCACATTTCACTTAGTGATGGACTGGGTCACTATTGAAGTTTCCATCAGTAGCTAACACAGCCATTCCTCTTTCATACCCATCTACACGCCACTGAGTGGGAGAAAGCAGTGTTATAAGCACTTGTGCAGCAGTGGGAGAAACTTGGAGATAAATGTCTTGCTCAAGGACACATCATCATGTGACAACTGGGCATAAACCTTCAACCTTTCGATTGACGATTGAGCATGCTACCAGACTAAGCCACAAATGCCAAATGCATGAAGGTGAACAAGGGGTCATAAATGTTGGTCCATTTTGGCCAGCAAGTTTTCTTAGTATTTCTTTAAGTGGATTGGTGATCAGCCCGTTTTTTTTTCTTTGAGGGAGAGAGATGTGCTCCAGTGATCAGGGTAAACATCACTCAGTCAGGCCACAGTGAAGTTCATTTCAGGGTTGCCTGAAGTAAACCAAAACTGAATGTCAGACCTGCCTGATGGGCATCCCTCTGGAAGACCTTTAAGGGATTCTGCTTGAGTTTGAGGAACCACAGGCTTTCATCAGTAGATCCTTGGTCCATCTATAACTTAAGTGAAGTCTGAATCAAAATTCTCTGGCAAAACATCTTTCCAGAGGTCACTGATAAGAGCAATTTGCCTGAGTACCATATTCAAAATATGGGGTCCCTGCATCTTTCTAAGTGAAAACATGCCATCTCTGTGAAGAAACAGGGTGGGTCCTCAACAGGTTAAAAGATTAAAGGGGGCATATCATGAAAAATAAACTTGTTAGTAAATCCAACGGTTTGTTCAGAATCTGCTCATTTTGTCACCACAGAGAGCCATTATAACAATACCCATCAACTAGTATCTCCACCCACAGAGCTCCATCCACAGCCATGGAAGCACAGCCCTGTACTCCTGTCAGCAAGCCCCTGGGAGAAGAGGGGTGGGGTCAGAGTAAGGTCATTTGCATTTCAAACTAAAATGGAGCATTTGATTAACAGGCTATTTAGTGCTGGCTTATAGAGGGTCAAAAATATATCCTTTGGGAATTAAATTTTGACAGAAGTACTAGAACACAGGTGGGTGTGTTGAAAGATAGAAAAAGTGTATTACATGTACCTGTTAATGGCTATTAGGAGCCCAATCCCAATGACCAGCAAAGTCCTCTGGACAGGCACTGGCTTCACAACATCGTTAAAACTTTAGGTGTAAATGACAGTCTGCTCAGTGGGTCTGTATCAAACTGTGTGACTTGCTACCTGATGAGAAGTAAACTGACACAATATATCTTATGTCTGTATTTTATATGCCCCCTGAGTTTAAAAATCCATATCCTAAATGTTTTTATGTTACTAGTTAATGGACGAATAATCTGTTCACAGGCAGGCAGACATCAGCTCCTACTATCACAGTGTGATCTGAACATGGTGACTCAGCACAGGGCCCACATTTTAACATTTTTTTTAAAACATTTTAAATTTCTTCTTTTTACATTTTGGCACAGACCTCTTCTACACTTCTCTGTACATATAATATGTTGCAGTCTTTAGGTTATTTAAAGCACAAAATGCTACCTAATAAAGAATGATCTATTCCAGAGATGGAAATCGATCAAATTTAAAGCCTCTGAGAATATGACTTGAAATTTTTACAATTTTTTTTAGAATATCATAGTTCAAGGTGTCATTAGGCATCCTTGAAATTTTGCGAGAGAAAAACAGTGTCTAAGAATTAGAAAACATTGTTCTAAAACAGCATATTTTACAGTTAAGATATTCTTTCAGGACTGTGTGAGTGTGGTCCCATCTGCTATGACATGAAAAGGCTGATTGGGTGGAAGTACAATAGTTTTGTAACCTTTGAGTGAGCAGGACTGTGCTTATTTTTTTATCAGCTGAATTATTTATTACATCATAAATGATTGTCTAAAGCCCACCCACTCTACATCCAGTTTCTGAGCACCCTAAAAAAAACTTAACTGCTGATAATTTAAAAACCAAGTAGAGATCAATCCTAAGATTTTTAGATAGTTTATAGTATGTATATATAATCATAGATACCTTATAAAGAAAGTTTTTGTTGATTAGTGTTCCAGGGTCTTTCAGTAAAGCTACCAGTGCCATTATTGATTCTGCTTATTGTTTCAATTCTTTACCAATTACTATGTGGATTTTTGTGTGGAAAAATGTGGTTTTCTGTGTTAACGTCATTATATTGTACTTCCAATATTTAATGCTGTATCAACATTTGTTTTGGCATGTTGATGGCATTTCCATCCTTGCTTGAAATGACACAGCCACAGAAACTGCATGTAGATGTGTTGGTGTCCTTGTTCACAATAATAAGCCACACTTTAGACGCCCTTGTCTCCTGCCCTTCATTATTACCTCCTGCCTCCCATGGGAGTGTGGTGACATTATTTTGCAGGGGACATAGACCTCAGTAAAAGGCCCTGTGAAGAAAAATTATTAAGCATTAAAGCAAATGATAAAGATTCCTCAAACAAGTTGGAACTGATTTTTTAATTAAACCAGTTCTCAGGTCTCATCTCTAATTGCATGGCAAGTAGTGTCTTGTGTCTCATGTACCAACATTGAATAACACTGTGTTTACTTAAGAGTGGCCACTATGGTGTGTTGTACATATATGATTGCTTTTAGTAAAAGACCGTCTCTAGGCTGTCTGTTCTTATCTACTGTTTTTATGATTGCATGGGTGGACTCTTACAATGTGGTATAGTATAGTATAGTATAGTATAGTATAGTATAGTATAGTATAGTATAGTATAGTTAGTATAGTATAGTTAAGTTGGTCTGGACAAATGAATAATCTATCCCTCCCTACTTTTACTGCAGCCTTCTGTTGAGGTACCAAGTATACCGATCCAACACTATAGGCTAATCTGAACACATTACTGTCCCACAAGTAAGGATAAGGTTGTGCCGTAGACATGCATGCAAGATCATGGTTCACTGTTCTGAACCAAACCAGACAGTGTTTTGGAAACATATCATTATGACCCAGCCTTGGGGAGAGGAGTGTCTAGTTTTAGACCCCTTACTCTGTACCTCTGTGTAACCTTTTGCATATGATGTTGCTCTGTTAGCCTCATTAAACTGTCAACCCAAGCAAAGCCTGGTTTGCAACTGTGTGCGAAGAGGTTAAGATAAGAGTCATTGCCTTCAAGTGCAAGGGTCAGAGCTCTCTGCCAGATCAGGAGATTGCCTCAAGCAAATAAGATCAGGAATCTTATCAGCATGTTTATTAGCAAGGGTCAGATGGATAGCAGGACTGACAAACGGTGCAGTGTTAGCAGTTACACAGGCATTAAAGCCAAACCATCATGGTGACAAGAAGCTGAACCTGGAGGAAAACCATGGTCTTCAGCTTTGATTGGCTACAGAAACAACAAGATCATAAACACAAGCAACTAGGGTTCTGGGCACATCTTTAGAAATAGAAGAAGAAAATTCGACACTTTGACAAGATTGGAAGTATTTGTCTCACCATGTTTTGTGTCACCATTCTAACTACACTTATTTATACTACAGAATAGACTGTCATTACGCTGCTTCAGAAGAACCTGGGAAAGGTTGGATGGATGGATGTTTGTATTTGATTTCTTAAAAAATACATGAAAAAAGAGAAATGACTATACAAACAAATGTGAAAATTAAGCATAGAGTGCAAAAACATGTCACTTTTATAAATGTTGTTACAAATTTCCAAATTTGAAAAAGAAAGATGAAGTACAATGTTATTGAATCCCAATGGATAGATGGATGAATCAGTTGATAGATCAATTGATGTTTGGGTAGAGAATGAAAAGAGACATGAAGTAATGGATGGATGGATGAAGGGGTGATTGAATGATTGAAGGATGGATGGATCAATGGTAGGATGGATGGAACAAGGAGTTGATAGATAGATCAGGGAAAGATGGAGGGATGGATGGATAGATGGATCAATGTTTAAATGGAAACATCAAGTAGTGTGGGATGGTGGATCAACAGTTGAATGGCTCACTGTAGGATGAATGGATGGATAGATATGTGAATTGAAAAATGGATGGACGGATGATTGACTGCATGAATGAGTGGCTGGATCAATGGATCAATGAATGTGGGATAGATGAATCAACAGCTGGATTGAATTATCAATGTATAGATGAACATATGGATCAATGGCTTGAGGATTGATGTATGGATACATGAGTAGATAGAAAAATGGATGGATGATGGGCTGCATGGATGAGTGGCTGGATCAATGGTTGGTTTGAAATATGGATTGATGGATCAATATATTTATAAACTAATAGATCAGTGGATAGACAAATGCTTTAAAGTTGGTTGGTTGGATCAATAAATGGAAGTTTTAGCACAGCTATAGAGCATTTTAACATAAATCTAAAAGTTGTGTTGTTAAAGTTTTTAGTCATTATGTCTTTGAAACTGACAAACAAAATTTAAATCATCTGATATTGTTTTGTTTGCAGATGCGAGTTGTGGCTAAAGAGCAGTTAATTGATATAGTAGCTAGGTTTGAGCCATGTCCTAAGAACCTGCAGCATATGGTACTGGGAATTGATGGTAAGGAGAACCTGCATTACACAAAATATTAAGCAATGCATTCTGCCACTACAAACTTAATAACAAGATACTTTATGACTCTTGAATATACACATTTCCATATACAACTGAAAACTGTGATCTGAAACAATCTTCTGCAGGTTTTACCAATTTCATGAGGAGCCCTGCAGGTGATATCTTCAACCCCGAGCACAATCAGGTGAACCAGGACATGACTCAGCCTTTGACAAACTACTTTATTGCCACCTCACACAACACTTACCTGACAGGAGACCAGCTACTTTCCGAGTCTAGAGTGGAGATGTACGCCTATGTTCTCCAGGCAGGCTGTCGCTGCGTCGAGGGTAAGTGGCCTGAAAAAAATAACTAAATCTTAACAGGATTTTATGACTTCCTCATCCTTTGCTTTTTTTGTCTTTTTTAATCTCACAGTTGATTGCTGGGATGGGCCTGATGGGGAGCCCATTATTCACCATGGCTACACCTTGACATCCAAAATTCTCTTCAAAGACGTCATTGAAACAATCAACAAATATGCCTTCACAAAATCACAGTACGTGCTTTTGGTACCTGGGGCTTTCAAAACAAAGGGATCTTACCTGTTGGTTGGACTTCAAGGTCTAATCCATTACTTCATCTCCTCCTAGATATCCGGTGATCTTGTCCATAGAGAACCACTGTACAGTTCCTCAGCAGAAGAAGATGGCTGAGTATCTAAAGGAGGTGCTGCAGGACAAACTGGATCTCTCTGCTGTCAATGTAAACGAATGCAAGAGGCTGCCCTCACCTGAGATTCTCAAAGGAAAAATTTTAGTCAAGGTAAAGATGATTTTAAGCAACTTGGGGTGCCAAAACAGAGCTGTATGAATATTTAAATACAGTGGAGATAAAGCCCAATTCAGACCAAAGACTCACAATAAAGATGAGTTATGACTTGCAACTGCTATCGTGGAACTGCTCCACGATGCCCAGAAAGCCATTTCATATGGTTGCAACTGAAGGGGACAATGTGTAGTTTTAGCTAAAACCAAATGCTGGTGACTAGACAAAATTATCTGCAAGCAACACCAACAAGCTCCCTGATTTCAGCTACAACAGCTCAGTTCACTGGCTGCAACTGTCCCCTGCAGTGGTTTTCAACAGTCCCTTGCAGGTCTTGGTCTGAGCTGGACTTGAGAACAAACACAGAAAACACATTAAATTCACAAAGATCTTTGTATAAATCAATTAATTTCTCAGGGGAAAAAGCTGCCAGCAAACCTTGATCCTGAGGCAGAGGAGGGGGACGTATCAGATGAAGACACTGGGGATGATGACGATGATGAGGATGATGACGAGGATGATGATAATTCACAGGCAAATGATAGATAGATAGATAGATAGATAGATAGATAGATAGATAGACAGACAGACAGACAGATAGACAGATAGATAGATAGATAGATAGATAGATAGATAGATAGATAGATAGATAGATAGATAGATAGATAGATAGATAGATAGATAGATAGATAGATAGATAGACAGATAGATAGACAGATAGATAGATAGATAGACTAACATATGTTTAAATCTTCTAGGAGGGGGGTAGTTTTATCACTGGCAATTCTACCAAGAAGAAGAGGCGATTGGGCAGATCTATTGTGAGAAGCTTCAAAAGAAAGGTCAGACATTTTTCTGTACTTTTGATTGAAAGTGGTTATACAGACAGACAACCTGACAACATAAATGATCCTGTCCTTTCTTTCTCAGAGGAAAAAGAGAAGTAAGATGAAAAACAAGGCAGCGTCAGATGGCGGGTCAGATTACAACAGTAGCAAGGAGAGGACACAAATTGTTTACCATCCTAAGTAAGGCTGGTCATTGAATTAAGTAGTTTAAGACATTTAATACCATTAGTATCAGCCTGTTAACTTGTACTGTATGACTGTTACTCTCACCTCAGGAAGAGGAAAACAATGAGGCTGTCCAGAGCTTTGTCCGACCTGGTCAAGTATACAAAATCTGTCCGAATACATGATATAGAAACACAAGGTACTGTATTCAAATTTGTTTAAATTGATTCTCTTTTTCATGTTTTATTGTGACTAAAAGTTACTAAACAAAAGTGCACAGAAGTATTATGGTACAGCTGGAGGGAAAAAAATGAGTAGAGATTTTTTTTAATTATGCATTATTAGGATCAAGTTGAAATGCTTTGGGAAAAAGCTAAGTTAAGCAAAATATGTGTAATACAATATGACTTCATTATAATTTTTAAGGTCTCTCTCTCTTTGAGACTGAGAGTGTTACTTCAAAAAGGTTATACTGACAAATTAGAGCAGACTGAGGGGCATCGCAATCAATTGTGGGCCTCATGAAAAGACATCACTGCGCACCCCCCCACCAACACATACCAACCATCTGAAGTTGCTTTGACTACATCTCCTTCATACAAAACATCAATTGATCAATTAAACCAATAATCAATTACATTTTTAAACAGTAAAGCATTATAAGCCAGAATGGCTCATTTTTTTAAGGACCAATCAATACACGCTGCTAAACTTACCTCAGAAAATTACCTGAACACTCCTATGTCCCTTTTATTTAATTATTACAGCTATTTTTTTTACAGCTACAGAAAAAGAATTGTCTGGCAATATTAGCCCTTTAAAGGGAGCATACTAAAAGCTGTTTAGAAGGATGAACACACAAGATAAGAGAGGTCAGCTTAATTCTTTTCTTGACATTTTAGCTTTTATCATAATGCCCAAAATAGTACTGACTATATTAACACTATGTACTTAGAAAGTATAAAACTGCTTTAATTCATAAGGCTGGATATTTTTAATGTTTCTAACCATATGAATTGTAGCTCTATGAATTAAAGGCCTTTCAGTATTTAAACCATATTAACTGCCTGGATCTGGATTATTTTAAGTCCTCTCTTTTGGGGTTTTCAAGTTTTTGTCACCTCCCTTGAAATCATCCTTGACATTTTGACTTTTTATTTTTGACATTTTAACATACATCACTAAGTGCATTTTGAAAAATATCTCCCTCCTCTGATTATTTCTTTCTCCTGTCGAGCCGTAAATCTCTCTCAGCCAAAATGATGTTTAATGCTATTTGTTGATTTCTGTTTTTTTTAACTGAAAGGGTTAACAAACAGCTGGCAGGTTTCATCTCTAAATGAGACGGTCATGAACCAGATCTTACAGCTGAAGCCGATGGAATTGGCCCGTTTAAATCAACGGCAACTTCTGCGAGTTTACCCATCAAACTACAGAGTGGACTCGAGCAACTTCAGTCCACAGCCGTACTGGAATGCAGGATGTCATATGGGTAAGAGCAACAGAAAGACTCAACTGCTGACTTACTCTTAGACAATTAGAGAAGTAGTTTTGACATTTAAGAAGTTTTTTAATTCAATATGTTACCTTTTATTTTAGTTGCAATGAATTACCAAACAGAGGGACGTATGCTTGAACTGAACCGAGCCAAATTTTCAACGAATGGAAACTGTGGATACATTTTAAAGCCAAAGTGTATGCGCAAAGGTACGAGAATAAGCTTTTTGTGTAGGAGTAATTGTTATTTTGTTGAGTGGTGGTAAAGAAACTTTTTTTTTTCAGCTGCCTTGAACCCAACAATGACTGAACCACCAGCAGGACACAAAAAAACTCAGTTAGTGCTGAAGATCATCAGCGGACAGCAGCTCCCCAAACCCAAAGACTCCATGTTTGGAGACAGAGGCGAGGTAAAGCCAAGATATTCCATCCATCCTGAAAACAGAATACATTTTTCATTGTTAATCTGCTTTTTTTATTGCTGTTTTTGTGCTTCCAGATTATTGATCCCTTTGTCGAGGTTGAAATAATCGGCTTACCTTTTGACTGTTCCAAGCAGCAGACCAGAGTGGTGGACGATAACGGTTTATGCACCATATTTTATATATAATACACTATTTGGAAAGCATGAGTGAAGCTGTGGTCCAAGTCAGGGGCTGCATCTTTGTAGGACCCATTACATTCAGTGACATGTCAAAGTTTTACCATTTTGGAAGGCCCTTCTAAATGCATTTTTCTTTTTACAGGCCATGAAGGATTCACCCATGCACCTATAAAATATTATCTCTGATATCTAGACTGCTTATTCCATTTGGGGTCGTAGGGGGTTAGAGTCTATCCAAGCTGTTATTGGGTAATAGGTGCAGTATGCCCCAGACTGATCACCAGCCAATTGCAGGGCTATCCTGAAATTCTTTACGCTCAATATAAAACAGTACGGAGACTGCTTGTAAGCCATGCAATACTTTTGTAAGATTAAGAAACTAATTTCAACTTGAATAAATAGCTAGCAAACTTTAAAATTAAAAGGAAGGTGAAATAACAATGTAGGATGAAAAAAATATAAATAGCTGATAAAACAGGCTACTAGACTTTTGCAGTGGATTTGGAATGGACAGTACAACCTTATGCCAGCTTTGATGACTAATTGCTAACCAGCTGAAAGACTAATTCAATTCAGTTGCATATTTTCATTTTCAGGTGAAGTGGTATGATTTAAGAAGAAGCTGGTTATTTAGCTTTAAATGGTAAATGGTTAATCTGAGTTATGTGTTTTCAGAACAATGAGATGATTTTGACAGTTTGATACAGATTTATACATTAAGTGAAAAGTCATCAGCCATCATACACCAATATTAATAACGTAGCATAGGATGCCAGTGTACAGGCATGTGATTAATTCAGCCATTTTAAAGGCTACTTCTTTAAAAACTGATTATTTTACAAAACATGCCCAGTCAGTCTAACCTCTTTTTATTTACTTTTGTAGGTTTCAACCCCATGTGGGAGGAGACCCTCATTTTTGACATTTACATGCCACAGCTTGCCCTTGTGCGTTTCCAGGTGTGGGATCACGACCCTATTGGACGAGACTTCATTGGACAGAGAACCGTTGCTCTCACCAGTATGCTGCCAGGTAGGTCCCATGTCCACATGAAAACATGCAAAGACTTTACTTTAAAATGATTTAAAATTATTCCTATGATCAGCGGTCAGATCTTTATCTTGGGTTATTTTCTTTGATTTTAAGACTGTGAGATTATGTTCACAGTCCCTAATGTTGAAACAAGAAAAACAGTTGAGTGAAAGCTCTCAGCCTTGTGTTAGCATGAGCATGTTCATTAAAAACCACTTTGGCCAACATGACTTTCGGTTTCAGCAATGGATGGAAAAGGGCATTACTGCACTCTGTACCATCCTGAAAGGAGGGAAGTGTATGAGCTTTAAAGAACTAAAAGGAAAATTTGGACTAGAGGAACAGGATATTTTTAGATACCTTCAGATCCGAGATTACATTACAACAGAAGTTTTAATTGACCTTAAAACTGAATTTAATGGCATAATTAAAATCCTAATAGAGGCTTACCACCTGGGGAAATCTCGAGTCATCACAGCCTTTTATAAAGCTTTGGGGGAAAACAGGGTAAGCTCAACACTTTACATTAAAAATAAATGGGATCAGAGTTGAATATTGCTGTCTCAGAAGAGGATTGGTATAGAATGTGTATGACACAATGCACTACTACTAGCTCACAAGAGAGTTTGGCTGGAAAAACCTCACTAGGTTTTTTATAACACCCCAGATGAAGAGTAGGCAGTTACAAACACCCCAACCATGCTGGAGGCTCTGTGGTGGCCAAGAGGCCAACCACACTCATGTTTTCTGGAGCTGCTCTAAGATAAAAAACTCTTTTAGGAAGATGTGAATAAGACTATAAAAGGCGTAACCGGTATTGAGATTCCAAACAGTTGTGCTGTCATGTACCTGGGTAATATTGAAGAGACTGTTAAAAAAAGACAGATACCCGATTAAAATTCTACTCATAAGCTATCACCAGAAACTGGTACAAAGCTGAACCCCCGAAGAAAGAACACTGGTTTGAAATCATTAATGACATTTATAATATGGAAAAGCTGACATACCAACTAAAGCTCAGAGGACATACCCACGACAAGAACTGGGAAAAATGGATGGATCATGTACACGGAAAGTGAGAACAACAAGTAATTTGAACTGTCTTGAAATGATTATAAGGGAGAACTCACGTATACTTGAAATGCCCCTGAAAATGTTCTCTTGTGTTTATTTGTGTTTTATAACAGTTTACTAAAATAAAAATTAATAAAAATAAAGTAAAAAAAAAGACCACTTATTTTGCACTATCAGACACAACACTGCCCTTAGTGTCCACAGAATACTTCAATTCTGAAGGTTTTTTTGGGTCTTCTGTCAATAAATCAACTCACTCATAATGACATTTATGACGGTTCTTCCTCAATACTGCAGGGGTGTCAAACTTAATCACAGAGGGGGGCAAAACTTAAAACACAGCCTAAGATGTGTGCCACACAAGATCATTATTTATTGAGCAGTGTAAAACTGATTATATTTCAATCAGAAGTATGAATTTAAACCGTATATTTATTTTCGCACGTTAAAAGGCAGCCTTAAAAACAACTGAACAATGTATTAATCCACTGACCACTGATCAGAGTCATATTAATGGTGCTTTTCATTGAACTTGGAGCTCTGACATGGGAACTCTGAATTATGTTACAGCCCAGTTAAATGTGTTCCAAGTTCTGAGCTGTTAAAGTCGTAGCAGCTGAAGGTTGTGCAACTTCCCAAGAAGAAATTCTGAACAAAGGGGTTGCTCCCAGTGACGTATCTAAACTCCAACTCAGACAATCTAACCTCCTAGATCAACTGGAACATACTATAAAGCTACGGGAGGAGGGGCTGGTGCACGGGTCCTACATGGCTTTTGTTGCATTGTGAGATTTTTAGTATAAGGAGGCCCATATTAACAGACATGTGAAATCATCTCAAGGGCCGTGTTTTAGTTTGGTTTAATCTCAGGCCAGATTTGGCCCATGGGCCCTAGGTTGACATTTCTGCTCTAGATAGAAAGGGCTTTGACAACATGCAGCACACATGCACTTGGTTTGAAGGCTGTGGCATCATGAGCAGAAGTAAAAACACATCCAGCTACGCAGCCAGTCTGGAACCCCTGCCAGTCTTTCATATGGATTATAATTAAGTAAATATGTTTTTTATGTAAATTTGCAGGTTTCCGGCATGTTTACCTGGAGGGAATGGCTGAGTCGTCCATTTTTGTTCACGTAGCCATCCATGACAACACAGGAAAGGTAAGTTACTCTGAACAGATATGCAAATGCACCTCCAGCTTCATCAAACATCTAAAAACTTTTCTGTCCTTTCAAAAAAGATCAAACCATCAAATGCAGTGCATGCAGCAAGAAAGCATATCCAAAAGGCAGCCAAGAAGCACATGAAGGGTCAACAACGGCAAACCTCTCTAGATTCTTCAGTCCTATCCTCAGAAGATGGGCGATCTCTGTACTTCAGGAAGGATCTGGACACCATCTCTCAGGAAAGTTGGAATGGAGATGTGCCTTCTCTGGTGCTCGGGCCAGCAGGTATGGCCTCCATCCACAAAGAGGCCATGAGTGAACCGGTGAGGCGAGCTCACAGGGTTAAAATTCATGAACCACCAGAGATGAGGAGAGGGATGTTCAGCCGGAGGTCTTCTGCTGACTCGTACCAAACTGGAGCTTCCTTCTCTTTCAGGGATAGTTTTGACTTTGAGACCTATCCTCAGCCTTTTTATTCTGAGTGTGCTGTTTCTGAAAGCCAAAATAGAATAGAGGAAGAGATGGAGAATGAACCAGAGTCAAACTGTGTGGAGCAGGAGACCAATGATACGTGTGACCCAGAGCAGCCTGAGCAATTTGAGGAGTTACCAAAAGAACCACAGCCAGAGACAGAGACTTCTCATGAACCTGATCAACCACTAGAGACTCAAAATAAAACTGATTCCCTCCCTGTCCCTGTGCCACAGCCTCCAAGCCTCAATGAAGCCAAATCTTCTCAGTTTGTACCCCCATCCTCCCCTCCTCGGGTGAGACGGGCCTTGGAGACTCCTGTCAACCCTTTACCGTCCACATTGTTTCGAAGAAAGGCCAGGTCACGTAGCTGCCCTCGGAGACAGATTTCTTCTCCTCAGACTCCATCAGTGCATCGCAGGTCTGCTCTTCACTGGCAGACACAGCGGGCACAAAGTGAGGGCAGCTACAGCACCCGGGTGAGACCCATACCCAACGGACTCTGCCTATCCGACAGCTCATCCAGCAGCGACGGCAGCACCGACAGCTTGGAGTATGAGCCCTCCACTGCGTCAGACCAAAATGAAGGCACCCTGCAGAGGGAGATGAGGGCTCTTTTCGACAGGAGGATGAGTGAGATTCGTTGTAAATCACCACTTTTTTTCAGCGGTGAGTTCAAGATGTTTTATTCATTATAGAGATGTTGCAGTGCTATTTATATCTAATAGAGTGTTGCAGTAAATGAGTCTTGGGAATTCATTAGCATTTTAGCACTTCCAACATCTCAAAGCCTATGGGATTTTTATGAGTTTTTGGTCAGACGCGCAAAATAAGATCAGTGGAAGAACAAGCAGATTTTAATGTTTTTCTACAACACCTGGAACTTTCTAAATTCTGACAAAAGGGGGTTGTAAACAAGTGGCCAACAAGGAAAACAGAGTTTGTCGAGGAAATTTAAACATAGTCACATCAAATATGGACATTTAGTGGTGGTGACAGGGATGAGCCCATGTATAAGCAACACTTTTGAAAGTAAAAAAAAAAACGCTATTGAGAGAATGACAAAAAGAAACATTTCAAAAATCTAATCTTTTTTCCATTTAGATTAGGATCTTTTCCTGACTTCAAGACTACAGCACCCATCAGGAGACGTGAAAGAGGAATAACACCACAATGCCCACAGCCGAAGAAGATGATTCAGACAGAGCAACTCGGATTATCTTTCTAGAAAATCAGACACCACACAGAATTTGACAGTTAACTATTTTTATTGATGAACATAGGCCTGCTGTGCTGTATGCATGATGCAGCAATGTTTACAATGAAATGGCTCAAAATGGATGTTGTTGGAATCATGTGATGCCACTGCCAACTGTTTAAAACAGCATGATACAGTCAGAAACATACCTGAGCGCTATCTGTTAGGTATATGTCAGTTTTAAAGTTTAACTGTAAATTATTTTAATAATTGTTTTTATATAAAAATCATTTCCAGGTTTTGCTTTTCCACTGAAATTGTTGCTCTCATACTTAATTATTAATAAAGTGATTATTTTGATAATGTATGAGTCTTTGATTAATAAAGGTCATATGTTTTTTTAGTGTGTATGAGAAAGAGGTCAAACCTTCAGTCAAGTTAATACTTTTGTTAAATATTAGAACAAACACGTTTATAGCTTTCCAACCAAAAATAATTGAAATTAAGATTAACCTTGATTTGAGACTGGTTAGAGAAATGTGTTTATGCTTTTTCCTTATCTTTGGTTTCAGTTTCTTGAGGTCTGTTTGCACCGCTGGTCCTTAAACGTGAACTTAGTTCTTCAGTCAGCACAATGCAGCAGGATTTCTGTGGGGAAGACACAAAAATTACTAGTATAGCAAATGGAATAAGTGTGGGGGTATGAAAAGTTGTAGGGTTTTAAGGATGAGTGAGCTAAGCTGTCTTGCACTGTGCGGTGAAATGATTCCCTTACCAAAAAGTAGTATACTCAAGTATACTTTTAAGTATACCTTTTATGAACTAAGTATACTTTCTGTGAACTAATACTTATAAGTATACTTTTCAGATTACTTTGAATGTACTATCAGGAATATACCTAACAAAAGTATACTTAGTTTATACTGACGAGTACACAGACAAAGTTTAAGTATACTCTAAGTATAATATACTTGATATACTGTAAGTTTAAGTATATTAGCCTATATCCAATAGTAGTTAAAACTTAGTAAAAGTATATAAAAATGTTGTAGCTGCTTGCATGCAACATGAAGTGTTATTTTACTGTATTATAGCTGGCTTGTTGCATAGCTATTTCTCACATTGGCTGCTTTGAGGTAGTTGCCATAGAACATACACTGTGAGTGATCCTGTAGCGTACTGCTTATACTTTACTACATTTACATTTAAATACTACTATATTTACGTACATTCTGTTTATAGGTTCAAGGTTGCCACACACAAGGTTTGGAAGTACGTAATGCTCAAATCACACTTCAACTCATACTTAAAGTACCATACTTCTTTCTCTATAAAACACATTTGAAAACCACAACATTGTGCCAAAGTGCTTTACAATTTAAAAACATGAAAATGCACGATGCACATAAATCATCACAGTCTAGTCACATTCATGTACATTCGGCAACATAAAATTGATCAGCTTCAACCACAACACATTTCTTCTGGACCATTTTGCCAGATCGCACAAACATTACCAGTCCTCTCAACAACATTAATGAAATTACTCTCTACCCCAGAAATGAGCATCAGTGTTGATGTAGGACTGGCTGGTACGTTGTAAGACCTGTCATTATGATGGCAGGAGTGAGTGTGTTCCCGCATTTATACATGCTTTGGCAGTTATTTTTATCTGTACTGTTAAACTTGACTTGAAAAGATAATCAGTTTAGATAATGGCCCAAGGTCTCAGTGGGGTGAAAGAGTGTTTTCCTGCCTGGTCATTCATATTTATCTAGTTTGGTCCTCTGTTGGACCTCTTGACCCAGGCTTGAAGGGGCCCTACACCCATAATGAAGGCTGTATATTATTTATTTTTCTTTTTGAATGTCATAATAGTAACATAATATAGACTTAGTATTACAATACAGACAGAAATATAATATATGACTGATTTGGTATATGTGATACAATAGTATGTTATTATATAAGAGAGTGCTAGGGTATAATATAATATATAATAGAATAGAATATAAGATTATAGAGATGTGAATATGATATATAATTATCCTTGTATAGATGTGTTACGATAGAGATACTTATTATATAATAAATACATATAATATATACAAATTAATGGTAATTATGTATGAAGGTTTGACGTCTGCATTTGGATATCTTAAAAGGTAAACAATCAGACTTGTGGACTAGTATTAAGATGTTAATTTGCAGTATATAAATACTATATACTATAGTATGTAGTATATGAGTACTCTGCATTCAAGTAAATTGTAAGTAAAGGAGTAGTGTACTATAATTACTATAGCAGTATTTACTGCTAGTACAAGAATAGTGCAATTCAAGTGCATTGTCAGTAAACAGGCATAGTATATTTTGAGTATATAAATGGTATGCTTCAAGTATGAAAACAGTTTAATTCAAGTATGGTCGTAGTATACATCAAGAAAAGTACATTTCAAGTACATTGCAGGTAAAACAGTAGTGCACTTTTAAGTTTACAAAGTGCAATGTAAGTAAAGCAATAGTGTACTTCAAGTACACTGATGAGTAAATGAATGGTTTCCTTTAAGTAAAGGAATAGTACCATTCAAGTACAGGTGATAGTATAATTTAGGTATACTCATATATACTTCATTTATACTTGAAGTAACCTTAAAGTTTACTTGAGTATACTCAAAAGTGGGCCAAATCAGGATACTTTTAGTATATAAGTATACTTTGTAAGTATACTAACTAGTACACATGTAAGTACACTACTAGTACATAAATATAAGTATACTTGGTACTGTAAAGTATACTTGATAAAGTATACTTAAACTCCACTTAAGTATACTTGGAAAGATAAACTTGAAGTTTACTTCTTTTTGGTAAGGGTTACTATGGTTGGAGTTTAGTTCATAACTTAACACACTGGAGTCTTGGACTGACATGAGATGTAAATTTACAGACCTTCTGTTCAGCAGCTTTTTTTCTGCTCTTGGACGTGAGCTCTAAGACAACTAGCAGTGCTCCCAGCCCCAGGCCCAGAGACAGAACCAGAAACATCCCTTTCAGGCTGTGTGGCTGCACAGATGAGGACTTGGCCTTGTCTGCCATGCAGCTGCTTGCCCACCACTTGCTCCGCAGGTAGGCCAACTCCCCCGCCTCACTCAGCTGAAGGATGGCCACACTGAGGTTCTTTATGATGGGTGAGCCTTGAGGACATAGAAAGGTTTGTGGCAAGATAGATTCATAGATTGATGAATGATGTTTTATTGATCTAAAGGATGGTAAGTACAAAAATACTGTAAGTATGGAGCAAAAAATGTATGAAGGATAAGGAATTGGTACAAAATGTTTTAAAAAATAAAGATAATAACATAACCCTGATTCATAAACTGAAAAGAGTCTCAATGTGTTTTTGCTTGAGTGGTATATAAAATCTGGCATAGGAGGAATATGTGTGCAATGACTAAAGCATGAATTTGCAACTTTGTGATGCAGCTTGTGGGCTATGCATCCTTTCGCCAGCAGCAATTGTATATGATACTTTTCTGTGCACTCCATGTCATAAAGAACATCCTCTCAGACCCATAACTAATGGCATGTCATTGTTGCTCGGGTCAAAATTGCTCACTTTCAGTTCAGTTTTAGTGAAATTAATATTTGTTGTTTCTTCTATGACCTGACCAGCTGATGGCAGAGGGATACATAACCCCTACATCGTAACACACAAAAGTCCTCAATATAGGGGGCTTTGTGGAGGCAAAATGAGACACTATAATATATATATATATATATATATATATATATATATACATATATATTGTAGTGTCTAGTCAAGCTAGTGTTGCTTTTTGTGTTGTTTAAGCTTAAACGTGGGTTAATTACGAGGCTTTCAGTGGCACCAATTTTTTGAGCTTTATCTGCCAAAGGACAAAGCTCGCAAGTTGCTTTATTGGTAATCATATTTGCTAGTGCCATAGTCCCCAAGCAACCCCTCTTAAAGAAAATGAACTAGCCCTTTTAATAGTGAATAAATTCATAAAGTGACAAAAGTATATATGTAAATTATGTGTAAGTGTAAAAAAATAAAAACTCCTGGACTAAAGAAGTGAATGAATATATAAACTAAAGCTGCCCAAAGAGCACAAACTTCTGCCAAGGCATTTATGATGAGTGGCAACCCAGCTGAATACATATGTACCCATGATCCAGTGATACATGTGACCTAAAGTAATATACCAAAAAATCAACAAATACAAATATGTGAGTGTGGACTTATGTTATGTATAAATGAACAGAAGCAAATTTGCCTTAAGTAGTAATTAAATAAATGAACAAATTTATCTGTAAATGATAAAGAAATAAAGAAACAGAGGAATTATCACTTTCACATTTGGTAGTTAAAATGTTGCCATGACATTAGAAGCTTTACCAAGCGGGGCTGCAATGCTGTATCCTCTCATGCCAACGACTTCATGAGCTCTAACCAGCTCACAGTGACGTGCCACTGCCAAATCCAAAGAGACGGACTCTCCAATAAAGGCATAGTTGCCCTCTTTGGCACGCAGGACCCCCTCGTCCATAGATGCCACAAAACTTCTTGTCCTCTCCATGTGTTCATAAATTCTGCGGTACAATGGGTTGTTTGAATTCTGCATGAAGGAAAAAAAAAATTGGAATCAGACAGACTGCGGTAGAATGGGGAAAATCAAGCAATCCATCGTCTAGACTGTCATGATGGAAATTTATTTAGCATGAGTGTCCTTTGGTGGTGGAAGTAGTTTGTAGGCCAAATGATCAGAGACTGTAATCCCACTTTGTTTGACTTGACTCATTCACTTTTATTAGCCACATCTATGGGTGCAAATGGTGAGCTTGAATAGACAACGTCACACGAGGAAGACTCTAGACACTGGAGATAGATGAAAGACTGAGTTAAATCATTTCTTAAATAAGTGAAAATTTTATTTCACACCCATGTAGGGAAGCCAAGAATAACATATTTATGTTGTGTGCATCACGTAGAGAGGCACTATTTCTCTGGCTCACTTGCCTAGAGTCGAGTTGTACTCTATAGCTGGAGTAAGTGTTGTAGCTTAACAATACCTTAAAGAAGGCAAGAGTGGAGGAGCCTGCCAAACATCCATACTCAATCATGTCCTGATTGGCCAAGTCCTCGAACCCTTTCACTGTCAGCTGAGTGGACTCAGAGGTCTTGGAGGAGCTGAGGTTGGAGAAATAACAAGCCAGGAGGACAACAGTAAATAACCACCAGCTGCAGCACATGACACGTCCTGACAAAGCTCTGGGGTGAGGACCAGCACCTGAAAAACACAGAGAGATGTCAGTGAGAGGAGAAAGGGTTGCATATCACTTAGTCTTTGACATTTGAATATTCTTCTTTTTTAAGCATGTTGTTGCAGTTTCTTGCATATATTGCCCATATCAGTATGACATCCTACCACTGTTTGGTCAACAGTTTATGCCCATAGACCCTTTATCCCTCCAACTCACCTTAAGACCCTTGGTGATAAAGCTTTTCAGGCCATAGTTCCCAAACACTGGAATGCTCTGCCCCTGTATCTGTATCTAAATTCAGAAATCAGCTGAAAGCACACCTGTTTAAACAGGCATTTGGGTAATCTACCACTGATTAATTTATTAACTCTTTTCTTAATGAACTATGTGCCAGCTGTATCCTGCTTTTAATTTTTTTCTGTTTTACTGTTATATGGGTGCTGCATAAGGATTTTATTACTACTGTATCGTCTATATTTCTTAGTATTGTTACTGTTTAAATAGTTTTTTTCTTCGTCTTTTTCTTTTCCTGACTTTTATGTTGTTCCATTGTAAAACAATAGTCCGAGTAGGTTCATTATGTCTGTAGATAATATGCTTATACTTTCTTTTTTAACAGACAAGAAGGTTTTTTGGTTCATACCTTTACATGTTTTGACGGAGATCTTCTGTCTTCGTCAGAAGTGTCACCTGAGGATCAGCTGAAAAAGGACATGTCACACTAACATCAGGTGACACTTCTGACGAAGACGGAAGATCTCTGTCGAAGCATGTAAAAGTATGAACTAAAAAACCTTCTTGTCTGTTAAAAAAGAGAGTATAAGCATATCCTTGTAAAGTACTTTGTGACACGTCTGTGAAAAGTGCTACATAAATAAACTTTACTTACTTACAAGAAGCTTCCTGCTTTTTTTCTTGTTTTAATTTTTTATGCTATGCTTGCCTGTTATTTTTTGTAATATTTGTATAAAGATATTAAGAACACATAAATCAGATACTCAATGTTCTTTCACGAATCACAGAAAACACGAGCAATTTCACTTCCAAACCAGTCAGGCCCAAGCCCTCCCAGACCAGCTCTGCACACAGTTTGTACTGTTGGATATCAGTTAACTGAGGTGTGTTGACACCTAGCATCATGGACTACCACTTGATATCTGAATACTCAGATCTGAGGTGTCTGGATTTGCTTTTGCTGTTTTACCTTGTAGCGTCAAAGCTCCAGCTGTGTACCACAGGCTGTGAAGGAGGCTGAATCTGTTCGCTTCACTTTGAGGCTGACTCCACTCACATGGACTGAGTCTGCATTCACATAAAAACATTATTTATCAATGTGGACGCAGTCAAAGGGATTTCCGTGCCAGAGGACATGAAAATATTAACAGACGAGAAGTTTACAGCACATATACAAAAATCAAGGCATAAATCATGATTGTTCCCAAACTCAGGTTACTAACCTTGAAGCTATGAAGATGCAAGTTGAAGTCCCCAAGTATGCAATAAGTATGCCCACCCAGGTTTCAGCTGTAAAGGGGGTCATGAAGTCGAAGAAGCCTGTTGCCTCAGAGATGTCCTTCCTGAGCAGGATGCTGATTCCTGTCTGCATGAATGGTTTGCTCATCCCCACCACTTTCTCCCGAGCTGCAGTCAGTGTCAGTGGAGCAAGTGCAAGGTCTGCCTCCTAATGGAAGAAAAAACTCATACGACTTTTTCATTAAGATAGCAAAATCCAGCTTGTCCAAGAGCGATTTTGTGATTGGTTGAAGGTCAGCACATATAGGTTCAGAACCACTAATTTAAGCTATGCAGAGCTTACACGAATGTGCATTTTGCTGTTGTTATTGAAACAGTTTAAAAAAAATGTAAACTTTCCAAATCTCCTAAATTATGCTGTCATGATGACAGTGAATGGTGCAGCATAAAACAACTAATTCCAAAATTGGAACCATAGAATAAACATTTTGACTGTTCTGCTTCAGTGGTACATCACTACCAGGTTCACTTTAAAAGATGATCCCCTACTCACTCCTCTCATGACCTCCCCGATCATCCCGTTCCAGTTCCCGCTCTCATCCTGTCGACCATATGAACTGTCTTTCACCAGCTGCACTCTGTACCTGAAGCCCAGTTTCTTGGCCACTTCAGATAACAGGTCCATACAAAAGCCCTCAAGCTGTGAGCCTTTAGACATTGTATAAGGCTCTTGCTGAAAGAGAAAAGTTAAGGGATTATTAGCTACCAGTTTTTCAAGCAAATCTGTTTATGCTGGCTTAAGAGAACAAATCTTTTACCTTTATTGTCGTGATTCTGAGCTCTGACTGCTCTATTGTTAGGGAGGGAAAGTAAAAATAACGTTAGAACAATTACCTTAAACAAGCAGAAGTCATCATCATGTCTTTCTAAAACTTGCAAGTTAATGTTAGAGGAAGGACAAATCAATGCCTTTTTCCAAACTAATACTGTTGCTTTCTTCTTCTTTTCTTCAATCACAATCTTGAGTTAAACCTGCTAATAAGTTGTTTCACACTCAGGCGTAAAAAGAGTCAAAAATTGGTTGGTTTCATAAAGATGGTCACATGCTAACAAGTTTGCTTTTATACCATGCAATAAAAACATTAAATGACAAAGAAGAAATGCAGCTACATATTACAGTGCTTTATTTTAATCCGTTAGCTGTATGTCATTTGCTTTGGCTCTACAGGTTCATCACTTTGGGCCAGACTAACAGGTTTCAAAGTGGGAGTTCGGATGAGATGGTAGTGAAGTACTGAGAGAGGGCGTTTATCCTTTAGAAAAAGAAAACCTAAATGGTTTGAAGCTGTATGACCTTTAAAATTATTACTTAATTCTTAAGACAAAGTGGATATTTGTAAGAACCCTCTAGAGCATTCAAATTCAAAAGCGGAGAGTGACCAAGAGGCTTCCTGACCTTGAGCTTTGACCAATGGCTTTCAAAATTGTATCTCTATATCCCTATTTCATGGTGGACATTTGAGCAAAGTCTGAGAAAAATCTCTTGAGGCATTCTTGTGACATCGTGTTCCAAAAAATGCTGTCACAAGCAATGGGTAAACATGAGACTCTGTGACTTTGACCTTTGACCTCTAACCTCCAAAATCTAATCAGTTCATTCTTGCATCAGGATGGACATCAGTGCAAAGCTTGATGGAAATCCATTCGAGAGATCTTGAAATATTGTGTTCAAACATGAAACAGATGCCCAAATGACACCATGACCTTGACCTTTGACTTTTCGCCTCCAAACTATAATCAGTTTATCATTGGATCCAGGTAGGCATTTGGTCAAAGCATAAAAATCTCCTGAGGACCCTTTGAGATATCTCATTCAAAAGGTCTCGATCCGTAAGGATAGACTGGCAGACAGATGGACAACCTAAAGACATAATGCCACTGGCCTCGGCTCTTGCCGACATGGCACAAAAAGCACATTTCCCATCATTCCTAAAGCATGTGTGGCTCTGTTAGGTTAATTTTGTCAGTGAAAACTGATGAGTAAGGAAAGTATAAGAGCAGAAACAATAGAGATACATTAAAATATGACAACGATGAAAACTGCTGCTTTCATTTGAATGCCGAAAGCTTGGACAGATGAATTTCAATCTAAATTTAGCAGAATCAAAGCCCCCTTTGTCTCAGTTTGGCCATCTTCAGATATTACTCTGACATGCAGAGATCTCTGAGGTGCATTTTGGGTACTGACCCTCTTGTCACAGCTGGTTTCCGGGATCCTGGAGATCTGGCTCCATCCTCGTCTGCGTGAAAATTTGAACACCACAATCTTTTTAGAGCAGTGTTTTAATTCACTGAGCTTCAATGCCATGGCACTGAGAGATGGGAGGGCAGTCAAAGAGTATCAAAAGCCTCAATTCAGGCCAAGGCCTTGGGGATCCGTCACCACAGGGCGATCCTGACACCCATCAGATCCTCCTTTTCAGAAGATGACACGTATACATGCTCTTCAAGCCCCTGTCACTTCTTGGCCACTCAGAAACACAGGGCCTTTGTTCGCTCCACACAGTTGATTTATTACCGTTTTTTTGAGAGAGTGTCAACTGGCTTGCTTCCTTTTCTTTCATTTTTTTCTCAACAAGTCTTGGACAGGATGTAGCACTGCACTTTGATACTGATCTGAGCTGACTGTTTATGTATTTACGTCTCGTCAAGCCTGAGAAATTTCTTGCATATCCAGCAGAGAAAACATGAGGAATCTGGCACAGAAAAAAGCCAGTCCACAACAATGAATTTAAAAAGAAATGACTCGGTCAGATGTTGAAATGGCACAGTTATGTCACATTATATACATTCTTAAATCTTGTCAAACCACTACAGCGGCAGTAGTTAATTTAAAACCTATTTCCAAAGAGTTGGGACACTGTATTGAATGCAACTAAAACAAATAGCAGTGAACAGATCGTTTTCAAGCTATATCTAATGAAACACAGGGAAGGGGAGCACAACGGTAAATAATTTTATGAATAATAAACTCTTTTTTTAGTAGAATACCTACATTCCTAATTCGATACCTCCAACTCAATGCAAAAAAGGAACAGGGGCAGGAAAATGATGGGTATTCGGTGTCAGAAAAACATTGAGAACATTCAACAGGTAAGTGGGTTAATTGGTAACAGGTGATAGAACTATGACAAAGTATAAATGTAACAATAGTGATCAAGTCCCCCTGCTTTTGAAAGATTGCATGGACAAATAGTCAAACAGGACCTTGACAACACTTGTGCAGTTGCAAGAGATTTAGAAATGTCACCACCCACAATCCTTAAGATTATCGTAAAATTTAAAGAATCTGGAAAAATTTGCCCATGACCTTTTGATCCCTTGGGTGGCACTGCATTAAAAAGCGGTATCATGTTGTGATGGATATTAAAACATTGGCCTCAGGAACACTTCAGAAAACTATTGTAAGCTAAGAGTGTGTTACTTAACCCAAAAATGTAAGATAAAAGTCTACCATGTAAAACAAAAACCACATACAAACAGCATCCAGAGGCACTGCCAACTGAGGTTCTGAGCTCATCAGAAATGGACAAACCTCAGGTAGAAATGTGTGCTGTGGTCTGGCAAGCGCTTTTCAAAATCTTTTAGAGGATAATTGGTGTTTAATCCTTCAGGAAAAAGAGGACAAGGGCGATCCAGATTGTTATCAGTGCAAAGTTCAAAAACCAGCATCTGTGTGAGGATGTGGGAGTGAGTAGGTGCCCATGGCATGGGTAACTTGCACAACTGCAGAGACACCGTGATACAGGGAGGAACATACAGGTTTTGGAGCATCATGTGGGAAAGCTCCAATCTACAACAATTGTGCTCGGCTCAGAGATGCACTGCCAAATTAGAGTCCTCTGAAGCAGAAAGAGGTGGGAGCTACGAGTGAGATGACAGCAGGAAGTGACTGCACGTACAGAGATTAGCATAGATGCTAACAGCTTCAGTAGCAGTTTTATCAAATCTGGACCACATTTTTTTCTATTAAATTAAAAACAAACAACAACCCTCCAAATTTCTCTATAGTAAGGATATTTTTGCTTTACTGCCGACATGAGTTTGTTTTACAAAGTAGGACATGTTCTGTAGTGCAGTTGTGCCCACCCACTACATTATCTGAGTGGCCCATAATAAATGTGATTGATGGGATGATTGTCCAGTAACCTGCTGGATTTGCTTTTGAAAAGTTCTGCCCTCCCCAGACACTTTCTATGGGCTCTTTCCCGGATGTACTAGTGAAATAAATTGAATGGTCTTTCTGGTGAGTCAAGTTAGCCAAGATGATGCCAAGTCACAACCTGGCTTTGCATTAAATGTGCAGGTATTGGGCTTGCCTTCAATAAATCCAGACCTGTG
Organism: Cetoscarus ocellatus; assembly: GCA_037902135.1. NCBI lineage: Eukaryota > Metazoa > Chordata > Actinopteri > Labriformes > Labridae > Cetoscarus > Cetoscarus ocellatus. Next base: position 256,375 of record JBAMNC010000557.1, read on the forward strand.
CCCTATTGGAAATGTGTGGCACATCGTGAAGTAGGAAATACAAGGAATATCCCTAATTGTTAGGTAACCTAAGATGAGCATTAAGCAAAGACAGGAACAATCATTTTAAGTCCTCAGACACTAAAAATGTTGTTAAAAGAAAAGGCAATGTAGCACTGTTACAATGTGTTTCAGGCATAATTCAGAATGAGTACATATTCAAACAGTTTAACTTTTAATAACATCCCTATGCCATATTTAATTAAATAGACTGAAAAGGATTTGAAAATTACAGTTTTCTGTTTTTAATTACATTTTATACAGTGTCCCAACTATTTTGGAATTTGGGTCTTTTGGCCTACTTTGAAAACATTGAAGGTTTAATAGACATAAGTACTATCCCAATAGCTAAGTTAAATGTGCACTAAATGATTATCATTTTGATAAAAAAAAAAAAGGAATAGGGTCTTTACCTGCAGTGCACTCTCCCATGTTCAGGAAAAATCCCACTGATGTCACAAAGAAGGTGAACAGCATCCTCTTTCTCCAGACTGTCATCCTGAAAGGCAAAAAAACATCACGATTAGTTGGCTATGCATTTTATGAAACACTTGGATAAACTTTAACATATACATTATATATTAAGTTCTCTCCTGAATATAAAGAAAAATACAATTCCAATCAACAGTCAGCATTCATTTAAGTGCAAAAAAGATAACAGCTGAGTCTGACCATACATTATTGGATATTAGTATTGCAATAGAGTGCAATGATAACACTATAGAAAGTCAATGTAGAGAATTTTCTTCCTACCTCGCCAAAGTCCAAGGTGTTTCCACTGATTTGGCTTGTCAGATTGCAGACTGACTTCAGTGAGCTTGACTGCGGTGCAGCGTGATCTGAAGTTTCAAGATTCAAATGTGTAAAGACGGCCGACTAAGTTTCAGTGGGTGGAGAAAGTGAAAGAAGTTCAATGGGGTGGAGAGAAGCAGCATGGAGTATACAGCATCCACTGTGGAGGAGGATGTTACCACTCTTACTTGCAACAAGCCTTATAAATATATTACAGATATTTGCTCAATATCACAGTGTCAGCATTTAGTTATAGAAATGTTGCATAATTTATGTATTCATTTTATTTAATCTTTATTTAATCTGGAAAGCCTCACTGAGATTAAGAATCTCATTTACAGGAGTGTCCTGGCCAAGACTCGCAGCAGAACAAGATTGAGAAAAAAAATAAATTTGGATAATGGATTTTGCTGATTACTGATACCCTGCACTTCCAAAATCATTATAGCTGTTATTGACACAATTATATGCATATTTAATTTTCCATAGCAAAAAGTAACAAGTCTCTTGTACTATTTTTATTTGTTAATACAGTGACTGTTTCTTTGTTTTCGGGGAAAAAAACAAGACACAAGACAAATAACATTTGATTCTACAATGAATAATAAATGTGTTTGTTTTTTTTTGTTTCAAATAAAGACATTCAGTTATGAAAATCTTCAAAAAAGTTCCTTGATTGCGGTTCATTTATATGTAAAATATGCTTTTAACAGTAAAATCAAGCTTTGGCAGCCATTTTAAGGGCCTTAAACAGCAGTGGAGCAACTAGCATGAATTGTCAGTCTTATGGCTTATTGATACCTGCCAATACAGGTGATTAACTTATTTAAACTGATATCTACCAATAAAACTGATGATAACAGTGATGTTATACATCCTTGCTTTTCATTTTTAAAGTATATGAACAAGGTTGAATGGTAGCAGCAGTGCACGTTCAAAATGATATTACACAAAGTGTTAAAGTAACTGTAGCACAATGACTTATAGACCCATAGCCTAAGTGTCTGTTAAAGGAAATGTTCAAATATAAATATGCAATTCAAGCTTGCAAGAGACACACTGATTGCGCTTATTAACCAAAACTTGATCAAGTTGGTCTTGAAAAAAAAAAGTGAGAGGCTAGGTAAGAGTTGAATGAGTTAGAAAAATACGTAAAGACGTGAGCACAGATAAAAACAAATCTGTTTAAAGCTTTAGCAGACAGATTTTTTTTTTTCCATTACACCAGAACAAATGTTTCATCTACCATCTTTATTTCACATGGGTACTCTTGACTGATAGGTGGGTATATTAAAACTACTGCTTTTCTTATGTCTATTGTTATAATTTATTTTCATGGTCAAATGTGAAAAAATAATGTTCAAGTAGCGAAAAAGTGATAATTCATAACTTTTTTAGTTTAAAAATTCCATTATGTTACACTATAATAAAGGCATAATTAACAATTGACAAAGCTGATTTTCAAGTCAAAGCAAAATAAATTGTCTATATAGTGGGATAGTGGGCTGAGTTCTTCACCTATGGTTGGCATGAAAGATAATACCAAAGACATAAAATACTGCTGTGGTGGGCAAAATATAGTCTCCTCCTCAATCAATGGAAACTACAATTTAGTACTGAATAATACATTAACATAATGCAAAAAAAAGAAAAAGAAAAAAAATCTGTCATAAAAACATGAAAAAACTGAACTTCTCAATAATCGTTGACTATCATTTTATGGTTAGTTATTTGCATGCAAGTAGACCTACCTGGATGTAAACCTTTATATGCATTCACAAATGCATTTGTAAAATATATCTATCTATGTGTATATATATATATATATATATATATATATATATATATATATATATATGTGTGTGTGTATATATATATATATATATATATATAATTTTTTTTTTAAGCAACAACTGAGCGAGCACAACAGGAATGCTTCATCTCAGTACACCATGGTACCTTCTGTGGAAGTCCAACTTAAAAGGTAAGCAGAATAGTGCCTGGCACATCAGACTATTTCACACATTAGTTAATTAGATGACAGACATGAAATATGGCAAAGCTGGTAGTTATGCAAGGTTAGTCTACAAGAATTACAATAAACTTGTGCATGTTTATTGATAGTGACAAGTTGGCCATAAAACAATGCGTATACACTTGCATACTTCACAGCCTGCAATTCTAAGTTCAATATGATGGCTATGCAAGTCTTGGTTAAGGCATCTATAACCAGATCGTTCGCATATTTTCCCTTTAAACAAGAGCCAAAAAAACATATTGCATCTCTTAAGCTGAAATCATAAAAGTTGTAGTGAAGACAATATAATATAAGCTGTGTATCCTGCCTCACCCAGTCAGCCAGGATAGACTCCAGCCCCTGCAACTCCGAAAGCGATGAGTAGTATCATTGAGGATGGATTGACGGAACTAAATTCATGCAGCAGATCTTAATCATTTAAAGCCCTTTCAGATGATAATTTATCTTTTTTAGGGAAATCTGGTATGAAATTAGCAGAATGGACGAATAAATTTTCCATGACAGCACAGATTCTCCGGGTCATTTTTGCTCTTTCTCTCATGTCCATATGCTTTCCATGTCTGGAAAATTGGTTGATTGTCTTGAGGTTTTCAGGGACGCACGGGGACCCTGTATTTGTATTGCATTTATATAGCATCGAGTGATTTGGTTTTTTTTAAATGTTCCTGACAGCTTTGGAAGGGGCAGGTGTATGGTAAGTACAACATAGGGGTCTATGGCAGACGAGGATGAGGCCACAAGGCGCGCAATGAAGCACTCGTTGTTTTTCTAATCGTTGTTCCATTGTATCGAATCCACTGAAAGAGCGCTTAAGTCGGTGCAACACTCTGACCAATCAGAGGCTGGTGCGCAGGGAGCGCAAATTGAAGCCGCGACCTACAATTGGCTGAGGTGCTTTTTTCCAAAGGGGCGTATTTTTCAAGCCATCTTGACGGAATATTTAGCCTTATCCAAGGTGCATTAAATTGATATCTTCGCTGTCTGGCTGCCCAAAAGTTGGGAACCAGCATCACCTGAAAGGTTAAAACCCAGACTATGAGCCCGGGTTGTGCTTGTGTGTTGAGCGGATGTAGCGGTGAAGGACTGAAGCGGTGAAGATGACGCTGTCGCTCCAGAAATTACCGGCTAGCTAAGCTAAAGGCTAGCATGTCTGCCTGGGCTGTAGTCTGTCACTAGCTGACATTTAGTTAGGAGCGGTTCTTCTGTGTGGCACTCGCACTGTAGAGGACGAATAAACAAGGTAAAGCACCGTGATATGTTCGGTTTTACAGATTTACTAGGGAACACTGTCGTTGTGTCACTCGACTTGTGTGTGCCCTGTCCGACCGAGTAACGTTATCGCATCTTTTTGCAGGGGTCTGTAGCACAAAGCAAACAGCAGAAACGTTTCATGTCTCCTGTGTCGTCGTCTAACACATTCATGCAGTATATTTATGCACAAGGGCACGACGCGGACAGTGCGCCTGCTCTCTGCCTTCTGTTGGCATGTATAATTGGGCTGCTAATCAACTTGCAGTCGAAATGTTGTCTCTGCTGTTGTGCGCTTAAAATGGCTGACAGATGTTAGATACTCGGGTTGGTATTTAGCGCTCTTCAACCTAACTACACACAGCAACAAGGGGAAAAAAATAGAGGATACTGGGTTTTGATTGGTCAGATAACAACGTAGCAACGTAACTGACTCCTGATTGGACCAATGGGAAGACAGCTGAGGGTCCTTACAGACAAGCAGACAACTGAATTGCATTTGTGTTTGTGCAGGAAGAGAGTACCTGAGGTAACGTGTTGTGTTTTTATTACAACTGAACCAGAGTTGACCTCTTATACAGGGCAAATTTTACGATTTTTTACACGACAGGTCAATCAATGTAATAGGCATTTTAGTTTTCACAGTAAAAGGGTGAAATGATCAACCAGTGTAACATGACATTCATTAGCTGACAAATGCTATCATATATTTTCCATTCATTAAGGACGTTATTTTTTTAATCTTTTAAAACTCTCAAATTCCCTTTTTGAAATAAAAAGGCCATTAAAAGTCTTGGTTTTAATTGTAAAATGACACAATGAAAGAGACTGCTTATAGAGCACAAATACCAACAAGGCATCTCTGACTAGTAATGGGCGATAATTAACTATTTAAAATCAATACAACATAATATTTGTGAATTTGAAGTTCTATTATTTATTAAAAATGTAGTCTAAACCATCAGCTCTTGAATTGAGTTTGGTTTTAAATCTTATTCACAAGAAAATAAATTTCACAGATATTTTACCATTGAAGACTTAAGTGACGTATGTTTTTTTTATCAATTGATGATTATTCATAAATACAAATACAAATTAGACAACTACATAAAACATGGAGCTCTATGTAACACTTGATTTAAAACATTTTTAATTAAAAAAAAATCAGTTCTAAGTTTTAAGAAAGCGGCATTGAGAAAGAGAGGGACTGAAAACAGTCTAGAGCTTCACAGATAAATATTTGTGAGAGTACTCCTTTGGTATCGATATTTTAAGGCGTAATCAAGAGATTACTTGTAAAAATATTGATACCTGATATTGATACTACATTTAGCATTTACAAGTATTTATTATTTTTAAAAGGAGTTAATTGTGATGTTTTAATCACTTTGCTTGATACTATTGTCAGCAACATCAAATATGAGTGGGATTTTTTAAAATAACATGTTGAAATTACTTTGCATTGTGTTAAACTTAAGATACAATAGCAGATATCTAATATATTTGGAAGTTTTGAAAGTACTTCAAAACTAACAAGCAGTCCATATAATCACCCATAGATCCTGTAGTACTTTACAGGAATGTTCCTTTTAAGTGCAAATAAAGAGTTGTTCATGCAACATCTTAGGACCCTCAGGAAATAGAGAACAAACAAATGTAAAACAAAAAAAAACCCTATCATAGCAAGCTGGACTACTTTTCAAGTGAGTTTAAGGTGGACATTCATATAGAATCCAGATTATCTTGTGGAGATAGGCAACAACCAGTTTCTGGTGAATATATCCACTAACATCTACTTTAGTTGCATTGTAACTTATTAGATGATAATGGTATTACATGTTGTCGGGCACAAATAACATTTCCAAAACAATTCTTATATAAAAAGGCTCCTTAAAATCTAATTTGATGACTGCACTCGATGTTTCTGTAAATCTGCTTAGAGACACAGCACTAGACCTTGACATTAACACCTGGAATGCTGTAATTAATTTTTCCTTCTTTTGTATCTGTTAGGAGGTGGGTGGAAACTCCCATGCAGAAGGCGAGAAGGCGGGAATGTGAGACAGCAGAAGGCAGACTCAACATGGGCAGGGGTCGAGGGAGAGGGAGAGGAAGAGGCAGGGGATCGTCTGGCCAGCTGCGGCCCCCCTCGCCTTACAGACTGCAGCTTTCCCCCTCCAGGGAGACTCTGACGTATGCTCAGGCACAGAAAATAGTTGAAGTGGACTTGGAGGGGAGGCTCCATCGGATTAACATCTCAGATCCTCTGCCAGTTATCACAGAGGACGAGATGATGGCTCAGGACATGTCTGAGTGTAACAGCAACAAGGAAAACAGTGAGCAAACACAGAGTAAAGCCAAATCGTGGAAGAAACCTTCAAGCAGTAAAAGCAGGAAGAGTGGTAAAAATATGTCTCATCAGAACCAACGGACTGGATCACAGCAGAGTACAGGATCTACCAATTCCTTCCACCACCTGTCCCACCAAAGCCCTTTGCCTGAGCCCACATTTCGTCTGCTGGGTTCAGTTTCTCCCTCAGAGGCGCCACCTCTCCCGTCAGCTTACTATCGTTACATAGAAAAGTCCCTGGAGGAACAGGATAGTGTGGCTGAGTATGACATGGACGAGGAGGACCTGGCCTGGCTGGAGATGGTTAACCAAAAGAGGGTGTGTGACGGTCACGCCTCAGTGTCAGCGGACACTTTTGAACTGCTGATTGACCGCCTGGAGCGGGAATCCATCCTAGAGTCTCGCAGCCAGGCGCTGTCACAGAGCACCGTGGATGAGGACGCTTTTTGCTGTGTCTGCCTAGACGATGAGTGTCTGAACAGTAACGTGATCCTGTTCTGTGACATCTGCAATCTGGCCGTCCACCAGGAGTGTTATGGCGTGCCCTACGTTCCCGAGGGCCAGTGGCTGTGCCGCTGCTGCCTGCAGTCCCCCTCCCGCCCTGTAGACTGTGTGCTCTGTCCCAACAGAGGAGGTGCCTTCAAACAGACAAGTGATGGACGCTGGGCCCATGTTGTCTGCGCCATATGGATTCCAGAGGTTTGCTTTGCCAATACTGTGTTTCTGGAGCCTGTAGAGGGAGTAAAGAACATCCCACCTGCTCGCTGGAAGCTTACCTGCTACCTCTGTAAGCAGAAAGGCAGGGGGGCATCCATTCAGTGCCACAAAGCTAACTGTTACAGGGCCTTTCATGTCACTTGCGCTCAAAAAGCCGGCCTCTTTATGAAGATTGACCCAGTGCGAGAGACGGGTGTTAATGGGACAACCTTCTCTGTGAAGAAGACTGCTTTCTGTGAGCATCATTCCCCTGTTGGGTCACGGGGAAGAGATGGCTCTGGAGATGAGTCTGTTGAAGGGAGACTGGTGGGAGGCAGGGGTAACCGAGGTCAAAGATCATATACCCAAAGCCCACCCTCCCCATCAAATAAGAAGGGAGCCAACAGTCAGAAGAAGAAGAACAAAAAGGGTTCTCGAGGGTCGACACGTCGTTCAAATGTGCCTGTGCTGCTGGTGCCTCAGATTCCTTCACACAGGTGGGACATTTGCATAATGCCAGAATTTACATACACAGTATATCAGAATAACTCTGTTGTGTTCTACTCTAGTTTTTAGTATCTTTCTTCATGAAATCCCCAGTTAATTTTAAGCATTGAAGGATATTATTATGTTCACACATATTAATCCTCTCAATGATCCTTCTCAAAGCATTTTTGTTGTATTAATTTTGCATCTTCACAGGCTAAACAAGATCTGCACAGGAGTAGAAGTCCAAAGGAAGAACCAGTTCATGCAGAGGCTTCATAACTACTGGTTACTGAAAAGACAGTCAAGAAATGGGATGCCCTTAATACGAAGGCTTCATTCCCATTTACAGGCCAACAGAACTGCAGAGCAGGTGGGGGTCAGAGAGATATTTGTTGTGTTTGTGTACACTGACTATAAACTATTCCTGTGTTTAAAAAGACTACGGCAAAAACAGCACAACACTTAATATTTTACAGTTTAGTAACTTAGTCGGGTAGCATCTCTGTATTATTTATCAAAATATTCTACTTCAAGCACGTTGTAACAAAAAACTGCAAACCAAGTGGCACGTATGGTTTAACCATGGTTCTTGCATGTATTTGCCCTGTTGTTGTCTTGCTGTTTTCCACTCTTACTTTGTCTTTTGTTAAGTAATTTATCATCATGCCACAATGTTGTGTTATCATACCATCAAATTTACCACAATATCTGGTGTATACAATGCACTAAAACTACACATTTATGTTGAAAATATTTGCTACATCCTTGATATACCAGTGCAACTAGTTGTCTATGAGACATGAGATATCAGGACCTCAAGTGCAGCAACATGACACATTTCACAAGATCTAATGCTACTGAAATTTATCCTAAAACTTTATCCAAAAACTGTACTGAACTGCACCACAGTCTAAACCAGTCAATCAATCAGAGCAGACAAGGCCCACATGGGAAGGGGGTCCTAAAGTGGCCAACAACGCACCTCAGAGTGAGAATAGGGGTGGACTGGGGTACTCGGTATGTTAAATTTGGAAGATTTTTTGACCATGACTTCTTTTATTTTATTTTTTGTGACCCTCAGAGGGAGCCTGATGAGAAGCTGTGTGCCGCAAGAGAGGAGCTTCGATACTGGCAAAAGCTAAGGCAAGATCTGGAAAGAGCAAGGCTTTTGGTGGAACTTATCCGTAAAAGGGAGAGGCTAAAGAGAGAGCAGGTGGGTTTCACAACACAAGCTTTTAGAATCAGGTAAAGAAAAAGAAGACCCCTACTAGCCTGGCCACCCATGTTAATCTCTTGAATATTTAAGAGTGACCTTGTGTGCACTTTCCCCTCCCCTGTGTGTTACATCATCGATCCTCAGATGAAAATTCACCAGGCTGCTCTTGAATTGAAGCTGACTCCCGCATTAGTACTTCTGCGATCCACATTAGACCAACTGCAAGAGAAGGACACCGCTAAAATCTTTTCTCAGCCTGTCAATCTATCAGAGGTTGGTGCAGTTAGAAAACAATTTGTCTGATTTTTTTTTTTCCTTGACTTGACTCAGCTAACAGTCTGATTTTCATGATTCACTGAGGTCCCAGATTACCTAGAGTTCATCACCAAACCCATGGACTTCTCCACCATGCGCACCAAACTGGAGGGACATGCCTACTGTTCCATTGCAGACTTGGAGAAAGACTTTGACCTCATGATCTCCAACTGCCTCAAGTACAACTCCAAGGACACCATGTTTCACAAGGCAGCCCTCCAGATGCGGGAGGTGGGTGGAGCAATTCTCCGTCACAGCCACAGACAGTCTCAAAGCATCGGCCTGGACCCAAACACCGGCATGCACATCCCTGAGAATCAGAACAAGCACGGCCTCTACAATTGTACCTGGGATGATGGTGAGTCCAAGTTTGGAACAAAACATTGTTTCCAGTGACAAATCTAATGCTGAGGTCAGGCTACGTGTTTTTTTTCATTAGATATGACTGTCACCACATCGGATTGGGCAACCACAGAGCCATAAAATCATGCTGTGACTTGCCATTCAAGCATGACAGACTATGTAATTTAAACAGACTGCACATAACAACTGAGACAATGACACTACTATATTTCTGTTTTTCTGTCCCAGTGTTATGATGAATGATATGTTGCTTAATGACAAAGGAAAGCAGTCACTCACCAAGGTGTTGAGGTGCCTCCGCTATTTCTCCAACAATTGTGTTTACATTCCGGTGGTAGCTCCTCTAAAACATATCTTAAAGGAAAGAATGTTGTTTTCATAGGTTGACAAACTTTTTATCTGCCTCACAGCTCTCATGGCTTCAACTTTATATTGTTTACATCATGACTGTTGCACATGCAGAGCTCCCCGTGCTCTCCTTGGTCAGTGTCAACATATCATAGGAGGCAGGACAAAATCAAACATGTTAGACTTTTAGTCATGGAGTCATGAGGCCATGAGGCCTCCCAGACTGGTCTGTTCAGTCAGATTTAGTGTATAAATCTTGCAGTCTGACCTACATAAAATGCATCTTCTGTAAATAAACCTTTTTTTTTCTGTTTTTCCAATCTACAGTTGATTCTCTGTTGGACCCAGACAACAGACTACACCTGAACACAGATGAGCAGTTAAAAGCCTTATTGGAAAAACTGGATGTGGTCGCATCCATGCGTACCAGCGGTGGTCGCACCAAACGCATCAGACTGCTGCGCAGAGAGATCAACGCTCTCAGACAGAAAATGAACCAACAGCAGCAAAACTCTCAGTCTGTGAATGGAAATGACAAGAGCGATGAAGAAAAAGAAAAGGAGGAGGAGGATATAATAGAGAAGGTGGAGGAAAAGAAGGAAAAGAAAAAGAAAAAAGGGAAAACAAATGATGTTGATAACGGATCTTTGACAGAAATATCCAACTCTGGGACAGGTAAGTTGATAATAATTATGACCAAGGGTTTTTTTTTTTTTTTTTGTTTCTTTTTTTAATCCAAGTATTTGTTATTCCTAGGCTAGAATGTTGCACATGCATGTGCAAATATAAAACAGGGCTGCTTTTAGCCAACATAGACCCTAATTAGAGGTTTAAAATTTTTGTTATTGAGCCCATTTTGTGCTTTATGAGTTTTATATGCCTTACTTTACATGTTTTACTGATCTCCTCCACTTGATTGAGCAACTCTATGGATAAGACAAAAAGTCTGGGGCATTAAGACCTCTCCCTCTCCCCCTTTAAGCGCCAGCAGCTGCCTAAAACATCTTGTTCCCCTAGCCCCCCTAAAAAGACCTACCAGTGTGACATCATACATCTTTTTTGTCATCAGTTTTTAGCTCATTTGCTCTTAGTAACAAGCCCTTAGCAGAGCATAAACGTGAACTAGCCAATTACCACAGAGTAGACCTGTAAACCAATCAAAGTGGTTCCCACATGGGGAACGGACCCTTAAAGAGGCAGGAGCTCAAACGGACCGTCTCAGAACAGAGAGGGACTGCAGTAATATCAGTGTAGTCCACAAAGAAAGCTCAACAGTTTTTTGAACATTAGTGACTGTGAACATAACTTAGCTGTCATCAGAAATGAATATATGAGCCTGGTATAAGGCAAAATATGACCTCTTTAAATATAGTTTACAAAAATAAGCCAAGGAACCTGACTGATTTGCAAAATCATATTTCATTTGCTCTGTGTGAAATGTGTCTGATCCCCACACTGTGGACCTATTTTCAACCAGCCCAGGCTATTTTTCACTGGCATTATGACACGTTTTGTGTGTATTCTAAATGAGACACTGTGCTAAAAGTAAACTAACAAATGTAATTCATGTTATTTACAAAATCCTATATACAAAAAGGACTGTAAACCTTGTGTGTATTTCGTTAATCCATAAGCACATCTCTACTGAATGTTTCAATTACTAAAAAGCAAACAACTTTGTCATTACTGCATTGTTTGTAATGGTGAAATCTTTGGGGATCTAAATTGTTTGATTCAGACTACTCTATGTTTATGATTTTTTTTTTCTGTTGGTGTCTGCCTTGTCCATAACCCATTCACCAACCAAAGCTATAAGTAATTCATTATAATCTAAAAATAAATCACATTGTTGTAGATTTAAATCTATACATGACTCATTTCATAAGAATAAATGTCTCTCTTGTACAGATGACTCTCCACCTGTGCTGGAACTAACCTGCCCGGTATCATCTCCACTTCCTGGAGACGCTCCCCTAGAGCCCCCTGTCCTTGGCATCATAACCGGAGGGCGACGGTCACCTGGACGCTCCTACAAACGTCAACGGTCATCCCGCAGTGGAAGCAAAAGCCAGGGTGAAGATGAGGCTGAAGTCGGTGAAACGCCATCATCACAACCTGAGGCTGTCCATGAGGTCACTCCACTGGGATCACCCCCAACTCAACCTGTGGTCGGGGTCGGCCGGCGCACATCTGTTCTGTTCAAAAAAGCTAAAAATGGGGTTAGAAGTGGGAAAAGCAAATCCGTTCCACATCAGAACGGGAAAACCTCAGAGGAGAAAACAAATGGGTTGGACAGTATACCTGCAAGCCCAAAGTCACCCAGTGAGACCAACATGACCACTTTACCTCCAACTCCAAATGCTTCCCCGGCCCCTCCCTCTCCTTCCTCACACCACCTGCGCTCCAGAGGCCCCAGCTCAGAGAGTGAAGCAGACAAGCTCAATACAGCATCCAGAGAAGGAGGTAAGGACAGTAAACACAGTTAGATTACAAAGAAACATATAGTGAAGTCAAACATTTTTAACATTTTTTTTTTCTTTTGCTAGGTCTTACAAATGGAAAACACACCATTACAGACCAGGAAGATGAAGACCAAAAACTTGAGTGAGTTTGTGACAGCAAAGGCAGCATGCACCACCAGTAACAAGCAATGGGAGAGGTTTAGTGGTATCAACCAATTAAATCATACTTTGGAAGTTACCTCACACCAAGGTCAGACTAGACAATCATTTTGTCTGTTTCTATGGTAACTTCCATCAAATTTAGTAATCACAGAAATATATTTGTGCTGTGACTTAACTGGCAGACTTTATGGGGTACCTGACCAGTCATTATATTTTGGGGGTCTACCTTGGTATTAAACAAAAATGTAATCCACCATCAAGGAAGAGGTGATGTTGTTTTTGTTTTAATACAACCAATTTAATGAGATTTTGTATGCATATATTACAAACAAAGCCATTTTTCAGTAGTTGCTTGAAAGATTATGAGTATTAAGTGTATGTGCATTAGTTAGATTTGTCTAATATTAAAATGTAACAGTCATAATGTTTCCACTACCTGAAGACCAACCATGACATGTTTTTCTGTCCTCTTTTTCTTTTTTTATATCTACAGAGTTTCTCCCCCAAAGAAAAGTCGCGGTAAACCTGCACTGGCTAAAGTTCCAAACAATGAGAATGGAGATGTTACAGAGTCAGGTGTGTTTTATTAAAAAAAAGACAATAATGTAACGTAATTGTTCTTCTGTGTTGGTTGTTTAAGACTAAGCATATAAAAACTAAGTTTCCAGGATCAGTACATTTACGTCAAACAGCCAGTTTAGGCTCAGTGTTTTGTACAAACACATTTTAAACTTAACATATTTGAATATCTGGTTCACAGGAGCATCCACACTACTGTCCATAGATAGTGAAACTGAGCTAGCACCTCTGGACCTGGTTTGGGCTAAAAGCAGAGGATATCCATCATACCCAGCAATGGTGAGGTTTGACTCAGTCATTTTAAACACTGTGGCATTTGTTTGGCTCATTGCATCCTACATAAAGACGAGATAATTCAGTCAGATTTGACTGACATGATTTATTGTTTCAGATTGTTGACCCAGACATGCCCCAGGAAGGGCTCCTTCACAACGGCATCCCCATCCCAGTGCCTCCTGTGGAGGTGCTCAAACTGGGCGAGTGGAGAGAAACGGAAGAGGGCGAAAAGCTCTTCCTCGTGCTCTTCTTTGACACCAAAAGAACTTGGTAAGATTCGCAGGAGCTGGCTGAAGCTCATGCCTTGAAACAATGAGGAGCAGTGTTGGTCACTGAGAAATTGTCCCTCTTGTTTGATTTTCAGGCAGTGGCTCCCGCAAAACAAACTGCTGCCACTGGGGATGGACGACACCGTGGATAAACTGCGCTTAATGGAGGGCAAGAAACCAAGTGTTCGCAAGTCTGTACATACAGCATATGACCGCGCCATGGTGCATTTGAATCGTGTGAGAGGAAACCTTAACTTCACTCCCTCCAATTTTATATAGAGCTTAACGTAAAAGATTTTAGGACCGTGAGCAGGCTGCCCAGTTAAGATGTAAACAAGCTTCATTAGTGCTCCTAAAGAGGAGGCAGTTTGCTATGATCACATTTCCAACTGTTTCTGCATTTTACTGTAAATGTGTTTTTTTCTTAACAGAAAGAGAACATGCTTGAAGACGTTTTCCTAGATGAATTTGTTCATCTGTTCTGGTAATTTCTAAAAAATTTTACACTACCACTGTTGCTCTGTGTTCATATGAAGTTCTTATTTGAGGCCAAAGTGAGGCGAGACTTAAGAGAGATCTGTAAATATTTAATTGTTAAAGGGACTGTCTTGATGCAGATTATATTTAGATTGTATTTGCTATTGAATTGTCACTGTGTTTAATGAATTGTGAAAGTCCCACTTAATGCTCACGTCATAACTGGACTCTGAAGGATTTATATATGCATATATATTTATTGTTGACATAAATATTTTTAACTCTCTTAGCCGCTATACTGAAACATACCCTCAGTAGCTTTTTGAGCAGAGAGACAATAAATTATTGATTACTTTGAGCTTAATTAATTGCTAGCTTTTAAAGATATAAAAAATATTCTTAATCTTTAGGGAAAATGTAATTCCATGAGTACAGCTTCTTAACTGTTTTTATTTTATGAATATCTAAATACTTAATGACTACAAGATGGATTTATTGTGGTTTGTGGACTATCAACCTTGGCTTTGGAAACCCTGGTCAGCATTTACAGGCATGTGTTTAAACCAAATAACTAATCAGTCTTGAAAACAATCAGTAGATTAATAAAGTAAATCCACTAATTGCAGTTGACCGTTAGATTTTTACTTCCCACTTTGATACAATTTTATGAATAAAAACCAATTAGCATTGTCATGTGAATTGCCTACAAGATATTCTTGTTCAATAATTGTGAGAACAGTTAAAAAAGAAGAAAATAAATGAGATGTAATTGAGTTTTTCCGAGGAAATTGAAATAAGTTGAATCTAATCATCGAAGACATAAGTAGGAATGTCTTTGAAGATGTGCTGCCAGTGCAATTGCATTAAGTCCAGCTCTGACGTGTTGTTAGTGGGACTTGAGAGGTCTTTGCTTATTTTTCCATATTGTGAAACTGTAATTTTAAACTAGATTGTTTGAGTCTGCAGAGCAGCCACTTGATTAGTGGGATGTGAAGCCACTGTAGAATTGAATCTGACCGTCCTGTGGTGAAAAAGTCTGCTATGATCTCTCACTGAAGACCTTTAGAGTTGTTTTTGATTTGGCTGAAATGACTTGAAAGCACAATTGGTTCTTTAAGATAAGAGAGAGGTTTGAGGATTGGTGCACATGTGGCTTACATGTATGTGTATGTGTGTACATATATGAAAACGAGCTCAGTGTAGTAAAAGTGCATGTGTATAGTTCTGTAAATATGTAAATGTATGTTTATATTGGCTTATATGAAGTTATTTAAGGAATGCAAAAATCAAATTTAGATTTTAATTTATAACTTGTGGCAGTCGAGAGTGTTATTTAAAAATTAAAATATTGAAAAGATTTACATATGAATTAGTAGCTTTTTGTAATAGCGGCGGTATTCACCAAAATGTCAGAATCATAATCTAGAAGTGAGGTGGCACAGGACCCTGAGCTCTGTAGGCAGTGATTGTCTACAAGAGGTCTTCTGTTTTTCTTGGTTTGCACAGGAGATCTTTGATCTTGTTGTTTAAACTGTTCTGCAAGATCTGTTATCTGCCTGAGACAATATTTTCTCACACAAGAATAAATGCTGTTTGAAACAAGCTATCATGGTGCATGTCTTCTGTTTACCATGTCTGGCTTTCTGCACTGGCACACTTATTCATCTCAGCTCCAGGACCAGGTCTCTTAAAGAACTAAAGGTAGTTTGTGAAAAACTGTGGTGGGTCAAAATGAGAGGCCGAGGTGGTTTTGGTTCACAGTTTTCTTTGAAATCCCTCAACATTCTGGAGATATGACATTAACAAGCAAAGGATGAAAATCAGGCTCAGTGACCACAACCTTTGACCCAAAATCTAGTCAGTTTATTTTTGAGTAAGAGTGAAAATTTCACCAATTTTTGGAATTAGAAGTGCTCAGAGAGCACAAATTTACAAATCCTTGAAAAAATTCCTGGATCCAGAGTTAGATCACCACCAACATTTAATCACTTGTCCCTTGTGCCATCACCAACATTTCCTAAAACTAGAAAACTGCCTTATCTCACAGTGCTAACAAATCCATCCTGAGACCCATCCTGAAAATGTCATCACATTAACAGGATAACTCAAAGTTATGAACATAATGAACAGAGGCAAGCAAAAACATAACCTCCATAGAGGAGGTGATAGAAAGTCCAACAAAGTGCCTTCTAGGTTTGACTTTTAAAAGCAAGCAATCAACATGTGGCCCAGTGATCTTGGTCTTTGACCCATGATCTCCGAGCAAAAAGCTGTCTATCCTTTAGTAAGAGTTGACATTTGTTAAAAGTTTGAGGGAAAAAATCTCTTAGATTTCTTGAATTGTGGAGCAGAGGCATTAAAATAAGGAATATAGACCGTTTTACACCCTACATCATGAGTGACATTAAGGCATCAGTTTAAAACCAAACAGAAGGTAAACATAACTCACCACCACTGGCTAGCAGACACAGGGGCAGGGGTAGAAGAAATAGTGTACTCCATGTACCTCGGATGTTGGAGCTTGATATATGTCACATCCCGTTAAAACACTAGGCATGAGCTGGTAAACTACATAGCTGAAGACATCTGACCTGAGAAAGAATTCCGGACATTCCCAGGGACATATTTCATTTGCAATATTCAGACAGCCAAGATTAACTGGAACTCATTTTGAGTGTCTTGCTCAAGGACATCTGACAGCTGGAGCCAGGCTCAAACCCTCAACCTTCTGATTGATGGTCAACTGACTCATCAGGAAAAGCCACCATTACCCCCTTTTCAAGTAAAACTCTGGTCCGAAAAACTTTATGAACTCACATATTCAGAAACACCTTTATTACATTGCTCCTTTGTCAAAAACAGGCCAAAACAATTTGCCAGCCAGCACTGGTTCATGCCAGTCCATCCATTTTCTATGCTGCTTTACTCCTTTAGGGGCTGTGGGGGACTGAAGCCTCATGAAAGAATAAGTGCCCAATGAAGAGACCTCATGAGGCCCTTTCTTGCGGAAGCATTGTCACCTTCAAGGACCCAAGGCTCTATACATGCAAGCACCAGGAAATAACATTGCTGATGCTTCCTATCCTACCACAAGACCTCTTCCAGGCACCCCCCTACCCAAACCAAATATGTGGACTGATGAACAAGAGCCAGAATGCTAGGGTCATCAGTTGGGGACCTCCTGTCTGAAGTACTTTGTCAACCAGTACCAAAAACCCCTCCAAGAGTTCAGACAGCGAACCCTGGTGTCACAAGCTGCCTCTGCTATGCCAACTCCCTCTGCCACCCCTGCAGATACAAATCCCTCTTTTTCTGTCTTACCTACTCCACCACAATACCATCACAGTCCAAACAGCATCATCACCCTGCACAGACCTTGGTTCTGTAGTAACACTGCCAACACTAGCTAATATACTGTGTAGTCAGATAATATGAAAATATAAATAGAAGATGAAGAAGCAAGACTTGAAATACCACAAGATAGAAATATGCAGAGAAAAGCCTGAAGAGCAAGCTTAGAAAGAGAACAGGACAGGCAGAGCCTGGACAAGGTGCTTGGATTAGGATCATCTTTGCTCTACCTTTCCTTACAGTAAATAAAAGACATTGAAGGTTTTTGTCAACTTAAATTTGGCCCCCAACTAGCTCCTCGTCCAAATCCACTATCTGGGTTGAAGGGCTTCATCCAATGTCTCTTTTACTATGTAAGTCTGACCATAAGAGGGGATAAAGGTGAAAGCTTTCTAGGGCCAACAATGAAATACTCCACTGTCTTAGAGCAATGACAGTCAAAACACGTACTCAACAAAAATACCCAACACTACAAAGTGAATCAACAAAAGAGAATTTTCTAATTATGGTTCATTATAAAAAGTTAGCTTAAAAAAAGCTTCCACCTATATGGTATGAGTCTTCTTGATGTTTATTTTTTTAATGTTAACATTGTGGATGGTCCCAATAAACTCAACTGTTGTGCCAATGATGCTGGACTGATTTTAACAATGCCAGGACCTGAACATGAATATGAGATGCCAGGAAAAAGAGGGAACTGGCAAGGACTTTAAACCCAAACATTAACCTCCTAGAGCAATTTTTTTTTCAATCAGCTTTAAAAACTGATCTGAGCGATGCACAGGGGCCAAATCAAGCAAGGACTTAAGCACAAATGTAACAGAGGAACAAGCAGAGGAGGCAGCTGGCACAAGTGACAGCACTGCCCAAGAGCAGGAGGATGGAGGGGAGCTTGTTGGTGAATTTGTTTCTTTTAATCAATTTCATAAAATGTCTGGGCCCATTCCTCATGCCTTTCAGGGGCCCAGACATTTCTCTGGACGGGCTCTTGCAAACCTACTTTATGCCCGGCTCTCAGTGATGAAACTGCTGATACTGCTACAAACCCTCTGCATCCCACTTCTACTGAACAAACCCTAACTTTCCATCCTAACCCAGCTTCTGCCCCTACATAAACTTTGATTCATACCTTTCCTCTGCCGAGTCTTCCAAGGAAATCATCACTTCTATGAATTGAACCATTTGCTGCTTTGCCAACCATTACACTGTTGAGTTTGTTCCAACTACCGCTTGTGTAGCAACAAATTAGGGACAGGATGGCTTTTAGCAGCCCCCCTACCCTCTAAAAGAACTGGGGCCTCATGTACAAAGGGTGCATACGCACAAAAACATGGCGTAAGCTCTTTTTCACTGCAAAGTTCAGATGTATCAAGAGTGAAAAGACCGTGGGAATGTGCGGTGCCTCACGACAACTTCATGGCTGACGTACGCACGGTTCTACAGCATTTGTTCCTTTGGCGACACTAAGAGGTGATGCTGGGAAACTGTTACAATAAATAAATGAGAAAACAATTAGTCCTCAGACTGAGCGATGTGCACATCAGAGACAAAACAGTTAACACTGATGAACAATTAACGCCCCCACGTGTCTGCAATTACATTAAAGTATATAAAGCACACGCAAAGAGGTGCAAAAATACCGTTACACACAATGGCTGCTTTAGCAGTAGGCTATGAAAAGACATTGTAAATGGTGCAATACAAAGAGAGGGTGTGTGTATCCTCACACACTCTCCCACTCACTCCTCTGGTGTTTGTTGCTGATGCCGGAGGACAGCGTGCCAAAGAGCACGTTTTTACGCACCTCCACTTCAGCGAGTAGCGTCTCAAATGCGCTTTTAATGAAATTCTTTTTTTAACCATCTTACTCATTCTTTTTTAATTTTCTGATCGCGCAAAGAGGGGGATCTCAGGCGCAGGGCTCATTTAAATATGATTCGCGTATGTAAATGGGGGCGTGGACAGGGAGGGGTCGGGTGCTCCAACATGTGCGCTCAATTCCACGCTGATTGGGATGTACAAAGGAAATGTGCTTGGATTCATGTGTGCGCACAGATTCGTACATCTGGATATTTTTGTGCGTACGACGTTTTCTGGATTTGATCGTACGCCATGTTTTAGTAGGAAATCCACTCAAGTCTTTGTTCATGAGGCCCCTGGTCTGTTGTCCCACAGACAGGTTGGAATCTGCATCATTCCTGCTGAATCTGAGGACAGACTACTGGCCAGGGCCTCCTTGTCGGTACTCAAGAGTACGCTTTTGCCAAGAGGCTGAGTGATGTTATTCTCAGGTAAAAGGGTTGCGCCCTCTGACCCTTTGCATAATAATTGTGAGGCTAAATACTGTACTTGCTAAGTTACTCATAAATTCAATCATCAAGCATGAGAAGTTACAAATGACTAACAGGCAAAACCAGAATATTAACTTAAGTCTGTTATTCTTGATCTTTCATCTACTGAACATAGTGTAATGAATGCCCTAAAATGGTGTAATATTTGAGTAGGAATTATGTAACAGTAAACAAATTCTGGGAATTTTAATTATGCAACTAATTCAAGTATCAAAAAATTACAAATCTGCAATTGGAATCTTTGTTCCTCATATTTGTTAAATTGATATTAGTTGTGTAACTAGAAAAAAATTACAAATGCTTTGAACTTGGGAATTCTTGGAAAAAACTGAAATAGAAATGAAGGCTCACAAAGTCAGGAGGTACTTACTGTGTTTTCTCTGGTAGATGATCAATGGATTTTTTTCCACAACCTTCTTCAGAATTAAAAAACAAGTTAAGATTTGTGCAACCTGGGATTTATTTCATAATACTATAGACATACTCTTAAGACTTAAAATGACAGAAAAATCCTCTAAGGACACAAAGAGGAGGCTACCATTTATAGACCATCTTTACAAAACTATCATCGAAAATGATAGGTCGACTGAAGTCACAACATGGAGCGTCAGAAAAACACTGAAATATCTCATTTTCTTTTTTTTAACAGATGATGTCCAAACTAGAACAGTTTAAACTCCTCTTAATGAGACACTGATAATAAAATGATGAAAAGGTGTAACAGACTGGGATGTCCTATTTGTTTAGTATAACATGTATGAATTCTGACCATTTTAAAAGAGAGGAAACATCAGTCGAATATGAGGCAACATCATGTTTTCAAGTTCTGTAACACGGAAGTGTCACCACGTTCACACAGGGTAGTGTGTTTGTTCACGGCTCTGTATGACTGCCAGTCCCAGTCCTGCCAGTTCCAGTTGTTTTTCAAGTTTATACTGAGCCTTACATACTTACATTTCTTGCATATCCTGTTGTGTAACATTTGGATTTTTTGCACCACATCCCAAACAAAATTCAGTCTGAGAAAGTTTACCTCAATGTAGGGTTGTCAAAGATCATAACTGATACTAGAAAATCAAATGTTGATACTTGTTAAGATACCACAGCACCAAAAATAAGTCTAACCTGCAATTTCCACAAAGTCCATGTACGCAGCTTTCTGTCCTTGTCACGGTTTTGTTTGGACAGATATCGTATGCCCCTGCCCACTGAGCCGGTTTCTGAAACAGAGCAGATCTGAGCATAGTAGCTGAGCTCACAGAATTACAAGATCATATGGGAATAAAGAGAAGTTCTCTGTTTCTACAAAGTCAAACACATGGCATTCCTGATATTTAATGCCATGCTGTATCAACAAATGTTTCAGCATGTTGCTGGTGTTTCCATACTCACTTGAAACCACACAGACACACACACTGCACTTTGCACAGTCAGTGTCATTTTCTTTAAAATCAAGCCACACTTAAGACCATCTCTGCCTCCTGTTTGCAATGATTACACGCCTGACTCTTGTTATAGTTAACCTTTAATTCTTCTTGCAAGTGTAGTAATATTTTGCATTGCATGAAGACAAAAAATTAAAGTCACTGATAGGGGGGCATCACTAAGAATAAGGGGTGCATGATACTGTATTTTTGCTGATAACTGATTTGATGCTCATTCCAAACTCATTATTGCCAATACCAATAACTTAAGTCAAGAGTGTGGAGTCTACTCACATATACTTTTTTCTTTTCGTATTAAAATTTATCTGATAGAAATAGATGTGAAACAACAAAAATTACATTTTATCCACTAATGAATAATGCTGTTCATTTTTAATTGTGGGCATTCAATAATAAATACGTGAAGCACTATAATACATTTATATATTATGATGGCATTGCAGCTGATTTTTGGGATATATATATATATATATATATATATATATATATATATATATATATATATATATATATATATATACATATATAAAATCAACATGTGCAGCTGATATAGTGGCTGTAGATATCAGCAGAAATGTTCATATCCACTCTGTAAGCTATTATCTGCCTATATAAATATTGTGCCAATAATACTGTGCATCCCTACAAAATGTCGACTCACAGCAGAGCTTGCCAGTTGACAGTTTGTGGCACTTGTTGTGGAAGCCTAAAGATTGGCCAGAAAGGGGGCAGTTTTCTCTGGAGTGTGCAGAATGGGCTAAACATTGTGCAGAGTGACTTTGCGGAAGTTACAAGTTGGGATCCTGATTGATTTCTTGTCTTTAATTAACAAAAAATGCAGGGCAACTCCAGTACAGTATTGCCCAATTCTGATTTAGACCAGTGGTTCTCAACTGGTGGGCCAGAACCCAAAAGTAGGTTGTAGGACAGGAGAAAAATTGTAGAAACAAGCGTATGACGTATAGAAGCTCTTGGCAGAAACACCTTGATAAATTCTTTCGTACTCCAACTTGTTGTAGATTTTGGTTGTTTTCTTGTGATCTTGACTTTGTTCAAGGAAAGCAAAGGTGGTCTGATAATGTGCTCATTTCTTGAGAACTCTAGAAATCAACCAAAAAGTTAAAGAGAATGTTTAGATTTTTCACTGGAGACAAATAAAAAATTAATTGTATGTATGCAGGTACTACCAGATCTTATGAAACTGTGTACTTTGTAAGAAAAATAGATTTTGTCAGTCATGTGTTTTGACAAACTATATCATTCTTCAATAAAGTAGCAGAAAATTTTTAGAACTGTGGGTTTCAACTTCTTATCAGGGGGTGTAAGTGGGCATGAGGCTAGATCAATTGAGAGACACTAATTTAGCGTCGAACAACACAGTTCTGTTTTGTTTGTTTTTTCAATACTCATGATCTTTAAAGAGAAGATTACAATATTTAAAACTTGGTATCAAAAAGCATCATGTCATCTGAGGCTCTGTTAATACAATGCATTTTCATCCATTTTGGCGAGTAATGATCAATTGTGTAAACACCTTTCAATGTACACTGAAGACATTTTGAAATCTTGAACCTCAGACAAAAAACAAAGGTGGACTGGGGTGCTTTCATCTAGATTTACTTGGTTTTAGAGACTCAATGAGTGCTGACAAGCATTAAACACTGCCTCCTCCACTGATCCACCACTAAGAAAAAAAGCTTGTTTATTTACGTCCATCCATGCTCACTTGTGGTGATAAAAAAATGATCTATTTTCAAATTTGGATCATTGGGCTCAATTCAATAATAAAAGCTGGTCCTCCCACTTTTAAACAGCTCTTCATTTTGAACAAATTGGCTTTTTCTGTTAATTAATCAACAATACAAATGGGAAAAAGAAACCAACTCTCAAACTGAGGCCAGCTCCTGTTGTTCACAGCTCTTTTGCAAATAACCCATCACTCAAGGTACGTTGACACTGAACGCAACTTGGGCGACTTAGGCGACCACTCTCAATGTAAAGTCAATGTACAGCTGTGATCAGCCACAACCAGATCTCACGCGATAGGTCGGATGCGATCTGGGTGACTTGGTCGCGTCTTGGGAGACATATCACAGCGCCCCTGTTGCTGCAGACGGAAACTCTGGGGTCACTTTGGACGCACGACCAGGTCATGGCGCTCGGCTGCCGAAGTTGAAAATATGAACTTTTCCAATCAGCGTTGTGTTGGTGTGTGATGACACCAGTGACAAACTGTTTTAATTCCACTTTACAGAGTGACAATCTATGTCCGTGTGGGGAACATCAGTTAGTGAGGACATTAGTTCTGCCTAGACGGGAGAACTTGCAGACGATGCTGCTGCAGGGCCATCAGCTGCTGTGTTTGTGGCTGGTAGGTGAGTGAAAAGGATACAGTTGGAATAATGTCAGCTAATACATCCTATTATATGATATGATATGATCGCGGTGAAACTCAAGCGGGCGTGACATCACTGAGCGACGGCAACAAAATGAGCTATGGACAGGCGATGGGACTTGGGTGGGCAACATGATGTCGGTCACCCAAGTCGCATTCAGTGTGAACGCACCTTTACTCATCACTTCTTGTCTTGAACTGAGTTGTCATTTCAATCCAATCTGCACTCCATAAGGTTTATTTGCCAAATCATGCTTGTGTTTTATACAATGCTTTATGATAAAATGAGGGAGAAAAGCTGTTAGAGAGGGCTGCTAGCATCATGGCTAATTTTATTTTACTTCACTGGTCACGGCATACTGGGACTCAACAAGGAGACTGGATGGAGGCAATTAAGCAACAGTAAACAATAGAGCCACAGAAATGATGTGTGGGGTTGTGTGTTTAACAGGCTTGAGTGATTTCTAAATGATGGTCACTGCAGAAGATTTAACGGTAGTGCGTTGTGTGATGAATTATTGGGGTAAAAAATAGAAATAATTCTTCATACCCAACTTATTGATCGAATGCCTAAAACAGATGTTAATTCATGTTAATGCATTGTATCAACAGGGAAAAAAAACTCTTAAAACCCTACATCACTTTCATTTTAACCTACACCTGAAAAAAAACAATGGATAGCTCTAGCATATGAGCTGTCATCTGTTTTACATTCACTGTCCATGAGGAGAATTACTCTTTTGTCGCAGTAATAAAACAATATAAAAACATTTAAATATCATTGCATTTTTTCTACCACAGTTCATTTTAAAACCCATGAATGCTGTTTTTCTTTTGCCCTGACTCTTTCAGACTGAAAGCAATAATGCAACAACATACTTACTTTCTTTTTTAAGAAAAGAAATAATACTAGCTGGAGAGGAATTATTCCTTCTTAATTAGTGTAAAACGTAGTGTATGATTCCAGTAGCTAAAGTCTGTCGAGTCCAACAATGAGTGTCAAAAGAGGGTTCAAGAACCAGTGTATAAACTATCCTGACTGAGGCAGAGCAGCTACAGAGGGTCCTATAGGAGAGATAAGAAGCCGTTATCTGTGGAGTCCTGCTGGTCAGATTTGCCCCCTCGAGAGCTCTTGCTGGGGTTTGGGGTGGTTGAATACTTTGGAGGGTATCTGATGAAAAGACGGTCCTCCTCCTTTTTAATCCACCTGAGGAGCTTTGTGATAGCTGTGATGGCACACGCCTTGGTCACCAGAGGGCTGAAGCAGGTGTACAGCTCAAATTTACTTGTGACCTGCAACAGGGAGAAGTGCACAACATTTAGGTGAGACTGAAACAATTGGTACTGTCTAAATAATAGAAACATTTAGGTATTTTGGAAAAAACAGCACTATGCAAAACATTTAAGCAATTAGAGTAAGCATGCTTTCAAAATAATGAATTGTAATTGTTTATTTTGATCAATGTACATAATGCAAAGTGAGCAAACATATACTGTAATTCTATTTTAAATCAATATTTGGTGTGCCAACCCTTTGCTTTCAAACCAGCATCAATTCTTATGACACACCTGCACAAAGTCAGGGATTTGTAGGATCATAGTCAGGTCAATGATTAACCAGTTATACCAAAAAGGTGCAAATTAACATCATTTTAAAGGGATGGTTCAGGTTTTTGAAGTGGGGTATATGGTGTGAGCCTGAACATGTGCCACAGTGTCACAGCTCAGTTCTCTCTCCATGTAGAAAAACTGAGGACAAATGCTAAAGCTCTACATTGCTATACATGGTGCCAGATTTAATTAAAAGAATTGTGAGAGAAAACAAGGCACAAAAACAGCCTGGGGTCATCACGCACTACAAACAGTTTGTTTACATCCACTTAATTTTACACTACACTGCTGCTTTGATTATGCACTATTTTGAGACATGGCACAGCCTATGTGTCCTGTGGCACACATTCAGGCTCATGCCATGTACCTCACACAACCCCACTTCAAAAACCCCTAGCTATCCCTTTAATATGTTGAAACTCAGTCATCATCTGAAACAGAAACAGCTGTGTAGTAGGCTAAAATTGGAAAAACAGCCAAACTCTGCTACCAAGTTTAAGTTGTGTAAGATAGTTTCATGTCATAGGTTATACACTATGGCAAGACTGGTAGTAGTGGTCAGTTAGAAGTTGCAGTTATACTTCATCAGCAAGGTCTCTACCAAGCAAAGATTTCAAGGAAGACTGGGGTTTCAAGATGTGATGTTCAAGCTCTCTGTAGAACAAAAAACATGTGACGTTGAGGACTGTAGACACAGTGGTTGGCCAAGGAAACCACAGAGGAACGACTCATCATGTTTTCTTCCCGTTCTTTTGAAGATGTCCAGCAGTGCCATCAGTTCAGAATTGTCAGAAACCAGTCAGACTCAGGTTCATCCACTGTCCAGAGAGGAACTGGGGTGCAGAGAAATGGCAGCAGGTGCTCTGGACTGATGAGTTGACATTTTAGATATTTGGCTAATGCAGAAGAATGTTTGCTAAACCAAAGGGCTGGAGCGCAGTACAGAAGTCAGTGTGTGCAGATAATAGTAAGGCATGGTGGAGGTTCTTATCAAGTTTGGGGCTGCATTTCTGCAAGTGGAGTTAGGGATTTGGTCAGGATTAATGGTGTTCTCAATGCTGAGAAACTTAAGCAGATACTTACCATCAAGGAGGATTCTGATTGGCCCAAAATGTATACTGCCACAGGGCAATGTCATTAAGAACTATGTTCAGCCTAAATGAAAACAGGGAGTCCCAGAAGTTATGGTATGGCCTCCACAGAAGTCGGCTCTTAACATAATTGAGAGTGTATGGGATTACATGAAGGTAGCCATACAAGATCTGTGGTTTGTTCACCAAGATGTCTGGGACACTTTGCTGCCAAGATCCCTCAAAAACTCTGTGCAACTGTGCTTAGAAGAACTGAAGCTGATTTTAAGGCAAAGGGTGGTCATACCAAGCATTGATTTGGTTTAGAATTCTCTTCTGTTCATAAATTTTACATTTGTTATTTGATAAGAATGAACAATTAACAACTTTACGTAGAAGCACTCTTACTCGCCAATAGTACTTCACACCTGCCTAAATCTTTGCACAATGCTGTCTGTTAAAACTATTTTAGCTGGTGCAACACCTTGGAACATTAGTCGTACCTGAACTCTGTGAGAACTTGTATTTGAACTTGGCTACATTTAAAGATTAACCAAATGCAAATCTGGGGCAACCTAGTGCTGGACATTTACATACTGACAGATACTGAGAACCAGTCTAAAATCAGTGCAAAAACTTTTTACTTATCATCTCCGGCTGTGGACTGTATGAGTAACCCTAAATGGCAACCCTTTCAAAAATATAGTATTACTTAGTCACATGTAATATTTTTGTAGCTGGATTTCCCCAAAGGAAGTATTGCCAAATTCTTCACATGTTTTTAAACCCGGCTGACCTAACTTTTCTCATAGAAAAATGAAATCATGTCCTATCAGGCAGAAAAACCCCCACAAAGGAGCTGTTCTCCACTCATCTGGATCAGTATTTGTCAGCTACAGCTGTAATACATCCATGTTAGCAGAAAAGCACAACTCTGTGTGAAGGATACTAATTAGAAGCAGCAAAGAAAAATGAAGTTCTCGTGATACCAGCTGAAATTTTGTCCATTTTTTAATTAAATACATCAGATTAGTTTATTGACTTGTGAGTGAAACACAGAAGGGTCTTAGTCCATCTTTCTGACTGTGATATTCCTGTCCTCTTGCTAAGCTCTCTTCCTCTCCAGACATTTCTTTGTCTTTCTTTTTTTAACTAATTTATCTTTATCTATTGAAAAAGTTGTTTAAATAAAAGCAAACCTCTTCAATACATTCAGACTTCCTCTTGTCAAAGATCAAGTCAGTATCCAGATGTTGTACCTCATAACATTAAGAATGTATCCATAAACATACCCATGCTAGCAGAGTTTCCCTCTCGGCAACATGGTAGATTAGCTTGAGGGGTCGTGAGGTGCTGTGGATGCGGCTGTGCATGTAACGATAAAGGTCCAGCAGTCTCATTTTCTCCTCTTCGCTGCTGTACGGTGCCTCCATCTCTGGGCTGCACACAGCAACAAAACACAAAGTCACAAGCAGAAAGGGCAAACTGAGTCTTCACAGTATATACAAACATATAGGATATAACAGAGATTTCTGTCATCAAAGTTATTGCTTTTATTATGATGACATGTTGAGATGTAAGAGGCATTACAACAACTGCTTCAAACACTTACCAAAGAAAGACTTTAGTTCTCTGTGTCATCGCTCAGAGCAGTGTTTGTGAATAGATCACTTTTATGCAGTACCATGAATATGTGTATAATTGCATTTTCAAGGTTTCAGCTTGCTGCTGTCTTATGTAATAGGACTCCTTCAATACTTCTGCCTCTGCTCATTAGGAGATAAGTGAAGTGAATTGGCAGGATTAGTGAGTGACTTTGAAACTCAAACAACTTTTATTTCTCTGTGCCCTTGTAACTGGGAGGTCTTTTTCCACAAACCACTGCGTGTTAAGTTGCCAGTCATGACAGAACAGCCCATAATGATGTCCTATACTTTATGTTCAATGTGTGTTATATTAAATGTTGTCTTCTTATGGATGCAGCATGAATAAAAACCTCAAACCAAATGTCTTCCTATGAGAAACAGTTAACCTTGATCCATGATTCATTTCTAAGGATGCATGATACTGGATTTTTGCCAGTAACCAATAAGTCTTTATTTCCAAACTTATTATCACTGATACCAATATTTTGTGTTAAGAGCTCAAAGTCTCCACTTCACTAAAACTGGCGTGCTCCTTTCATGGTTACAGTGAATTTGTGTTAGAAATAGATATGCAGCAGTGTTGAAAAACAGCATTTTATTCCTTCATAAATGATACTTTTGATTTAAAAAAGTGAACATTGAGTGATAAGGAGGTAAACCATTGTGGTACATTTGTATATTCTGCATATTATTACAGCCAATATGTGGTATATAAATGCCCAATATGTGTGGCCAAAGTATTGGCTGTAAAGTTCTGCGAATATTTAATTAATAATCAACATTTATGCAATTATCTATCCTTACCAAAACTGATCCAGTAATTTAGAGCATCCCTATCTATTTCTTAGGAGTAAACAGGATTTCCTACTTTTTCCTAAGCAAGACTTCTTAGTTTTTTTTATGTATGGCCTGCAAATGCAAGAGGTATTATATTTCTGAATCTTGAACATTATCATCCATCACAGTCAGACCAGTGGTTTTCAGACTTTTTTTGCCCAAGACACACCTAAAACCAGGGCAAACTCTCAAGGCACTCTTAATTCATACCTACACAAATAGTCTCTTTAAATGTGTGTTATATTATGTTATCCTTCTGTTCCATATATTTATTTTTATCTACATTAACAAAATAACAAGATTTACATTTTTTGCTGTGCATCTGTCTAATTTTGACAGCGTGCAGGCTTAACTTCCACTTTTTTAACAGATGCGCTCCTCTCCTGCACACCTTAGCAAAATAAAATATGGCAAAGCCCTGTATAAACCTGGAAAATTTCATCATAAAAGCAATCTATCATGTGTATCCAGTAGGGCAGAACGATATGGACAAAACTTCATATCTCGATATTCATGCCAGATATCTCGATATCGATACGATACAATATGACTACGGGTTCGGTGAAAACCAAGCATTTTTCAGAAAAATTAAAATGGTTTGAAAATAAAATAGGTTTGTGGTTGGCTGGCCTTAGCGTTGCATTCAAGGGCAATTGTAAAAATGAAATTTGTTGTGACTTCCAGAGCTGTACATGCAAGCCGAGTGCGGGGGACATCTCTATCATTTATATTGTTGCTTTTTCGATATTAATATCTTGAATGTTCATATCTTGATATAGATACGATAACGATATATCTTTCAGCCCTAATATCCAGCACAAATTTTAAAGGCACACCTGGATTTGCCACAAGGTACTCCAGTGTTCCCTTCCACACCATTTGAGAACCACAGAGTAAAATCTCTGGTGTCACAGTAAGCATCACAGTGAACAACAATCTCAGATGCCTCAAGACTTTCAGACAGTAAGTCCAGAATGTCTGATTTTTTGTTCTGCCTAAAACGATTTGATCCACTTTTTCAGAGACTCTGACAAATGAGGGCACAGGGCGCACTGCATGTGACAGTCATGGGTGTAAACAAACCAAAGCTGTTGCCAGGTGGACCTATATGACAAAGGAAACATTTGCATAGCTCTAAAAAAACAAATCTGCCTTTATGATGTCTCATGGAGGGACTACAAACAACAAACTGAAAAAAGAAATGTGAGAGGCACCTTAGCGACTCAGTGAGTAACTGCTAAGAATGGACTTGAGCTTGTATAGCGCTTTTCTAGTCTCTTTGACTATTCAAAGCAGCTTTACACCGTAGGACACATCTACCCACTCACAACCATTCACTCTCACATTCACTCACTGATGGTTGGAATTTCTATGTATGTAGCCCATCAGTATCAACTAACTCAGTCACGCCCTTTAATACTCATCTACACGCCACTGACGTAGCAGTGGGGCAGCTTGGGTTTAAGTGTCTTGACCAAGGACACATCGCCATG
Source organism: Cetoscarus ocellatus (assembly GCA_037902135.1). Lineage (NCBI taxonomy): Eukaryota > Metazoa > Chordata > Actinopteri > Labriformes > Labridae > Cetoscarus > Cetoscarus ocellatus. The sequence goes on from JBAMNC010000557.1 coordinate 286,693, forward strand.
TGACACCCGCAGCTAGACTCAAACTGCAATCTTCCACCTACTAACCATGCACACTATCAGATTGCACTTTTAAACTAATGTTGAGTGGCTTTTCCTCAGTTTTTACCTCAGAAAGAACCAGAATCCAAATGCTGCTTTTACCAGGTCACATGGATCACAGACAACCTGGGAAAGAGAATACTGCCCCCTGATCTTTAAAGAGCTTATTGAATAAATAGATCAAATGCCTATCTCTGGCCCAACACTTTTATCATGAAAAACTGCTTTACCTACATGAAGTTATATACTTCCAAAGTGTCACTTGAGTGATGGCAGTGCAATCATAAAAAAAGCTTCTATTATTTGTAGATTTGAAGCAATTGGTGGAGCTGTCTGGATGTAATGTGTAGGGGTGTTTACTGGCAAGAATCTGGTAATTAAATATGAATTGTGGTACACGATTGATGATACGATGTGTGAATACACTATAAATAGGGCAATACTTGTACTTTTTTCCTGTATGCATAAAAATACATCTTCTAATCAGTGAAATTCATATATATCATGGTCCCTGCAGCATCTATAAACTGAACTGTGTGTCCCAGAGACAGAAATAATGGCATAATGGCTTTACATCTGCTGCCTTCCACTGACTGGAGGCTGCACTAAAATACAAAATAAATGTCCAAAATTTCTTAATGATAAATATAATGGTATAGCTCTAAAAACATTGTTGTATTGACTTTTTCTGTGGAAGCTTTTGATGTGCCAGGTATGACACTGTTTTTACCTCTGCCAAGAAGGTTATGTTTTTGCTGGCATTTGTTAGTAGGTTTGTTTATTTGTTAACAGGACAACTCAAAAAGTTATGGACAGAATTTGATGTAAATTTTTAGGATAGGTCAGAAATGGGTCAAGGACCAATCAGTTCAGTTCTAATGGAGATCCAAATCCTGATGCAGGTCCAATATTTTTTTAAGGATTCATTAACAGTTGGAAGTTTTCCACTTTTCAGTAAAAATTCAATAACTTCTCAATGGATTTTGATGAAATTTTCAGGTCATGGTACAAGGGACACGTGATTATATTTTGGAGGTGTCCCTGGACTTTTTTCAAGGATTTGTAAAAAGTGTGAGATAGGACACTTTTTCATATTTTTGACAATAACTCGCCCAATAATGTTGGAAATGCATTGGAGGAGGTTTGTGATCACTTCTAGCCATTGGTATATCATGATCAGAAAGGTATAACAGAGCATCAAATAGCAAGTTAAATTACTCAAAAGGTACTCTCAACTTCCAATATAAGAAACAGCAGTGTTTTGCCCAACTTTCTCTGTAAGAATAATGGGCCTATTCTCACAATATCAGCGATGTGTGAGCGCCTGAGGGTGGGGCCTGGGCCCATCACTTTGCAAGAATGGTTGCAGAATTACTGAACAGAATAAACACATTAACTGCTCCAGAAGTGAACAACTTCGGTAACAGATTACTGTGAACAAAATCAAATTTTGATTAATTGCACCAACCACAGAATTGTTTTTTGTAACATCACGTTAATACAGGGGAAAATGTTATTTTTTTCCTAAATCATGCTCATGTATTTTTCCTTGAGTTTAATGGTTAACAAAGAAACACAAACCTGGTGAACTGGGTGAGCTGGCGGTAGTTGTCGGGCACGTCAAAGGGCTTGTACATGAAGTGTCTGAGGTCTGAGACGCCCACTTGGCTCACGCTGTATGACTGAACTTTAGCGATGAGGCTCAGGGAGTTCTGAGCCGCCATGGCCTCCTCTATTTTCCTCTTACACTCAGCTACAGCATAGAAAGCCTCTTTGTCAGTCGAGAGCAGCAGCAAACACACAGTGCATTCTGGGGGGTCCAGGTAGGAAATATATGCATAAAAGTAACAGTCTGGGTTAAAGAGGGGGAGGCAGATGGGAGTCCAGATCTCCCCAGCCTGAAAAGCAGAGGAGGCTCCAATGAGGTTGAGCAGGAGGTGGACGTCTGCGGGCTCCAGCCTGCTGTCCTCTATGACTGTCTTCTCCTGGACAATGGTGAGCAGCTGGTTCTTGGCGATGAGGATGGAGAAAACCAGATTGGGTGTAATGGCTTTCTGCAGGATCTGGCTGAGAGAGTCCCTGAGAGAAGAGGCTAAAGGCAGGCAGTGAACGGCTGCCAGCAGGAAGCTGGGGTCAGAATCTACCAGGTTGAGGAGACCGTCCAGTATCTTTTCTGATCCGGCCAGAAGTCTCCTCAGGTCGTAGTTTTTCTTGTGTTCAAAGATGCGTGATATGCTGGCCTGGGTGAGCATGCTTATGATCTGATAGTAGACGTAGAGGAGCTCTCCTCGCAGCTGCCGCTCAGACTGACGACTGCTGGAGACGCACACCAACACGAGGGGGCCTTTCTGTAAGAACACCACTGTGTGCTCCTCTGGGGGGAGAGAGGGAGAGGCATTAACAAACAGAAAATAAAACATTTCAACTTATTAGAGCTGATGATGGTCAACAGGGCCCAAACATTTTGTTACATAATGAGTCCTTCGTATTTAAACTCTAAAACTGAAAATTTTATCACCAACATGTGCAAAATCTTCAATGCATGGAAAGAGAAAATAAGGTTGTTAAAATTTCCTACACCTCTCCAATATTTTTAGGCTTTAAGTTCCAAATGATACTATCAGTGTTATTTTAATGGTCAAGTGTATCAAATAGTGACAAATCTTAAAAAAGAAACAACAAAACTTTTTCATAGGACAGGTGTGCAGGAGAGAAGCACATCTGTTAAAAAGTGGAAGTTCAGCCCTGCACGCTGTCAAAATTAGACAGAAGCACAACAAAAAAAGGAAATCTTACCAAGTATATTCATCTAACTCCTGATCAGTACAATCTTAATTTAGAAACATTTCCTATTACAGAAAACATGTAAAGGCAAAAAACAAGCTTTTATTTTCTTGGGACAAGTAAAACATAGGTGCCAATGCACAAATCAGTGTTTAATTTCATGTCATATTTGTTGACGTACTAGCAGCTTTTTTTACTCATTAAGATGAATGAATGCCTTATTTTTTAAAGAGGTCATTTTTTTTGCCTTAAACAAGGACTATGCATTCGACTGACTGCTTGAGTCCATCCATCGCACATAAAAATGCATTTTTTCACATAGTGAGTACTCCTGGTCCACCTCTATTCTCACTCTGTTTCTCTCCAACATTCCTCTGTTTCCAGTCTGTAGCAGCTCCTCTACAACACCTCATCAGGGCAGGAATGCTGTTTTTCAGAGCTTTGCAAATGTTTCATCTGCCTGGTAGTCCTCAAGATGTTTGTTTACATCAGTGAATGTTGCACTGGCAGATCTCCCAGTGCTCCCAATAGTCGATGTCTCTGACATAGAGGAATGGAAATCAGACCTGCTAGACTTTCTGTTGCAGTCATGAGGTGTCTCAGACTAGTCTGTTGTTGTCGGTCATTCTGTCACACTACACGAGACTGAAGGACTGATTTTCGTAGCTGATGAGTCCAGAAACCCTACGCCTGTTTGGTCAGGCCATAATTGTGCATAAACTGTGTAGTCTGACCCCGGCATAAGGCCCTCTTCCTAAAGTGTGCCCTGTCTGAATTGACTGGTTGATCCGTTTACTCAGGGATAATTGGTCAGTTCCATGGTCTTCAGTGCTGTTTTCGACAGCTCTACTTTCTTGCTAGTCTTTATCTGCACTGGGTTTGCCACCTTGAGCCAATAAGCTTGAACTACTGACTTAACAGCAGGACATCCTACTGGTACGTCAGTTTGGGGTGGGGTAATCAGCCATTTCAAGCTGCTACTGCTGCAGTTCACAGGAGGACCAGGAGAGATCCTGAAGCTGCAAAACTGAAAAATAGCATAATAAGACCTCTTTTAAACTGCATTTGTGATCTTTTAGGTTTATGTGGCTGAAATTTTGTGTGGAGAGCTATTTATGACAAGGAATTTGAAAATGAAACAAGACTTCAGCATTGGCTGTGCATCTGCAATGTTTGGTATCAAAACAACCTATATATTTAGACAAGTTTGGCAATTTGCAGGCACTTCCACTGTGTTACCATTGTTAGAAAAATACAAGGAGGAAAAAGGAGAGGACTGTGCATGTAAAGGCACTAAAGCTGTACGTCTACAGCAACTGGCTACAAGTGACACACTAGACCAGTGGCTGTGTAGGTCTTGCTCTGAAATGAACTTATAATTGTGAAGATGCAGGATCATGACTAATGTAGTTTATGACAAATCAACATTATGTCCGTGACTATGACAAATTGCTCAGTTACCCATTCATTCTAAACAACAACATATTAAATGAAACTGATGTACATATTTGAATAATCTTTTGATTGAAGAAAATTTCCCCGGTAAATGTAGTCTGAACATAGACATAGATTTGATGTAATTTATTGAAGAATTTTCTGGCCTAACAGTGAAGGAGCCTTCAACAACAGGTCTGCAGCCAGACAGTCTTGATATCAACAGGTAATTATCAGCCTAAAATCTAGATACAATTCTGAGCCATTAAAGTTATACAGGTCTAAATAAAAAAATTACATCAACAATAATTTGACAAAAGAAATGTGGAAATTAAAAGTCATCCTCATGCACTTACCTGAGTAGACTGAGCGGATGATATTATCTCCACTTTGAACAAATGAAACCAGAGCCATCATGACTCCCATTGTCGATGAAAGAGCCTCTTCACTCCCATATCGAGAGTAGATCGGTTTGCCTGCTTCGCTTAACACAAAAACATGTTTTCTGTGCTGCCGCCAGCTCTCAGCTGTCACGTCCTCGTCACGGTGAGACATGAAGCCAGGGGATTCCTGCGTCCCAGCCTCCAACAAAGGAGATGACCTTCCTTTCACCCCAATACCCTGCTCCTCCAGCTTTGCCTTGGCCAGCATCGTAACAACAAACTCCCCAGAGTCGCTCTGGTCATTGTCGGCAGCAGCCTCATCACTTCCTCCATCAGACTGCTGGTTGGACACGTTGTCATGACTCTCTGAGTTTTGTGTCTCACCAGTCTTTAGCTCTGTCACCTGGTTAGTCTGAAGCTCTGTGTCCAAACTCTGCTCCTCTGCTGTAACCTCAGAAGACAGTGTCTCTTCGGTCTCATCTTTGTTAATACTGGTGTTGCTGTTTCTTTCCACTGCATCGGGAAACATATGATTCCCCAAGAGGGAGAGAGAAGTGGCCAAGGTGTCACCTAGGATGAAACAAAGAAATTATTTAGGGTATTATTAGTACAAGGATGAAAGTAGGAATGGGTGATCTCGGAAAGAAGAGTCATTGCAACACCTACTTTCATGCAGAAAAAAATTCCAATTTAACTTTTGAGTCACTGACTCAGCTTTATTTTTTTGAGTTCTAGTCTACATTTTTAAAAGGCTCCCACAATATGAAAAAATATTTTAAATACTGTGCTATAATATTGTTTGTGTAGTGTAAGAGAATCCTTATTACCTCTGTTTGTCTGTTTGCCTGTCAAGCAAGATCACTTGAAAAGTAAAAAACAGATTTTGATGAAATTTTCAGGGAATTTTGGTAATAGCACATGGAAGAAGTGATATGATTTTGGTAGTGATCAAATGGTGGATCCAGGAATTTCAAGGATTTGTTAACAGAGTGAGATAAGGCAGTTTTTCACTTTCTGGTGGAGATTTTGCTCCTAGAACACTTCTGGTTCGGAGTGTAAATCTTACAAAAGGCCATGATTCAATTCTATTATGAATTTGGGAGTCGCACCTTGATTCATTGGTTTTGGATTCAAACTGATCAAGTTGGGATGCAGCACTAACCAGGAAAGCACTTTTAACAGCCTTTTTACCTCAGTATGGTAAGACAGATAGATGGACAGATGAGTGGACAGACAGACAGGCAGAAAGATATCACTTTAAAATAGAAAGCTAGAAAGACAGCTTAATGTAGCAGGAAACCACCCCCTCCCTCAAGTGCAAAGAAAGAGCCTGAAAGGAGGAAACCACAGCAACAGGTTTTGCTGTGCTCAGCTACAGGTGAAAACTCACTTTAGATTAAAGGAAGTAAGTTTGAAAATAGGTCTACAATTTTACAAAACTGATTCATGGGCTTTCAGGGTGACAATTGCAAAAGTCTAAATTGTAATAAGCTATAACAATGGAGTTTGTGCATTGACCATGCAGCTCATGTGAAAAGCATGCTTGAATTCATTTACTTTACAAAGACATGAGACAGTTTACCTGGTGGATTGCTCACAGAGGGGGGATCACAAATCTTTACTCCCTGCTCCTCCGCCTCTTGGTGATTGTCTCTCTCCATGATACCATCCCAGTCCCTGCAGATAAAACAACAATATTAAAACCACACACTTCTGGGTACAAAGCTGTAATCGTGGGATTTTCAGTGGCTGTAGCTGAACCTTGAGACAGCATGCATCTCCATTTCTAATGAATAGAAGCACTCATACTGGAGTGGTGGGCTGGTCACATGATAACAGAGGATCACTGGTTACAACAGGGACTTACAACTTCAAGATACCAAACAGACTCTGGAATTTCAGACTGATTACAACTTCAGCTGGCTGGCTAATGCTGCACTAAAGATCAACAGCTCAGCAAAGTGACTAATATTTGACCACCAGAGCCACAGAGCTAGCGTTTGTTTATTACTGGATTAGACTACTTATGAAACCACTGCTGACTGTTTTGACTTATTTACCGCCAAGTGAGCTTTCATTTTCATCTGAAAATGTTTCCAGAGAGTCCTACTGCGGCTCAGTGCATGCTGAGTGTAGTTTCACAGCTAACACTGGCTGCTAGCAGCCGACACACAGATCAATTTCATGGCCTTAGCTTAACACCGAGCATGCGAGCATCCCGGTCAACTTCAATTAGCCCGGATACGGTGGACGGGGGTTAAAACTTACGATTTGTTGTGTCGTCGAATTGTTCAGTTGAAAGGGTACTTCGGAACATTAACCTTCACTCGCAAGCCCCGGCTGCAAACAAGCTGTCAAGAATGAGAAGCAGAAAACAAATTTTCCTCTTACCACGGCAGACATCCGGAATCTCTGATGACATGTTCAGCCGACCAATCAGGTAGCTCTGTGAGCAGCTTTAGTCCCGCCCTATACGCGCAACGTAAGATAGTAACGTAAACTTACCAAATGTGACAACGTTACTACAGATGTATTAAAGTATGTTTTTTTATTTCACTTTCTGCAACAAAACTACGAACTCAACAAAGAAAGTCGTGTTTTTGTCTCATGCTCTGAATATAATATCAATTGTACAAAATAATCTATAAAAAACACGGAAGCGATACGTAAATTGGGGCGCCATTTTAGAGAGGGGTAATTATGTCTAAAATAATAATAATAATAACAATAATAATAATAATAATAACAGTATAGTTATGTGTCGAATATACTTTTATTTTATTTTATTTTATTTTATTTTATTTTGAACACAAACAGACAAACAGACAAACAAACAAACCAACGCCGGCAAAAACATAACCTCCTTGGCGGAGGTAATAAAAGGAATGAAAGCAGTTAACAGGAAACAACTGATGTACTTTATGAACAGTCCACATTAGAACACTTAAATGAACTGAAGTCAGAGATTGATCGTAAGAGTAAACAAATTCCTACAAAATTACAGTTGTTCCATAAACTTATCTCAAGTACAAATATGAGCAGCACCCTTTGAATTTACTTAATTAAAGGTTAAAAAAATAAAATAAGGAAGTTTTTTACAAAATGTGGCCTACTCAAAGTCTGAGTACTTGAGTATATCTCTATATTTTGCAAACAGGGCAACAGCTAGTGTGATAAGTCAACCAGCTATTTTTTGTTTGTTGGTATAAAATGTAAAAGTGTATAATAGCAGGTCCAAACAAATTTAACTTCATATTTGCCATTTGGTCATGTACGCATTGTCCCAAAATGATATCAGTAATAATGTACTTTTTACCCTCTGTGAGATATAGAAATACACACTAATTTTCAAAGGGGATAGTAAAACATTTTCTAAAGTATGTTTAAAAAAAAAATACTCAAGTTCACATAATAGCAGCATTCTATCAATCTACTCAAGTAAAATTAAAAAAAAAAAAGTCTTTGTTTCACATTTTCTCAAAGTAGTGTGCTGAGCACACTTTGTTGTATTGTGTAAAAAACAGCTGGAGTGTAATGGGTCAAAAAAGTTTTGTTTCAGTATAGTAAAGCATATTATCATTTGATCCAAATTATAAAATTTAAGCACACAGCAGCATATAGCTCATTATATAAAGCTCATTGCTCATATAAGACTGAATATGAAAGTGTATAAGTGTATAAGTTTTGTCTTCACAACTGAGTCATAGTTTTGCAGAAGCATGCTGTATATGGCTTAATAATTATATAACTGCTATGAATATAATAAATAATTTGCCTGTACTTAAATCTAATCAGAATAGCACACAGTGGGTACACAAAAAGTATCACAGTTACAATAACACAACTAAATGTGATTTGCTTCTATCTACCTATGACTACATTATAGGCTGTTTGAAGCCCCTTGGAAAAAAAAAAAAGAAAAAAAAAGTAGTCCCCTTTTGATTTATTTGATTATATTATTTTGTGATTGGAAATATTTTTATGAAGCAGAGGAATTAAGATTAATAAAAAATACATTAAAATAGAATTTACATCTCTAAACAATTTTTTAAATCGAATCACTTTTCATGGTCTATTTGTCTGCCAGACCTACTGTTCATGAGTTCTGAGTCGCGGGCTACCCCTCTCCAAAATGGCGTCTGACCCTTCTGCGTGTCTACGGGAGCTGATAAGGGCTGCATTTTGATGCAGTGATAAAATTCCTTCCTGTTTCTCGCAGTTATATTAGCGACATACAAATGAAAGCATTTTCTTAAAAAAAAAAAAAAGTGTTTATCTAAGAGACTAAATTAATCTAAATTTCTTGGATGGACTGTCGCGAGGTAACGGGGCTACGCTACGTATCTACGTCATCTCCGATTCTTCAAAGCTCACCGCTAGGACGTCGAATTATTAGAGATGGCGACCTGGGTGTCATACGTAACATAGCCTCAGCGATGTTTTTTACACTGCCCCTCGGATAAATAGGCTTTTCTTTTTATTTTTATTAACAGAATAATTGGACGCCATGGAGGAACCTTGGGATTTTGAGTTTCTGTCCCGCATCGCTGATGGCTGCTTGTCATTCCTCTCTGAATTCGTGAACGACTGGCTCGCTAACGACATGAGAGTCTGCATATTCAAGATCCTGCTCAGCTGGTTGATTTTTAGTTTAATCGCGATTCACTTTGCGTGGAAATTCTACGGGAATACAGTGAACGATATGTACTATCGACAAGGTGAGTCATCGTCCTCCATCCTACATTAATGTATGTATAACTAACCTAAGGCATGTTGGCTTTATGTGTGTGCTGCTGTTGTTTACGTCCAGGGACAGGACAGAACGGAGGAACACCTGATACAGCTCCTCACCTGAGTGGATGGTAGGTGTCCAAGCATCCGTACTGGTAGATTACCCCCCTCACTCTGTTTGGTGCTCTGAAGATGCAGCTATTGACTGGTCGGTACGGGACGTAAATATCGGATTTCTGGAGATGTTTTCGTTTTAGCAGACATTTGCATTTCTTTTCCACTGTAAAGGTCACAAACTCTCTACGGTACTTTTATTGATACCCAACTCAATTAATCAGTCAATCAGATTTTATTATAAAGCGTCAAATCATAACAAATGTTATCTCAAGACATACAAAAGACTAGGTCAATGCAATACACTTCTTTTTGTATATTTTTAATTTAATCTTCTATTTTGTATTTTTTTTATATATAAGGGATGCCCGATCAGGCTTTCCTGGCCAATATTGATCATTGATCACCTGTTTGTGCGATAGGCGATCATGTTTAATGTTTTGTTTTAACAACTGGTCAACAAAGCAGTTGAAAAAGTTCTCATAGAGCAATGCAGTTAAGTATCACACAGTAAGAGCATCTGAATTATACAGTGAAATGCCTCATTTATTACTTGTTTTTTATGTGAATTATCAAAATTATTGACAGACTGGCTAAAATTATCTATCTAACAGGCAAAAGTGCAAATATTTTAATCAAATAAAAGACAAGTTTATAAATTTTAGGATGCTTCAGTAGCAAAAATTGGTCGGCCAGTTCTGGTAGGCAGAGACAAGGGACTAAAATCAGAATGCAGGATAGCAACTTTATGGATGCCCAGACCATAAATTTGTCCTTATCAGAGATGTGGCATCTTGTTTTCAACAGGGTCCTCCTCTCTATGTGGTTGAAGAGCTAGTTATTATGGTGGTATCAGCAATAAAAACCATGGATAAAGAGGTCATTCTAACACTATCATGAACAGCTGTACAGATTATGAAGTGGAGAGGACTGATGCTGGTAGTCATGGTTGTAGTAATATATGTGATATTTGCAGGGACTACTGTGTATTTTAATAGCTCATTCTGAAGTAAATAGTAGGGGTAGTAATGATAATGGGGCTAAAAAGGCCAAATATTTGTAACTGTAGTGGTTGGAGGGATGTGGATGCACAGCAACAGGCCATCCACACCAACAATTTGGAGAAGCCAGAAGACAAAAACCAGAGATGAGTACAAGTGCAAAAAAAAAAGGGACAAAGATAGAGATGGAAAGATTCTGCTGTTGTGCCAGTCTCTCTTGATAACATGTGATTCTTCTGTAAAAGTGGCATTTTCATTAGATGGAAAAAAATAGTGACTGCAGAACTAAGCTTCATCAGCATTTTAAGTGCAACAAATGGCACATGTACAAAATGAGCATGCACCACATTATTGGAGCTTCTACTTCATATTTAAATTTCATTTAACAAATGGTCTGCAGGGGTGTGTCCAGAGACAATTCAGAGAAAGTGCATGAAATGAGACATAACACATTATTCTTAAGTGCTAAGTACATTTAAAAATATTCATTTATTTGTTAATTGTAGTTCACACGTGAAACTTAAATCATTGCACTTTCTTCAGGCTGAATGTGGGTTGCTTGTGTGAAGACTGCAATGGGTGCATTCAGCTAAAGCTTGGTTAGTCTGTACCTATGCCGGGGTATAGACTTCTCAAGTATTTGTACTTGTATGTCAGTGTCACTCAGCAATACTCCACCAAAATAGTAGTTAGCAGTGTGATCAGTATTCCAGTCATGATGCACTCTCTGCTGATACCCTGACAGTCACCTGGTTTTGAGCAGCAGACTATGTACAGGACTTGCTGATTCATCTGCTCAACTTGCAGTTTTACTTTGGGGTTTGTACACTTCAGGCTATGAGTGTAGCCCTTGGGTTGGTTTCAGACTACGTGGATCTAGAGCACAGGCTACATTGTAGCTTTGACACAGAAGTATATTTCTGTCTCAAGTGTTCAGACTGCCAGCATGAGCATTTAGTCTTATACAAGAAACCAAGAGAGTAGAAGGCTCGCTTATTTATACTTCTCTGCATGTATTTCACGTGGGTAAAACATAGCACAGTTGAGTTGACAGTATGGTTACACTTCCTGTCCATTCTTTTTAAGTTCAAAATCTAGTTTGGCCTCTTATGCAGAGAAGATTTCTGAGTTTACCTTCAGAATTTTTCTCAGGTCATTAATATGATAAACTCCCTATAAATAATCATTCACTGTTTTAAAATTGTTCTGTTCTTCTTACAGGGAAAGCAAAGCAGGAGAAACCCCGAAGACTCACAGAGATTAACAGGACAATAATGTTGGACTTTGGGCTCCGTCCAGGCGAAAGCTGGACAGTTTACATTTCCTACAGAGTCAAGCTTTGTTGAAAAGAAGCATCTTCAGTGCATACAGGATGCAGCCATCTTCTGGCAGCTGACTGGAGGACTATCTGTTATCACTTAACATGCTTTACCAGAAGTGTCACACTTCTTCCCCCATTACGTTTATCATCTAGTGACGTGGGTTTTTTTTTTTTAAATTCTCATTTTTCTTTCTTTGCCTGTAAGCAGTACTCATAAAGCATCACATGCTGCGTAAATACCTTTTTCTATTAGTGTGAAAATAATAATGGCTTAATGTTCAAATTAAGGGTGCATTAAAAACATATATGCCATAAAAGTTTCTTTTGGACCATATGCATGAAAAGGGTATCTGAACTTGATTTTTATGATGTATGCAAAGAAATAAAATATTTTCAATACAGGACACAAAGTCTGATGTGGATGGATTTCTTCAGTTGAATCAACAGGAGAAATTTATTGATGTGCATTTCTCATTTCTATTAATGGTTCTTTACAAAACAAGAAAAGCAGCCTTTCGGAACATAGGTACATGGAAGAATTTGCTTCTTCACATGAATTTAAAACATTGTCACTGGCTTGTAAGAAGAAATGACCCTGTTTCACAAGTGACTAAGTGTGTCTATTAAAAATATTCAACCTTTTCTGAAACAGACTTCAACTTTCATATTGAAAAAATGAACAGAGTGATAATGACATGCAAATGTAGAATTTCCCATTTAATGCCCATGTCAATCTTTTTTTAATTATTATCATTTATTTGATCTGATGCCACATATGTTACAACGCTTTGTTAAATCTGAGACGGTTTAATGGAGACAATACAAATGTGAAAAATTCAAGTTAGGGTTCAATACTTGCTATGTGTATTGCTTGAGCAAGTACAAAGGGCACTACAAGGTGTGCATATGTAATAATGGTGATGACAAATCTGGATTTCCAACAAGGTAAACTTACTGTAATATTGTGTGCATAATCTTGTTGGGTTAGATAAATTACACATTTATCAGCATATTAAGGTATCATAATATCAGGAGACACAGCCAGCTGCTTTTGTAAAAACAGTTTGAGCAAGTGCATGTATATGGAAAAGCTTTTTTTTTAGACATCTGTACTCATCAAAGCTGTTCTGAAAAAAACATTTACATGTCGACCAATTTTCTTCATATATGTGCCCTGTAGAAAAAAAATGAAAGCGACAAAACTTTTAATATCTTTATAAAATCTTTAAAAGCTTGTTTAAAACTGAAAATGTTTTGTTATTGGACATAAATTTTGAGCAGGAATGAGGAATTTCAAACTGACAATCAATTTCACCCTTTTATACCCAAATTTGCACTGCACTTGCACCCAAACTGAGCTTCTCTGAGAAGTAAGAAATTAATCAAGCATAACATTCAACCTCTTAAAATAGTTTTTCTGTTCAGGAATGCAATTATGCAATGTGATCAGTGTAACTTTTTTATTAATGGGACATAAGGGGGGGAAATTGATTGTTTATCTACACAACAGCTTTTATATGGATATATAAATATAACGATGTTATGTTACAGTATTAATAATGATAAGTCATGTAGACACTTTCGGTGCTCTTTGTACCCTGAATCACAAAACTTTGTTCACTTTAATTATACTGTATTTCAGTTATCTTATGGTTATGGGTATTGGTGGAATAAGGAGCATGTGCACATCCATCACATTGGTGCAGGTAAGACCAGGCGCAAGTAGGCGCTGCCCGGCAGAAAGGCTTGAGAAGAAGGTGTAAGAATCGTTGTTGTTCAGGAAGGTCTCCATGTGTAGCCCCTGTTCTTGGGCCTCTTCAAGCAACCTTCCATCAGTGACAGCCCCTGCTGCCTCCGTGGGTCCGTCTTGACCATCAGTCCCTCCGCTGAGGAAGACGGGACCATTAGGTGGGATGCCCAGGTCTTTCAGCTCCAGTCCCACTCTCATAGCCAGCTCCTGGTTTCTTCCACCTCGACCTGTGCCTGTCAGCTCAACAGTGGGCTCGCCTCCAGCTAACAGACACGTGGCCCCCCACCCCTCTGTGCGGCCTTCACTTAACACCTGCATGGTGCGACAGAGATCCCAACTCTCCACGCCGACCTCAGGCCCAAGCCTCAACATCTCAGCAGCTATCTCAGGAGGAGGCTCCTCTTGAGAGCAAGCAAAGCGGGCAAGGAGGCCATAAAGCTTGGAGACTGCCTTCACATCACCACATACTCCTGGTGCCACCACAACAGGGCGGAAACCGAGCTCCCGAGCACGGCGACCAGCGCACATGAGGGCAACGCTATTAGAGCCAATCACAATGTTATGAACATGTCCTGATGTGGTGGACTCTTCCTGAGAATCCTCCCATCGAGGCCCTGGTCTATCCAGGACTTCCTTTACCGAGGAAGGTAGAGAGTTCAAAAGCTTGTATCGTTCAAGGACTGACAGAATTTCTTCTGGCCACACCTTGCTCTTCACTGTGGGACCACTGGCGATCAAATCCAGAGGGTCACCAATGACATCTGACAGAATCAGTGCAACAACCTGTAGAAGAGTCATTAGAGGGTTGATATTCAAAGATTATGTCTTGAGAGCAATTAAAATGCACTTTATGTTTCAATATATAATTTCAATATTGCAGCAGGCTGTGTTCCTTCCCATAATACAGATCTTTGAGTGTATCAAATTTTCAAAATTATGTAAAATAAAGCAATAGGGTCTGCCCTGGGATGCTTTAGGGTTTTAGTAATATGTGCAAAAACTACACCCATTTCTTGAAGAGATGATCCCCTCTGAGCTTTAAAAACTGGCATGGCCTAATAATTCAGGTTAATTTGTCTACAATACTGCTGTATATTACACGTACAGGCCTCCGAGTGCTGTAGTTTTGATGTGTTATTTTGTTCCTTCTTTGAGTTTATATTACTGATTTTTTACATTGAGTTGAGTTACTTCTAATAAATAAACCTCTTCTGTTGGTATTTCTCCTTTAAAATAAAGGTTTTTAAATCAACATAAATAGTGGGGGCTTATCTTGTAACAGCTATGCAAAAACTAAAACGTACATATCATATCACTAGGTTTAGCAAACAAACATAAGTTAGCCACAACCTGAACTTTTTTAGTCAGACTGGACTCAATACACGTGAGAAGTTGGATAAAGCACATCTTCCGCAGGCAAAGATGTTGCTGCATGCCACCAAGACAAAATGCATAAAATTGTGAAGAGGTGCGGGTTAAGAGGAAGAATTCTTGGTTTTAATGTTGTTCTGTCTTACAAGTGCCTCTGTTTCAATATTGTTATTTATCCTGTCACCCATTGTGGCTAGTTGGTTGATAAAATTCCCTTTACATTTAAAAAAACAGCAGCATTTAGCAGGCGGCTGACTTAGGAAACCAGGGATGCAGGTACAGGTACAAAACAATGGAAAGGCCCCAGCGCATCACTGAGCCCCCTATTTGGCCCTGTCCAAAAAAATCCTTAAACCTGAAAATGGTGAAAAACCCTCCAACTGTCCTAATGCATAGTGTAGCTACGCTCACTTTTCGGTCTTCTTATATGCTTAAAAGAAACATTATTTCAACCTACAGTGTGTGTTAACAGACACTTTCTAGCTTTGCTTTGCAGAGAACTACCTGTTCTGTTCCTTAACATCACAGATATTTAATCAGCCAATAGCATGTGACCAGCGTATTTAAGCAAGTACATATAGTCAAGATCATTTACTCAAGTCCAAGCCAAAGATCAGAATGGGGAAGAAATGTGATTTGAGTAACTCTAAACAGTCAGTGGTTGCTGGTTTTAGATGGGCTAGTTTGACTATTTCAGAAACTGCTGAGCCACTGGGATTTTCAAATGCAACCATCACTAGGATTTAAAGAGTAACGTCTGAATAAAAGAAAATACGCAGTTAATCCCAAGTCCATACCAAAATGCCTTGTTGGTAGCAAAGGTCGGAGAAGAATGGCTAGCCTGGTTTGAACTGAAAGCAGGGTAACAGTTACTTAATTAACCACTGGAACATTTCAATGTAAAACCTTTAAACAAATGAACCACAGAAACAGAGGACCACACCCAATCATGTAAAGTAAGAACAGGAAATTGAGGCTACAGTTCATACAGAATCACCAGATTCAGACAACAGGAGAAATAGCCTGCCAGAAACATTCAAAATCTCTTCAATCATATCTCTTCCATGTTCTAATGCTCAAATAAACTGCAACAGATTGTCTTGACCATGTCTACAAGCCAGAATACAGTGGTTGCTGCCATGTGATTGGCTGATAAACATTTGTGTTAATGAGCAGTTGGCCGGGTGTACTTAATTGAATGATAACTGTATATTACCTTTGCAGGATGAGCAAAATGTGCCAGCCCTCCCCCTTTTAGGTAAGAAAGAGCTCGTCGCACAGTGTTCAGCTCCTGAATGGTGGCTCCAGCAGCTGCAAGTTTGCGAGTAACATGCAGTTTCTCTTGCAATGAGATTGGCGGGATGGGCGCGGGTAACAATGCAGAGCCTCCACCTGGAATTTCAGTACAATGCATTAAAAAGTTCACAGAATTGCTCTGGTGAAAACAGAAGATTTATTCTTACCTGAAATCAGGACCAGCAGGATGTCGTCCTCTGTCAGCTCACTTGCCAACTGCCTGATCCCCTCTGCTGCCTTCTGAGCATCAGCATCAGGCAAGTTGTTTTTGGCTCCCTCCATTACTTTGATGCGACTATTTTCTTTCAGCAACAGATGGCTGTGATGGAGGACAAATATTTTTACACAGTTTATTGTCTTCATTTTGTGTAAACTTTAGATTGAGTGGTACGGTGAGGAAATATTTTTCAGGATAACCAGGGAGGTAACCAGGTTGGTTATGCTGAAAAAAGCTCAGTGCCATGTTTTGTTCATCAAGATAATATCATAAATTCATACCACTTAAAGCATGAGCATAATCTGCAACAGTATAAAGCTAATGTCAGTCTGTAATACAACTGCAAAACCATCAACTGACTCCAGCATCACCACCACTGAGGTTCTAGTTTAGCTTTCACATTCTTACCTGTTCTATCAAAAGCTAGTCCGACCCTATCAGTCAAAAGGTCATGGCTATCATCACCAATAAACTCTGTAGTCCTAGTTAGCCACATGTTAGCATTTGTAAGGAATAAAAAAGCTTCAAATTCACTAGTGGGGTATTTTGTGTTGTAGAATAAAACACTGACATCTCCAAAGCTTGGGTTTACCACAGACCCTTTTTTGGGCATTTAACCAATTAGTCATTCAACAGTGCCGCTAGACTTTGAGACCTTTGAAATCAGGAATGCTAAAATGCTAATTTACTTCTGCTTAAAGGACCCATTGGGCTGTTTCTTACCTTTTCCCGTGCTCCTGCAGAGTCAGTTGAATCCCATTTGGTACACTTATAACCCCTCTGACTAGGTGATCACCCAGTAGCCTCTCTGCCTCTGCAGCCATACCCAGTACAGCTTTTCCGAAGCCCACCAGGTGCAGGTTGTGCTTGAGTGAGAACTTGTGGCCATCGATAGTGACAGAATCTCCCTTGCGCTCTATACTCTGTCGGACCACTGTGTCAGGCTGCACGGCTTCCACCGCAGCTGCAAACACCAGGCGTGCCCGAGAGTCCATTGACATTTTGCACAGCGAAGGTTTCCTCCTGCCAATCAGAGCCAGAAAAGGCTTAGGCCGGAGAAGGGACAGCACACGGGCCATGGACACTTCAGCTGGTCTGAGCACTATGTGTCTGAAGGATACAAATACAAATAAAGTCAAAATTAATAAGGAAAGTGGCCACAATAAAACCTTTTCAAAGGAGGCTACCTGGGTTTGATATAATGATTTGAACAGAAGATAAAGTAAAAGTACTACTAAGGTGGAGGCTTTGTAATGTTAAAAAATAACAGTATCGACAGTCTCTGCGATAATGAAATATCAGCATATCAGTTATTGGCAAAAACCTGATACCATGCATCCCTAATAATGACCTGTAAGGCTTTTGCGTTAGGTCAGAGGTCACTTCTTGATAAGACATTTTAATGTTGTACATTGAGAATTAAATCTCATCCAAGTGAGGTACGAAAACAATGAGTGACTTGCACTAACAAATGAAAATCTTGAAATTTAAATGCAATTATCAGACGTGAGGTATAATCATAAACCTTGCAGCCCATTGGTCCAATCTGAGCCAAAGGCCACACCAATAAGACATACTTTAATTGTAATTTCACTCATCCTATCACTAACTTTTAAGTGTTGTTTCAAATAAAAATGTTGCCAATGGTGAAATCTTAGAAGAAAACAGTGTATTATGATGTCATATAGCCCTCTAATTTAGATACAGATGATTTTTCAAGCTGTTAGCTTGTGTGAAAGAAGCTGAAACAGCAAAACCCTTCATGGAAAACAGCCATTACCACATTAACTGAGTGATTCCTTCCCCCTACAACTGTGCAGTCTAAATACTTATGTGTCTGCCAGTGCCTACCTGTGAATGTGGGATTTAGGAGATAAAGCCTGTGGATTCCTTTGGAGCCTGTTATCTGCACTGCACAGTCGGGCAGTGTCGCAAAACTCTGACCAGGTACCGACTGCAGATGTGTACCCAATGTGTAATGATTGACTTGAATGGACCACAGGATACATCAAACCTCCTACACCCCTGCTGCATGTTTGTCTCAAGAGTTTGATTTTTGAACAAAACTGAGGCCTCAGCAATACCACAAGTTTACTCTTGAAAACAGCGGTGAACTTCATGTTCATATCTGTCAGACTTTGAGCCATTCTTGCTGCTGCATGGTTCAAAGTGCAAATGGCCTGGAGCTGGTTCAAACTGAATTTCAGTACACACTGGTCACACTGGTTCCCTACATGAAGACGTTTGCATTAATGTTGAAAACAGTACATGTCAGTGGGAAATTAGCATCATATGCATTTTATTTAGGACACAACAGAACTTTGTAAATGGTTATTGTTATGACACAAAGCTGAGCAGATTATTTTGATGAAAATAAAGTTTGGGCTTTGAGAATGCATTTACGAGCTTGGAGCGGAAACAAATTCAGTACCATAAAAATGACTACCTGACACACATACACCTGCACATAAGGGCAATTTAGAGCTGGGATCTAAATTCATGACATTTTCATTTAATTTTGGACATGGCACGACGAAAATGTGTGAAGATTTAAGCTGTGAATCGAATCAAGATGTGGATCCGGGCGTTATGTCAAGGATTAGTTAACACATTGGGCAGTTCAACACAATTTTGAAAATAACTCATCTGAAAATGTTGGAAATGCCTTGACGGAGGTTTGTACTCTCGGAGCACTTGTATGTGTTCGTGTGAGTGACAAGTCAGTACAAATTTTCATGGGACAAAAGTAGTCAGTTTAATTTTACTCCAGCATGACAATCCTCACAATGTAGTCTTTAGTTCGACAACTGTTTGCAAGTTTGTCTCTGGACGTGCAACTGGTCTCTCGAAGAAATTAAGTGAATAAAATATTGCTGAAATATAACAAAGATATAAGGAATGTTTACCTGTCAGCAGCCTGAACAGTTATGACGTTACGTTCACCCGAATATGTATATAATCGTAATCAGCGTCTGTATCGAACATTGTCCCAAACAAAAGCACACCACCTAAACAAAACACAAGAGGCTGCTTTCAAAACACAGAACAGTTCGTACCTCAGACCCCTCTTCCTCTGAGGACAGAATTACTGCCGCATGTCTCTTCCTCCCTTGGCCTGCGTCCATTTTGCTGGCTGGAGAAAAACCTGGAAGTGTTTCGAAAACTGAACAGGTTGTTATTCTGCTAAGGGAGTCAGAAAGTGCTGGACCCGACTCGACCAGAGGAGCTGCTGCGGCTCACACTCAATCAGAACTGTGGACTGCCTCAGTGGCTTTATTGAAAACGCTGTGTCGTAACTATTAAAAGTCATTTTTCATCCCAATATTGAAGTGCACTCATCACATATATCTTCAGCAAAAAAGTCAGACAACTGATAAATAAAATACATGTCGTTTTTAAAAGTGTAGTTACTACGACACCCGCATGTGCATTTGGCTAAAGGTCACCTGTTAGCACGGTAAAACGTTAAACCGATACACCGGCCATGGCTCACGATTTGTTTCCAGATGGGAATCTCGCGATAACAGCGGAATCACGTGGTTTCAGTCGAAAGCGCGTTACTGTGTGAATATGCGCGTCACCGACATGGCGAAGGCGGTGCTTTTCCCTCCCTCCTAACTGCTATCATAGAATAGAAGTGGCTCAGGCGGGCTATTGTCGCCGATTTTGAACTGTATTTCTCTTAAAAAGCAACTAGCAGCACTTTTGTACGTCTGTCTGTAAGCAGGTCTCCCCAAGTAAGCGGATTTAAAGTGAAGGAGGGCCTGCTGCCCCTCAGACCCAGAGAGGCCATCATGAAGCTGACGGACAATGTGCTGCGGAGCTTCAGAGTGGCTAAGGTGTTCCGAGAAAACTCCGACAAAATAAACTGCTTCGACTTCAGCTCCAATGGAGAAACCATTATTTCCAGCAGCGACGACGATTCCTTAGTCTTGTACGACTGCCAAGAGGGAAAGTAAGCATACATTTTCTTAATTTTATTATTTATTGCTGTTTTTTTGTTGGCTAACAATGCTAGCTTTGCTAGTTAGTGAGGCCTGCTACACTGCGAATAGCTACCGACGCCTGAGATGTGATTTAACTTTATATAATGCTCAGAAAGAGCAGTGGTCATGGCGTTTCTGTCCAGTATGTTAAGTGTTATTTATGCCAGGGATGTGCAACTTTGTTAACAAGAGGGCCCCGTTAATGTACTCAGTTTCAGAGGGCCAAACTTACCAATGAAAAGGTACTATAAATTAGACAAATGAAATATACTTGTACCTTAACAAAAAAACAGATATATACATGTTTTCGTATTTACAATTTGATGCTCAAAAAACATATTATAAAGCAGTAATCAACGAGCCAAAGTCTATCGACGGTAGTATTATTTTACTTCAGATTATTTTACCTTTGTTTTACCTGTAAGTCCCATTAAGAAAGATATTTACCTTACAGACATATTCTGGCCATGGTAGGAGTAAAAAATCTTTAATTACAGTTATTCAGGGAAATTTTTTTTGCTTTGTCCAAATGTACCAATAATGTGTTGTAAAGACTTGTAAAGAATGCATTTTTAGCAAATTGGATCTTGTAATTTCCTGGTTAAATAAATAACAATTGTTTTTTAATCTCAACATGGAAATGTCATTTTTTTCAAGGGATGCACAATATTATCAGTATGGTATTCGTATTAGTAGATGTTTACGGACAGTACATCGTCAGTAATATCAGCAAAATACACAAATGTACCATGATACTTCATCTTATTGTCACTGCATGTGTATATTTAAAATCGAGAGTTGCATTTTTTCAAGAGTAAGTTATTTTTCTCTGGTTTTGCGTCTTTTCCTCACACATATAGACTGTCACATTGAAAGCAAAAAGTCATTATTTATAAAGAAAAGACTTTGTACTCTTGGCAAAAAATATTGCTACCAGTGATAAGGAGTTTAGAAATACTGGATATTGCCTAAAATTAAACACCCTGCATCCTTAGATTTTTTTCATTCTGTAATACATTTTTGCCTGAATACACTGTGTCCTAGTGGCAACTCAGTTTATTTTATTATATATTTTATTTTCTTGTCTTATTAGATGGAAATTTTGATCTTTCAAATAGATTGGTGGCTGCAGTGGTGCGTTCCTGTTGATCCTGAAACTGGGATAGTTAGAGTTGCAAAGAAAATAATGTCTCTGGAAACTCCTCTTTGTTCTGACTTTTCCACCTCAAAGTTGGACATTGAGCAACTACCCCGACTTTGCCTACTAGCAACTGGGACGCGTCTAACTGAGATGTGACGCAATTCCCACTCCTCTCCTCCCAGTTGCAATGTTAATGGAACGCACCATTAGTGGGACGCAAGTTGCCCTCCCCTGATTTAATGGTGCGTTCCACTTAATTTTGGAAGTTGTCTCTGTGTTGCAACTTACATATGACACTGGGAATGTCCCCTTTAGTTGGAATTTCCTACTGGGAAATAGGACGATCTTCAGGTCCTCTGACATCACCAGCTTGTAACTAGAACGCATTTAAATGGGATGTGACGTAATTTCCACTTCCTACATCGTAGTTTGGAGTCAAATTTAACATAAGCTATGGGTGTGTGCTGTGTTCATTATAAAGTGATGTGTAGTTCATCCTCTACCAAGATAATTGAATAGTAGCATGGCTAAGAAGGCAAGCATCAGCCATGAGTTTTTTAAGTCATTTAAAACCAGTTTTGTGTTACACAGAAATATAGGAGTCTCTCTATATAATCAGGTCTATCAAATTATTGGATTAATTAACAAGAGTTGAATTCAGCAGCCAAACATTAAGATGATCACTAATAGGAGTGGTAATTGATAATATTTGCTCAAATAACAAACTGCACCCAAGCAGTTTGTTGCACTCACGTTTTTCCGTCTGGTCTAGATTCCTGCTTCGGTTGTACTGACTCTCAGATGTCCGTCGCTTTGACCAACAGTGACTGATAAATGAAAGAGTAACTTCGTAACAACTAATTACCCTTTCTTACTGATTTTCTGTATGGGCAAATGTTTGCCTGCATCGTTCTTCAGTGGCAATAATGTCAAACATATGTCACTCCTGATACTCAGTGCTGTGCTGCATTGATAACTGCTTACTGAAAGTTGTGCAGTACGCGTCTTTCTTTCGAAAATTACCCTACAGTTTTGACCACTTCTGCCCCATGTCTGCCTTGACTTGTGACTTATTTGTTGTCACCTTTGCTGACTGCCTCAGACGTGAATTCTTTGATTTCCAAGAAATGCAGAACAAAGTGGGAGGAATTGATAAGCAAAAAGATTAATGATATTGATTGAGGGAGTTGTTATTAATTCTCAACTGGAATTGAGTTTTTTTATTCCCATCCCTAATCACAAATCATTTGTAAAGGCAAGTGTGTATGCAAGATATTGGATTTGGCAATAGTCGATAATTTTAGCAGATACAACTAAACGCTGTTGGACAAAACAAACCCATAGTTGCTACAATACAAGAACTGGCCTGGCCCTTCATTGTTGCAGCCTGTCTGTACTGGGATCAAAAACAATAAATAAAACATTTCAAGACAGATGATGCTGTGCTGATTTGTAAATGTAGAGTTCATGTGATGATAATTTAATGCATTTTGATGAGTGTGTACATTGTGCTGTTATGGTGGCACATGTATAGCCATTATGCATGGTATTAAATATTAGCAGTAATACCTAGAGATGAGCATTGATTAGATTTTGTTGATACCAAGCCATTATTGATTCTGCTTATCAATCTAATTCTTTTAGTTCCCTTATTAATTCCCATCAAACACATGGCATCCCTTATATTAAATACTGTGCTGCACATTCAAATGCTTCTGCACGTCGCCGGTCATTTCAGGTTTATTTAACGTCACAAAGTGACAGACACTGAAGGCTGAGCAAGTGTCATTTTGTGTACAATTGAGCCACAGTTTTGACCACCTCTGTCTCTCATGTCTGTGACTTCTTTGTTGTCATCTCTGCTGACTGCCTCTGGTGAGAGTGTGAGTTCCTTGATTTGCAAGGTGGCAGAGCAGAGTGGTAGGAATCAATAGGGGAATCATTAAGCAAAAAGACTTATAGTATTGATTCTTTCAGTTTATCAATTCTCAACTGGATTTGGTTTTCAGTTCCCATCCCTATTAATGCCAATATCTGCCAATACCAAAAGTCAACTTTCTGATCTCAATTCTGACAATACGACTATTGTTCCAGTGGTGTTGTGCATCCCTGAAGATAAGCATTATATGTTATCAGGTTTTGGTTGATTTTTTGGTCAATAATGATGAAAATCAGTAATCAGCAGCTATTTGAAAGACTCGGCATGTGATTACTTTTTTTTTTTTTACTTAGTTTCTGTAAGGTTGATTGGTATAATTCAAAATATTTTTTTTTTGCCTTAATTTTGCATTTTTTTAATAACCATATAGACCTTGTAGTTTATGCACAAATTAATGTATTAGTAAGCTGTTGGTATCATAACACTTACTTTCACCCCAATGTTGATTCATCAGTTACTCTGTCTACAGATTAAATTACTGAGCTGCAACACTTGCACAATAAACTTACAGTTATGTTTAATAAAGATGCACATTACTTGCACCTTGTCATCATCGGCAGATTCTAGTTGCAATTCAGAAGCAGAACTTGCAGGTATGCAAATTTTTGCTGATTCATTTATACCAGATAGAGTGGCCACACTCATTGGCCATAAACCTGGCATATAGTGGCTGGATTGTTGACAGAATGAATGCTTCACCTTATTATCTTTCAGTGTCTGCACTGAAAATCAAAATAGTATCAATTGTAATTGAACCAAGTGATGTTTTTCTTTGGTTTGCATCCTTTTCTAACACAAATAAGCTGTTGCAGTAAAAGAAACAGGTTACTTCTATTATATTTAAGAATTTATTTATTTTACAAAATGTAGATATTACGGTATTGTTTTAGTATCTGCTCTAAGTGAGTTTAGAAATACTGACATATGTAATATATTGTGCAAACTACTTGTTATTCGATCAGCACAAACAGCTTAATTTAGCAACAAATTTGCTTACCAGCTCTTTGGAAAAGTCTCGACATTTTCACCTCAGCATAATACTTACAACAGATAAGAAGTGTTTCTTTTGTGAGTGTGGGACATCTTTTTAAGTGCATGTTTTGATTGAGATCGTACATGTTTGTGGGACTAAACGTTCATCTCTTCTCTCATCGCTTGTTTTCTGATGGCAGACCCAAGAGGACCCTGTACAGTAAAAAGTATGGAGTAGATCTGATCAGGTACACGCATGCTGCTAACACGGTGGTCTACAGCTCAAACAAAATCGATGGTATGTGAGTGCATAAGTATTGCAAGTTACAAAATATTTGTTTAGTAATACCTCAGGGATGTTATTGTGGCACATGTTCAAGAGGTTGTTGTGAAATCAAAGCATTTCTTCTTCTGTGTTGGAATGAGACTTGTGTTGTATTTATCATCAAATATGTGCTTTTATCTTAGACACAAACATTTATTTGGGCTGTTTTTGTAAGAAATAATCTTAAAGACGCCTTGTTGTGACTTTGAAATAATCCCACGAGGTGTATGTGTTTATTTTGTGTTGTTGCAGTGGTGAGTGTTTGATGCTTACAGGACGGGATACCCTTGATGACAACGACTGGATCAACAAGACGCTCTGCTCACTTTGGTCTGAGGTAGTTGTTTGTACAGTTTGAGGGTCTGTGATTCTGCCCCATACAGGAGCTAACTGTACAAGTGACTGCCTTGCCCACAGTTGAGTCTCCTCATCAAACCTGCATTCTACTGATATTCTGTGGATTACCAACATGGGTCTGCCTCCTCTCGGTTAATGTTTCAAATTTTTCTTTTCCTTGAAGATACTATTCGGTACTTGTCTCTTCATGACAACAAATACATTCGCTACTTTCCCGGGCACAACAAAAGGTGAGGACTGGGTTGTTACTGTCCTGTGAGTACTTTGGTTTTATGTTAAGGGTTGAATTGTAGGTTCATGTTTTTGCTTTTTTCCCTCTCCATCAGAGTGACATCTCTGTCCATGTCTCCTGTGGATGACACATTTATTTCTGGTTCATTAGATAAAACAATCAGACTCTGGGACTTGCGGTCGCCAAACTGCCAGGTAAGTTCCTTCAGCTGACATTTTAGTGGTCTTCTTTGGGAACTTGTATGAGGTGGGAAAATTCTTTAAAACCAAATACATAGCCCATCTTGTAATCTGTTCTTTTCAGGGTTTGATGCACCTGCAGGGGAAGCCTGTTTGCTCCTTTGACCCGGAGGGTCTCATTTTTGCTGCTGGAATCAATTCAGAGATGGTTAAACTTTATGATTTGCGTTCGTTTGATAAGGTAATGGGTGTACATGTGTGAGAGTGTACACATTCAAAGAACATATCTTGAATTTAACTGAAGCCATTGTTATAAGCTATTATTATTGTTATTATTCCTTTCACATTTTAGCTTTTGTTGTAGCTCACTATTTATTGTTTTTCTTTGTTTTAATTTCTTTGTCTTTATTTTTGGTTTCATTGATTCTTTAGATATTTTGTGTGAAGTACTTTGAATCATCTTGCAGCTGAAAAGGTGCTATACAACTGAACTTGCCTTCCTGGAGCCAAGAATGTATGATCATTGTCTTTAATAGGGTCCCTTTGCAACCTTCAAGCTTCAGTATGACAGAACATGTGAATGGACAGGACTGAAGTTCAGCAATGACGGAAAACTGATTCTTCTGTCAACTA
Source organism: Cetoscarus ocellatus (assembly GCA_037902135.1). Lineage (NCBI taxonomy): Eukaryota > Metazoa > Chordata > Actinopteri > Labriformes > Labridae > Cetoscarus > Cetoscarus ocellatus. The sequence goes on from JBAMNC010000557.1 coordinate 312,898, forward strand.
ATGGAGGAGCTCTTCGCATCTTAGATGCTTTCAAGGGTGCTGTGCTGCATTCCTTTGGAGTAAGTGGCAACTTATAAAACCCTTTCACTTGGAAAGACAACATTAAAATTCAAATCTAAATTAAGTTTATAATTGACTAGATTGATTGTCTTAATTTAATGTTCAACAGAACTTTTTCATACATGAATTTTCATGTTTTCCTTGAGTCTGTAAACTTTCTAGCTTTCAGTTGTAGCACACATTGACTGAAATGATACTCTTATCATTGCTGTTATACAAACAGGGCTACAACAACAGTAAAGCTGTCACACTGGAGGCATCATTCACCCCAGACTCTCAGTTTGTCATGATTGGTGAGTAAAACTCAAACTTAGGGATGAATGTAGGTTCATGTATTAGCTAAGTGGGACAACATTGAAACATCACCCTAAAGCCACATAGTAATCCATTCTTTGGACAGTTGAAGTCTTCTTTTCAGAGGATGTCGCTGTGGTCTTGTTCAGGTTATGTTTCATTAAGTTTGGTTTGTGTTTCAGGCTCTGAAGATGGAAAAATCCATGTGTGGAATGCAGAGAGCGGTATGAAGGTGGCTTTATTAGACGGGAAACACACAGGACCAATCACCTGCTTACAGTTCAACCCCAAGTTCATGACGTTTGCGAGCGCCTGCTCAAACATGGTGAGTAGACTGTGGGCCAGAGATGCAACAACTCTGTCGACACACGCATGTCTGAGTTGATAGGACACAGTTTTGGATCTTTTCAGTTCCTGCTGCCTGGGTCATTGGAGTCAGGATTCCAGATCCTTAAATGCCTTAAATTAGACTTTTGAGATTTAAAGCCTGTTGTCTAGCATATACTCTAGAAAAGTCATTTTTATCAGTTGTTAGTTTTGGATAGGACTTTGATTTTTTTCCAAATCTATCTTGAATTGTTAGTATTATGGCCTTTTACCTTTTTATTTATTCAAAATCTTAAAACTCCATCCAAGTTCAAGATGTGTGAAGTAACCCTGATTGTAGTTTGATTTTTTAGTTTTATGCAAAAAAGGTTTTCTGAATGTATTTTATGATATAGTATCATCAATTAATATATAAAAGCATACCTTTTAAGTGCTTTTTAATCTAGCAGGTCACGGCTTTCAGATTTATTGCTGGAAAAACAAACATTTTACCACTCAACTTTTTTTACTTTGGGTTCATGCTCAAAACTCAGAAACAACTCATCACTGTGGCATTATATTTGTTCAGCTAACAGTCCTTTATTTTCCAAATGACTTTAAACTAATTATAACAAACATCTTGCCTACATAAGACAGATTTCAACATTAGACTAATATATTTAATACATGAGACCTTAAACAGTTTGGGGTTGCTTTTCATGGCGAATCTGAGCAGATGAGAGGAATTGTGCTCCTGTCGTTGAAGCAACTGTCTGCCACTGTCAACTTTTTTTCTAATTTGATGCACAGTATTGTTGTTCTCTGAGCTAATCATCCACTTTGCAAGAACCAATGAATGTTTGTGTTCCAGTGCTGTGATCAAATGACCTTATGACACAGGACTCATTTACAGTATAGAGAAACCCCAACATCAGTACATTATGATTGAACACACTCCCCATCAAAATCTTGGGACCAGTTGAAAAATAGCAAGAATTTGCATTTTGCTCTGTTGAATCTTAAGAAGATTCTACGTAGAGCTTCATAATGCAAAAGAAGAAATAAGAGAGAGAGACATAAAAAAAATTAAGTAAGTGATTTATTGAAAACAACAAACTGAAGTAGGTGTTCATCAGCTGATCAAAAGCAATCCCATTTCTTCTTTTTGTATTTTGTACCTCTACTTAAAACCTTCTTAAGATCCAACAGTGCAAAATGCAAATTCTTGCAATATATCAACTGATCTTAAGATTTTCATCTGGAGTGTATTTTCTTGAAGGCAGAAATATTAACCAAGCATTTTGAATGAAAACCTTTTAGGGAATTTGTCTTGCACAGAGAGCAAAAAAAACAATAACTCCATAGGATATCAACAACCACAGGACAGCACATAGTAACATTTAACAGTTAGTCAAGAATTAAAATCTTAAAATAACAGTAATAATAAAGTAGTAAGTAAAAAAAGATCATTAAGTGGTCTAAGTAGTACAGTGTGAAATCGGGACGCACAGTATTATCAGAGCAATGTCTGTATTGACGGATATGAAATTTTTGTCCAATATTTACAGCAGATATTTTTAAGGTACAAATTGGCCATAAATATCCCATATACTGGCTGCAATATGGGCAGAATGTAAAAATGTACCATGGTGGTTTACCTCATTATCGCTAAATGTATACTTTTGTAACTCAGAAGTGTCATTTATTAAAGAATAGAATATTGTCTTACTTGTTTCACATCAGTTTTTGACACCAATTCACCGCTGACGTTAAAGGAACAGCTCAGTTTTAGTTAAGTGGAGGCTTTGTGCTTTTGAAAAAAATCAGTATCAGCAATAATGAGTTTAATCCAATATTGTGCATCCCTTGTGAGAACTACAGTGCATATGAGTTAAAACTGGAAAAACTGAAACTCACAAGAAACCATGAATGCTGTACCAGTTGATTCAATCATTCATTGGGGATTCTTGTGTCTTCTGTGTCGGCTGACGCTTTGATTGTTGGTAGATTTCTTAATGAAGGCTTTACATTTGTTCATAGACAACTTGGCATTTAACAGACATAGTAAGACAACACAGTAAGCATTATTTTAATCTTTCAGGCATTCTGGCTACCCACCATTGATGACTAAAGAAGTTGGAAAAGGGCTCTTGGTGAAAAGAGTACAAGTGACCAGCAGGGGGCGCCACATCGGACTGTGTGTGTAAATTTCCGAGGGTGTGTGGCCCATCAAGTAAAAATTGTAAATAAGTAGTCTGCACAAAATGATCATTTGTTAATACTTTTTTATATTTCTATTTAACATTAAACCATATGTTTGTAAAATGTTTGTGTTTGACTGTTATTGGGTTAAAAAAGTGTGTGTATGAGTGTATGCTTTTTTTTGTTTGTACATCCTAGACATTTTTTTTCATTAATTTTTCAAATTAAAGTTTTGGAAGATGATTTGAATCTGTAAATCCTGAGAACTTATTTATAATTAAAACACATGCTTTATTTTAGCTGTGTCATATTTGAGGATCAGATGGGAAATCAGCGCAGTTCTCTGAAAAACTGAATTCTGTGTTTGAATATGGCAGCCACCAATCACATAATGAATGACAGCTTTTGTTACACGTATTAATTTTTTCAGAGAAGTAGAAAAAAAACACTCATAAATAAATAGACTAACCAGTCTTGCCCTTAAATGACCCGTTTTCTCCGTTTCTCAAGTCTGCTGTATTTGTTGTATTTTCAGCTTCAGTACATTGAATAATTTTGGACAGAAGTTACTAGAAACCCTCGATAATCAGCCTGGACTTGACATTTGGGGAACCGCTGACATCACAGATGTGTGATCGATGTGAGCAAAAACACCTTACGCAATCTGTTGACCATCAGAGTGGTCATGTGTAGAGTAAGTTGAGAGGTGAACTGAGGACAAAGCCAAGTTGTGCAACCTCTCTAAACTTTCAACTCCAAATATTTTACATTAGATCAACTGTTACTCATTAATTTGATAGAAAAAAAGATAAAAATAGCTGCAGCCCAGTCAAATTATACTGTTGTGACCTTGGAGTTGGCACATGGAAATGTATGTGTGTGGTATTATGCAGTCATTTTAAGCTTGTGTTAAAAAATGTGAAGGAGTCTTTCAGAACTGAATTTTGAATTTTTCATTTTGTAATGATTCACAAATCACAGTGCGGGACCAGAAGAAAAATTTGGTGCAAGCTTTGATGTTTTCAGACCTGAATCAATCCTTATAGGTACACTTAAGCAAATTCATGGATTTTCCCGGATTACAGCTGATCTGTGATAAACCAGTTATAGAACATGGGTGCCGATGATCATCATTTTGAATGATGGTTAAACTGAGTCATCAGCTGACAGAAACAGGTGCAGAGGAGGCCTTTAACTGGGTGAGGATGAGCCAAACTCTTGCCCAGTTCATGCTACAATTTCTGCTACCAAGGTGAGGATGTGGAGGACAGTTTCATGTCACAGGCCATACACCATGGCAAGACCGAGCACAGTGACAAGACACAAGGTAGTTATACTACATCAGCAAGTTCTCTCCCAAGCAACCATTTAGAAGCAAGCTGGAGTTTTAAAGTCATGCTGCTTAAGTCCTTCCAAAGAGGCAATCTTAAGGACAAGAAACATGGTCAGCAAAGTAAACTTTATGAAGTAAAGACATCCATCTATACTGTTTATCCCTTTCAGGTTTGGGGGGCCGAAGGTTATTCAGCTGTCATTAAAGAGTACTGACTGAAATGGTAGCTACCTGATCACAATCAATCAATCAATCTTTATTTGTATAGCCCCAATTCATAACAAGTGTTATCTCAAGACACTTTACAATAGAGCACAAAGCTCTTCATATTATGGATACACATATATGCATAGATACATATATACATATATAAAATACACATATACATATATATATACATCCAACACCCAACATGAATCCATATAGCCAATCATGAATCCCTCCATCATGGCGGCAAGAAAAAACCTGTTAAGCAGCAGGAAATCTTGAATGTGGACCCCAGTCTCATGATGAACAGCAAATCCACACGATGCTGAGTTGGGTGTGTGGGCAAAGGAAGGGAGGTAAGTGGAGACAAGTGGACTAAAGTAAGAACTAAAGTTAGTGACAGATCAATGGACCAATCATAAACCTGTCGTCAAATTTGTTTCTACTGTCAACAAATTTATTAGAGGTTAGCCTCTTGAGATGCTACAACTTGTTTTCAGGAGGGTCCTCATGTCTGTGTGGTTGTGGTGATAATTTTATAGAAGTATAATCAATAAAAGTCTTACTGAAAATAAGAATTTATGGTAGTGACGAACTCATGGGTGCCCAGACCACAAGTGCATCCCTACCATATTTGTCTCCGTTAAGTATAAATGTATTAATGGTAGACCTCTTGAGATGTGACACCTCATTTTCAAGAGGGATCTCATGTCCATGTGGAGCTAGAGATAGTTACTATAGATGTATCAACCATGGATAGAAAGAGCTATAATGATTATGAACTGGAATGAGATGGCCAAATATGTGTTATATCTGTAATTGTAGTTATTAAGGCTTCGTGACTCCACAGCAGCAGGCAGTCTCCACCAAGGATCCCAGGCCACCTAAAAGACAAGAGCCAGAGTACAGGAGCAAACAGAAAGGGGCAGAGGCAGATATGGAGAGAGAGTGTGAGAGAGAGAGGGATAGAGCCCAATGTGCCAGATCCCCCCGGCAGTCTAAGCCTATTGCATCTTAACTATATGTCTAAACTATGGACTATGAGCTGGTCCCTAACTGAAAGCTTTATCAAAGAGGAATGTTTAAGTCTAGCCTTAAAGGTAGAGAGGGTGTCTGCCTCCCGAACCGTGGTCGGTAAATGATTCCAGAGAAGAGGAGCCTGATAACTGAAGGCTCTACCTCCCATACTACTTCTAGAGACTGATGGAACCACGAGCAGGCCAGCATTTTGGGAGCGTAATGTTCTAGAGGGGTTGTACGGCACTACAAGCTCTTTGAGGTAAACTGGTGCCTGGCCACTGAGAGCTTTATAGGTGAGAAGAAGAATCTTGAATTCTATTCTATATTTAATGGGAAGCCAATGCAGAGAGGCTAATACAGGAGTAATGTGGTCTCTTCTCCTAGTTCTAGTCAGCACACGTGCTGCAGCATTTTGAACCAGCTGAAGCGTCTTAAGCGACTTACTGGGACAGCCTGAAAGAAGAGAATTACAATAGTCCAGTCTAGAGGAAACAAAAGCATGGACTAGCTTTTCGGCATCGTTCTGGGACAGGATAGGCCAAATTTTAGCTATGTTATGAAGATGAAAAAAGGCTGTTCTTGAAATTTGCTTTATGTGAGAGTTAAAGGATAAATCCTGATCAAATAGAACCCCAAGATTTCTAACAGTTGTGCTTGGCGTCAGGCTAATGCCATCTATGGCAGTTAAATCATTAGAAAAGGTTTCTCTAAGGTGTCGAGGGCCCAGCACAATGATCTCTGTCTTGTCTGAGTTAAGGAGAAGAAAATTTTTGGCCATCCAGGCCCTAATGTCCTTTAGACACGTGTCTAGTTTAGATAACTGATTTGTCTCACCTGGCTTCATTGATACATACAGCTGAGTATCATCAGCGTAACAATGAAAATTAACGGAGTATTTCCTCATGATATCACAGAGGGGAAGCATATATATGGAGAAGAGAATTGGACCTAGCACAGAGCCTTGAGGAACTCCATAACTTACTTTGGTGTACACAGAGGACTTGTTGTTCACATGTACAAACTGGTATCTATCAGATAAGTTGGACTTAAACCAATTTAGGGCAGTCCCTGTAATCCCGAGTAATATCTCTAATCTCTGTATAAGAACATCATGATCAATGGTGTCAAAAGCTGCACTAAGATCTAACAAAACAAGTACAAGTATCACAAGGCCAACTTAGAGATATAGACAACCATTCACTCTTACAGTAAGACCTGCAGGCAATGTAGAGGCACCATTTAACCTCAGAAGCATGTTTTTGGTCTATGGGAGGAAGCCAGAGCTCCTGGATAAAGGCCACTCTGGCACAGGGTTACCATGTGAACTCTACTCAGAGAGACCCTGGTCAACACACAGTCGGACTAACCACCAGGCACACCAACCTGCTACGCCACTGTGCAGCTTAGATAAAAGATATCATGCTTTTTTCCCTTTGAACCTGAATATATCCAGCAGTGCCATCAGCTCAGAACTGGTAGAAACCAGAAGAACCTTGGAGCACCCATCTACTGTCTGGTCCGAAGTGCTCTCCTGGAAGAATTTCAGTTAAAAAGCCGTACTTCCGACCTGGAAACAAGGGCAAGCAACCCAACTATACTGAAAACATGGAACTGTTGTGCCGTAGGTGCTCAGGATTGATGGTGTCCTTAATGCAGGGAACACAAGCTGAAACTCATACATCATGCAAGACTGTCGGAGAGATACCTGATTGGCCACAAAAATATTCTGCAGCAGGACAACAGACAATTGCGTACAGCCAGTGTCATAGAGGACCATCTTCCTCTTAAAGACCAAGGAGTCATAGAAGAGATGGTGTGGGCCCTGCAGAGCTGATGTCTTTCTTGTAGACACTTCAAGCACATCTTCACCATGCTGAAGTTTACAATTAAAGGTCACAATTTCACTATCAAACACCAATCCAAAGTGGTAATGAGTGAGATGAGACGATGCTCTCTGATTGGTAGATCAGTGACAAATCAGCCAACAAAGGGTAATGAGTGAGATGAGACGATGCGAGTAAACACGCACGAGTTGGAGTAAACAAATATCTGTATTTTTCCGTTTTTGTCTTTACTGGTTATAGAATCATTCTGTAAAAGCAAGATCATTCACGGTGGTCATGGTCTAATACTGTGGTTATCTTCAGCACTCGGCCTGCTGCCACACACATACTACCATATCCCAATCGTGCTGATGTTGCGTACGATGGAACTTGCTTTTGTGATACCCTCTGTTCCACTCTTTCCGCTCCTTTTTGACTTCCATACCTAGGGGAAATTACAGAAAGATGATGATTAAGATGGAGAGATTGCAATTCCATATAACACCAAGTAGTTGGAGGATTCGTTGTCTTGGCAGCTCTGTTGGTTACGTATGTAAGTCTGACCTCCGTGACACAGAACATGCTGAAACAACAGCTGCCGGCCTTACTGCCCCATAAATCTTAAATGTTATCAATGTTGAGACAGTTCACCTGACTTAAATCGTTGTTGCCTCAGAGGTTGTTAACTAGGTTTGCAGGTCACAGGCTCTTCCTGAGCTTTTAGGCCCCTGTGTGTGCGGTGGGGGGTTTACAGGCCAGTGCACAGGGCCGAACGGCCAACCATTGGGAGCTAAATTTGGGCGAGAGGTGATCAGGTTCCCTCTCTGTGTGCACATGATACTGTCCTAGTTACATGTCCCTTCTCACACAGTCTCAGTCTCTCAGCGAGTCCAGACTCAGTCAGCATTCCTCTCCTTCAGTGGTCAGATCAGAGACTTCATTAAAACCAAAGGACATTTCTTAAACAGCCCTCTTCTCTGGACTTAGTTTCTGTCAACTGGACTGAATATTTGGGCCCCCGGTGCCTTTTGTTCCTGCTTGTCTTGTCTCCCTCTTCGACTTGTTACAGCACCTGGCGGGACGAAGTGACCACTGACCCGCCATGTTCCTCGCACTTGTGGTGACGCCAGAGCTAAGGGACTTCCTGGCCAGGGCGAGAGGTGGAGTGGTGCGCCTCATCAAGGTGCGCATCCAAGATGGTGAGTGACCCAGAGACCCGTGGACGGTTCAGTTTGCACTCTCTGACTGTGTGGAACATTAACCTGATGACATTCATGGCAGGGCTGTCATTAGCAGCGTGATCCAAGTATTTATTCTTAGGTGATTTAATTCATATAAATACGTACTGTATTTACATAGGGGTCTGTGAATATAAGCTAGGCAGATATTTCTAAACTCACTACCACCAACATCAGAACTAAAATAATTATCAAGAAGACAAAGTCTCTACTTTCCTGAAACTGACCATTCCTTTCAGTGTGACTGTTCATTTGTATCTTAAATAGATGGAAAACAAGAAAGACAACATTTCATTTTTTAATAAATGGTATTGTTGATTTTTCAATGTAAACTTTCAGGAACAATTAGGTCAAGCACTATGGCACATTCATACATTTGGCCGACAGAAAGTATATCCACCTATCAATCTACAAATCTATCTATCTGTCCATCTGTCTGTCTATAACATGTGCTGATACCAGTAATCAACTTTTCGGCTACGTCCTACAATACCAATATTATTCCTTACATATGGTGCATCCCATCATACATGGAAATGTTGTTGTCATAAATTGGAGCATAAAAATCTTGCGAAATCACATGCAGCTGTCTATAGCAACAAAGAGCAGCAAATTGATCATGTCAGCATCTGTAAATTTTCCTTTAGCATTATATTTTGTATTTGTTCTAAGTAAATATTAAAAGCGTGGTAGAAACTTTGATGAGATTTGCCTCTAGTATGAGTTAAAGTTGCACTCTATGAACCTTCTCATTTAAAATAAAGTAACCACTTTATTTTTGAACTTCTCACTGAGTTTTCTTTTTTTTGTAAAAAATATCTGTGTCATGCAGAAAGGACAACTACAGTGTGATGAGTCGACCATTTACTTGTTCTGGAAGAATGAAGCACAGTACATAATAACATACTAACATAACACAATAATGTAATTTAACCACATACTGGCTATTTACCCTGATTTTCTTTTCTCTGAGTCATAGCTTTGCATTAGCGTACTGGGATTGACCCTATTACTGTGAAATGCCAACAGACTGACATTAAGGTTGCTAAATATTGCCCAAAAATAAACTGAAGATGTATTTGGTGCACTTAATGTTGTTAATCAACCACCAATTCCAAAAACTGTGACTGACCTTGTTGACATCTTGTTTGGGATTCTTTTCTGTACTCAGTCTAAACTGGGTAAAGAATCAAAATCAAAATCGTTGTTGTCTTATTTTGTATTTGCATCTTCTTTTGATGAAGAGTTCCAACTGATTAAGCATTTTTCCTTCTTTTTGTCACTTCACTTTTAGTACTTACCGCTGGAGAGAACTATGAGAACTTTACTGTGTATGCAGATACACTTTGAGAAATGACAATAAAAAGAATCTTGAATCTTGAATCTAAATGCTATGTAACTGTAGAAATTGGAGTACTTCCAACAGAAATCCCTCAAGTAGAAGAACTGTTTTGAAAAAGTGCTTAAAAAAAGCACAAAAACGTGATTACTACAGAATAACAGCAATGATTCGACCAATTATAATTATTTACCTTCCACTTCTGCCAATAAGATGAAAGGTGCAAAATTTTGATTTCCAATATTTAACTAAACTTGACGACACCAACCAAATAGAAAAGTCAATGAGAAAAATATTAATTCTAGAGGAAATTACAATCCCAAATTTTCTAAAACTTAACCTCAAGTTGTCTAAAATATGATGACTGACACCCATTTTCCCTCATGGTTTTTGGGTTGTGCCCTCTATAATCTAATAGTGTTTCCCTGTCTATTGATGAGAATGAGATGTCTTGTATGTTGTATTCTGATACTTCATCAGAAGATCATCAGAAATCTTTCAAAAGTCTTTCAGAAATTTAAATGTTCTCCGTTGTTCAATGGAGGAAAAACTGATCATTAAACAGTTTTGTGGCAGTGAAATGTAAAAACTCTTGTTAATCATTTTGTTACGTCTCAGAATTGCTTTCAGGTGTTAACGTGTGCCCTTTTGTAAGGAATGAGTAACGACCTCTTAAGGTTTGAAACATAAAGACATCACACACTATGTGAGTGGCATGACTGTACCAGCACTGAGAGATCAGAGAGGTTTGAAGGTCAGGGGTTTCCAATCTTGGGGTCTGAACATTCATGAGGGGTTGTGTGATATGTTGAAAGGGTCATGAAACAATTCTCAAGGTGGGAAATATTAAATAAAGAGAGGAAAAGGGACAATTTTCAAGTTTCTTATTTCATCTTGTGAAGCTGTAAGGCTTTTGCACTCCTACTTTTAACCCTCTCTAGTACAACAACATGATAAGGCCACACATAAATAAGATTATAAATTGGTGGATTGACATTTAATTAAACTCAGAACATTCAACTAGCCATAAATAAACAAGAAAAAAATAGATTTCAAAGTCTTACATTTTGAATGTAGGAGCACCTGACAATCTTGACTCATCCAAATCTCATGTTGTTTTCATCTGAATGGCCTAAATTTATCAGAAGTCCAGTTGCAAACAGTGGTGCAGCAGTGAGTCCTTTAATGTAAGAGTGAGTTAGCATTTTTAGCACATCTGGTTCCCTTGTAACAAAATCTGCAGGATTTTTAATTGCTTTCTCATAAATATCTGCTTTAAAGTCTTTGGTGAACACAAGCACAAGACATCTTACCCTTTTTTCATAACACAAGATGAATCTGGAATTGCCCCATTTGGGAATTTTTAACTATTTTCTGTAAACTTATGACTTTATGTCCCCAAAATCTATCATTTCCTTGAACAGTTACAAATTATCTTTATCTTTTTTCATTTAAAATGTGGCACTTTTATATTGTCATCTCTTGTAGAGACTGGGAACTAGTCAGAATTGTCTGTTCTAACCTCACTGTCTGAAGACTGCAGAGTTCTAGTAAAACAGTTTGACATCCTGGATCTTGGAAAGCTGAAATGTTCTTTTTATGAACTTCCCACCTTTTTAGGAAGACTCCCCAATCATCTATGGCAAAGTAAGCTTTTTGCCGCATAATTCTCAAGTTGCGACTTTATAAAGTGGTGCAGGAATGAGTTCAAAAACGCTGAAGCGAGTTAGCATGTTAGCGATACCAAATACAAAGGCTGAAAGTATATCGGATTTTAAAATAGCCTTTTGGATAAGTACCTTAAATAAGGTCTGTGATGAACACATGCCTATGATATTTCAGTTTTTCTTCTTACTGGAAAAAAATGCATCTAACATTGCTCACTTTTGAATTTTCATGTGTTATTTTTTTTTTTTAAAAAGATGGTGGCTAACAAACTGCTAACAAGGACTACAAAAATGGCAGGGGAAGCTAATGCAATCCTTTCTTATTGTTTTTATTAAACAATGGTACATACACCATAACCACAGCCATGGGCACCAAGTTGATCAGTCATTCAGTGAAAAGCAAATGCTAAACAAGAGGCTACTACACTGCATTGTAAGTTGGAAGTGTGGTAGCTGCTTTTAGGCCAAACCACCATGTTGTAGCTCCGTAAAACTAGATAATAGCTTTTTACCTTCATCACTTATGTTTAGGCCTAAATAAGCATGGAATTTAGGTTTGTACATGAAGATAATCTTAATGAAGCTAGTTTGCAAGTATTATCAACAATGATCAAAGAACACAATGAAAAATCCCATTGGCTTTTGTCGAGGGAACATGTGTGAGGATAACTTCCACATTGGCCTTGAAAAATATGTTATCCCTGCACCACTCTATTAACTAAGGCAGATGGATGAATATTAAATAAATGGATAATAGTTTTTTGTTTTGTTTTGTTTTGTTTTGTTTTTTTTGCTGAAAATAAAAGATCCAAAACAAACAGACATGCTCTTATAAACATCTTAGTTTTAAACCAGAAACCCTAAAGAAATCTTTGGTAAAACTCAACAAACAGATTAGTTTTCCATGTGGATTGCTGAAAGGACTCTTGAAATGATTCTGGGAACACAACTGGGTCTCCAGTGATTGTTAAGAAAAGATTTCTTGGTTTTTCACAGAGTTCGCTGGATTTCCGAAAAATGTACAAAAGCTTCATTTTGTGACTGAACTTAAGTGTTGATACACGAGGGGGACAGCCTTGTGTCCCATGTGAGGAGGAGCCGTTCAGATGTAGTTTTCATACTGAGCGGTCACGGACAAAACAAAGAGTAGTCAATCACTGCTGTGGACTTTGCGAAGCTTCTAGGAAAACAGGATTTCATCAGCGGTGTGAGATCAGACGTTTAGTGTGTCAGCAGAATCGACAGTGAAAAATGGGCAGTGAAGCAGGAGGTGTCTAAGCAGCAGATGATGAGGCAGTCTGATGTGTTCATGAGGTGTTTATATCTTGTTTTCTTATATGTCCAATGCTACACTTGTAACCTGAGTCATGACTGATGCATTCTGGGACTTTTAAGGGCTATGTTTGAGGACTGTGGATATCATATTCAGGATGTGGTGTCTTATTTGGAGGATTGATGTCAGTAGAGACAGACTGAAAAAGGTTGTCATGACTGTTTTACCTGGCTACTGAAGCACAGTGAGCTTCACAGGCTGGATATTTAGAGCAACATGTGACTTGACATGGCAGCTTTATGCTGCCTGGTGACTACTCATGTTTGCCTCAATGTCAAAAGAGAAACAAGATCACAGTTTATTTCATCACCACTGCTTTGATTCGGTACATGGTGTCCAGTAAACAAGTTACCTGTTCTTAATTGCACAATGTGTATATTTTTAAAGCTAAATAATAAGAGTCATATGATTTCACAATAACTAAACTGAGTAATTAAAATACAGTTTTATAGCTACATAGAGCGTCATAAACAGTGAGAGAGAATGGCTGATGGAAAGTATGCGTGTGTGCAGAGCAGGAATGTGTTGTGGCTCAGAATAGCACCATGCCCCCAGAGATCGTCAGGAAATCCCCTCATGCACCCCACAAGGACATCAGACTTGAGGGATTTGTTTTGTTTCATCGAGCCATGCTGCCAGGCTTTGGATTGTGTTGTCACGTATGTCCTCTCAGTTCAGAGAATAGACCCTGACAAGTCAAGCAAGAAACTATTCTATGCTCCTCAAAAAAAAGTTTGGAAATGTTATTTTGGTTGATTATTTCTCCTCTTTAATAATACAAGTATTGTATTGTATTGTATATCGTTGGAAAGCATGATTAGTCACCCTTACAACAAAGTACAACTTTTGTGGAATGAACAACACAGCTACAGGTGTAGGTAATTACCCCCAAAAAATCCCCTCTTCCCTGGAAGAAAGCCTTTGGTTCCTCGATGAAATAAAGGTGAGTATCTGGTCTTTCTGAGGTGTTGCCTCCCTGGACACCCACTTCATGATCTGTCTCTAACTTCACCGGTCCCGAGTTTGGAAATAGTATCAAGGTTGACAATCAAATAAAGCTGCCACTCTGTGCACTGGATAGAACATGTTGTAAACAAACAAGGCAAACAGTGAAGCTTTGTGGCTCAATTGTAATTTACATTTAATAACATAGTTATGCTGTTAGGCACTCAGAAACTGGCATAAAAACTTACAAGTTAGGAAGTAACTTTAACTTGTTAAAGAAGAACAATGTTTATCTACACACTACTATTTAACTAAAGAACAAATCAGTAACTTACGGCTAGTAAAAGGGACTAAATGAGTAACTAACTAGGTCACCAGGACATGAGTGGGTAACCAACCACTTGTTAGCTGAAGTAACAAGTGAGTAACTGAGCAGTTAACCCAGATAAGAATGAGTGGCTAAATGCTGGTTGGCAAGGAACTAAGCTGTTTGTCAAGGCTAACTAGAAAAGGAATCAGATGCTGTCAGTTGACTAGTACTAACTAAGGCTGTTACTTTTCTTCAAATCAAACTTGATCAATTTTCAAGCATACATTTTAATCATCAAAGATATTCAACCCAGCTTACCAGTAACTGCAACACAGACACGAGACATTTCTGTTAGATCATTTTTACTGTTCACCTCTCCTGAGGCCACACCAGTGGGGGGGCATGTCCTTGCGTATGGAATCTTGCAATCTTCTCTGCGATGACCTTATTCCACGCCTCTGGTGGGAGGGCCTGGCGAGGTGACGTGGCAAGAGGACACAGTTGTACATAGCAGAGCACTTCTCTGCCACTGCACTTGGGTGAAGGGCTGGGCCCGTAATTTTGATGTGGATGGGAGTAAGCCAGCTGCTTTGCACATTATTGACACACAGCCTCCATTTTTTTTTAGATGTTCTTCACTTGTTGTCATCTGAGGTCTAGATAGCTGCATGAGTGTATGTGCGATCAGGCAGTTCACTGCTTCAGACGCCTTACTGTGCTGCAGAACTTCAATTCAGATGTTTATTTAAAGTTCGAGTAGATTTTTAGTCCCATGCTCAAACACATATTCCACTATCTAGTATAAGGTGACAGCCCCAGTAGTAACTGGGCACTGGTCAGTGAACCAGTAAATAATGGAGAAATGCAATGTTAGCTACCAAAAAAAGGAACTTAGTTGTAAGTACAAGAACAAACGAGTATTTAAACAGTTTGACTTGCCAAGATAAGAATGAGTTTTAAACTGCAAGTTAATAGTTGAGGAACTTGGTCTCCAAAACTTGACCCCTACCTGAGTGTAACAAAGCAAACCATATTTTAATAACTACAACATGTCTTCTTTATGGAATGAAAAATATTTTATTGTGAAATAACCTTTTGGGGCTGTTTTTTTTTCTTTTTTTTGCATATGAAACTGAAAATACTGAACGTTAAGGCTTTTTTGGTAAGGGACATCTTTTTCCCTCTGGCATGTGTCTCTGGTGATCAGAATGAAAATATCCCTAAATTTGGACCTGAATATTTACAGATAGTTCTTTATTACAGCTGAGTACAGTTTTCCCCATTACCATTATTGGTTTGGAAATGTACTCACTTAAAACAACATGATGTATAAGCCAAAAGTTAAAAAAAAAAAAAAAAAAAAAACTTCAAAAGGTTTGTTTTTATTCATTTTTAAAGTAAAGACACCAGTCTTCAAATTATGTACTTTATATCTTAAATCTGAAACCACTGGCTCATGGTGTTGTGTGGGTGGTTGTATGAGCACCAATAAGTCAATAAGTTTTTCAGTCATGTGAATCATTGCCCGCCAGCTACCACAGATGGCATGCCCTGTTTTACCTTAATTTAAAGTACACTCTTCTTGAATAAGCACTTCTACCTGCACTGATTAAACAACACTTCAGAGAAATGTGTCCTGTCCTGCCTCTGGACATTTCACTGAGACAGAGTTTCACATTTTCTTGTAACATGTCTGTTATGGGTGAAGAGTGCTGTGCATGTGTGTTTGATCATGTGCTAGCCTCCACCCAAAGTAGGGGTCCTAACAAGTTTTTTATCAAACCCAAAATGTGATTTTACTTGTATATGTTTTTGTTCCAGTGGTAAGGTGGAGGGGGTATCTTATTCAGGTACCGTTTAGGCATTCTGCTATACTGCCTCTGCTCGCTTTTTGTGGTTACAGATCAAAGTATATTCAGTTTCATTCATTAATCTAGATAGCAATCCATAGGGCTCCTTTAGATAGTTAAAATGACGAGGATATGCACTCTAGCTTAAGACCACAAAAAATTAATTATAAAATTTCAATAAGCTCTGTTCAGGTGATCACCTGTTGATTTTTCTGTACTTTCATGATCTGTGTATCACCACACCTCTTCATAATTACATCCTGACTTATTATAACATGTGATGACAGGGTTGCAGAGCCACCACACTAGCAGTCATGTCCTCCATCTAAGTGCTCTTCTCCTGTGTCTGCAGCCAGTAAAGTTGTCTGTCTGCTGCTGTGTGTCTCTGCAGTCT